>OX451401.1:5142348-5547348 GCA_949629135.1 Eremobia ochroleuca | reverse complement strand
GCAGTCTTCAGGTTCACAAATATAAGAATTACCTAATTGAATATTATCAAGTTCATTGCTAATGATATTTATGGGAGCCATTGACAATTATTAAAAGGTTGGGTTGTAACATTACATGGATTTATACCGAATCGCTCAAATATCGTAAAAAGTAATAAAATATAGAATATATTAGTTCTGGTGTTTTGCGTGAGAGAGGCATGTGTGTAGTATGTGTTATTGAGTGAGTTAGAGTGTTGTGTGTAAGAAAATGGCTTTTGAGAAATCGTGTTGAACCTAATTGTAAGGCAAGCCCGTGTAGTAACATTTTACAGTATATTATAATTTTAAGAACAGTTATACTATACTTTTCATTAATTGCTAGCTTTGTAGGTTTCCCGCAGTTGTTGAAAGGTGTTTTCGCTTTTGACAACAGTATATTTATCGCCTTCCTTTTTACGCAGGAGAACTCGGCCATTCGCAATCCAACAGTATTGGAAGTTTTCCGATCTAGCGAAGTCACGAGCAAGAAAAAGGAGTCTTTTCGCTTTTGAAGTCAAATGGTCCGACACAAAGAGCGACATTTCAGGCCCTTGTAGATCAAGGTGTTTTGTGTTAATTTGTCTACCAGGTTGCGATATATTATATTGCTTTGCTTCTCTTAGGAACTTGTCTTTGGCAAAGGTGTTGGTGAATTCAGTGACCACGGCTGATGCTGTCGCGTTCGCTTTAGATGGCAATCTGTATATGTCCTTAATTTCCTTAGTGGAGCAATCACTCCCAATATTTTTCATCAGGCTGGTAACCATGTTCAGTAAGTCTTCCTTTTTCTCCTTTTTTTTCTTCGGAACGCCTCTTATTTCAATACATGTCTTTCTAATGATTCTTTCTAACCCCTCACTTTTTTCTTCCAGCTCCTCAATTTTTGCACGTGTATTAATCCGTTCATGATCTAGGATATCGATCTTTTTATCTAGGTCTTTTATTTGTGCTGACAGTTCCAACATACAATACAACTTTGCCTTATCCTTCCAGGACTACAGCCGTGCGATTCTGTAACCATCTCACTGTGAATACTTGGGTGAAGTGAGCGTGGAGTGAGCTGTCATTAGGGATTAACACTATTGACACTGCTCACTTCAAGCTCACTTCACTTATGATTTCACGGTGAGATTTTTACAGAATCGACCGGTTGGTGTGATCAACCTTCATTTTTATTTCCAGACCGATCCTTGTCTTCCTGTGATGGCTCCAGGAGACAAAGAGATGCAAGCAGCTCGTGAAACTGAAAAAAGAGGCACAGTGTCATATCTCCCGAAACAGATTGAGGTCTGCTCCGCGCTCGCCGAGAGACTGAAAGTAAAGCCCATGACAGTGACATAAGAACACATTGGATATTGTCCTTGGCGTGGGATATATAAAACACCATTGCGTTTGTTACGTAGGTGATATAACTGTATGGCCAGAGGAGTAAAAGAAAAAAATAAAACAAAGCATTGTCGTTAAAGGAGGGCTTGAAGTGAGTCGCCGAAATTGTATTGTCGTAATGTAAAAAATGTGCAATACTCATTCTCAACTCTTGAGCACGCAGATGCAAAGTATGTTCGTCTGGGTGGTACGTACTTAGGTTACAAAATGGTTTAAAAAAGAATGAGATTCTTCCCCTGTCCTTTCCTGGCGCTGGATTGTCATTGTCATGTAGATTGTAACTATTGTAGCCACGGAAAAGATTGTTTTTTCTGTTTCGTGATTGTAGCTGTGACGCGGTCATATTCAAGTTATATTTAATATTATGATTGTTTTTATACATGTTATAATATTACCTATACATATTTCTTTTTATACTAAAGTATTTTAAAATATACTCACTTGCTTTATTTTTTACTAGTCTCCCATGATATTAAGATAATCATATTATGCTCACATAAAATGTATAAGTGACAAAATGCAACGTGGGAATACGACACGCATTGGTTGTTCGAATCATCCCCTCTGCTATCCGCTTTGGTCTTTTTCTCTTGTATAGGTGGTAACTATTTATTCATGCTGTGGTAAAAATATTAGCCTGTCAGGAATATGGTAGATTTGCTGATTGCTCCTAGTGTGCCGGACGTATCATCACGGACATTGGCAGTGGACCACTTTTCAACCTAATTATTAAGAGTATAAGGTTGAAAAGCGGTCAACCGCCATTCTTCGCGGATGTACACGTAAACATTTTTGTAGGTAACGCCACTCCTGGAGGCATGTGTATGTATTTCAATGTGGCATGGCATATTCTAATCCGTTTTAGTGAAAACCTACCTGAACAAAGCCTTTTATTGAAGACTTATCATCAAACCTTTCATGAAAAATAATATAAAATGTTACGTTCGGAGAAGCAATAAAAATATGAGTGTTGTTATTTGAACTTCTGTATAAACCAAATCAATCCTTTAGTAGAGTTCAATCGAAAACTAAAATGGAATTCGACCTGATTTGTATTTTCGGCCAAAGCACATAAACTATGTTTTTGCTAGTTTTACTTTGTTAAATAAATGCATTGTGATAGACACAGAATTTATTTTTTTAAACATTATACTTTTTTGAAATGGTTTATATTGAAATCACACAAAATATTATAAAAATATGTTGCCTATAATTCCCGAAATTGCCGGCCGATAATTGCCGAAAATTGAAAACAAAATTCGGTCGGACTCTATCCTTTGGCAACCCATAATATTTAATTTAGGTGAATCGTAACAAAAAATACCTATATACAGGGTGGCCAACTTAGAGGTTTACAACTTTTTTTTGCCGCCATTTCGTATCGGCCACAAATTTGACAGTTGTTTGGTAACAATTGTTCTGTGTAGACACGGCAAATTCGTTATGGAGCGTCTTTCGCTTGAGCAACGTGTTTTGATGATCAAAATCTTCTACGCAAACCATGCTTCTTGTGCGGAAACGCTTAGAAAATTGAGACCAATTTTCGGTAGAAATCAGTTACCTTCGCAACAAACAATAACTCGTTTGGTGAATAAATTTGAGCAGCATGGAATTGCAACAGATAAATCAGTTCCTCGTCGTCCCAGGAGAGCTCGTTCGGAGCAGAATATTGAAAGGGTTCGTGAAAATGTAGCCGAAGATCCGACATTGTCTACCAGGCGGCGTTCTCAACAACTGGGAATTAAGAGAACCTCTCTACAGACTATTCTGAAAAAAGACCTGGGTCTGTTCCCTTACAAGGTTCAGATAACTCAAGAACTTAAACCTCGAGACCATGAACGCCGTCGTAGCTTCAGTAATTTTGTGCTAACCAGATTAGAAAACGATCCTGAGTTTCATGAAAAAAATATTATGAGTGACGAAGCCCAATTTGACCTCAGTGGATTTGTTAACAAACAAAATTCTCGCTATTGGGGTGAGGAATAGCCTTCGATGATCCATGAACGACCGCTGCATCCAGTTCGTGTGACAGTTTGGTGTGGGATTAGACCCCACTTCTTTGAAAATGCTACTGGTGTAGCTGTAACAGTGAATGGCGATCGTTACCGTGACATGGCAAATAATTTTTTGTTACACCAAATGCGTCAGTTAGGCATGGAAAACATGTGGTTCCAACAAGACGGGGCCACATCTCATACGGCACGAGACACAATCGAAACATTGAGATGGATGTTTCCAGGTCAATTAATCTCAAAACATGGTGACATTGATTGACCCTCAAGATCACCGGACTTAACAGCTCCTGACTTTTTTCTGTGGGGCTATCTAAAGGGACGTGTGTGACCGATGAATCTTGAACACTTAAAACAGAATACATATTAGAGACGCTATTAGTGGAATAACGCCGGAAGTATGCGACAACGTAATGAGAAACGCAATGAAAAGGGCTCGCATTTGTTATGCTGCAAGAGGTGGACATTTGGCAGATGTTATATTCCACACGTAATAGCCAAGCCTAAATAAAATATTTATGGGAAAATATCTAATAATTTTCATTTTTAATAAAAATAATCCGGATTAAAAGTTGTGTCGTTGTTATTTGGCCAGCCTGTATGTATACTTTGATTGATATATTAAATTCTCCGTCATTCATTACCCGTGCTAAATAAAGTTATTTTTATAAATTTTGATTTGTATTATATGACAGATACATTGAACTACGAAAATAATGCGTACTTACTTAAACGACAAAGAACATAAGGATTCCACCGAGGAAAGTATTTTTCTATTGATTTATTAGGACGTGGATCAAATATTGGGAATTCCAGATATATCAGTCTAAGGCACGGAAAAAACGTGATCTTTTCCTTAAGGTAAGTAATGGCGGCCACCAGACCCTCGGGGCAATCGATCGTTACAACCGGTTGGACTCAAAGAGTCAAAACATTTACCTAAACAAAATACGACATTCAAAAGCTGGCTATAATAATATCGAGGGAAAATTCCCCAGCCTAATGTGTACAGGTGCTAAATTATTACATGTTTTTTTGGAAATCCAATGCATTGATGGCGGTAGTTTTTAATGGCTCTATCCTGTACCATCTCCAAAATACATATTATGTTGACTGGCTGCGCGGCTGCTAGTGCACCAAACCTTTTTCATTTGACCGAACCTTGACTTAGAACTGGCTAGAGTCCGCCCAAATTTTGTTTTCGGTTAGCTACAATTTCGACAGAAATATAAATTTTCGGTGTTTTCGTTTTCGGCTTAAAAACATGTTTTTATATCACTGTCAAAATTACGACAAGGCTGTTTCTTTTACATTATTTAACACAACTATTTTCTCTATGTACTAACTTATATGACTAACTAAGTTTACAAATAAAAATAAAAGGACGCTTAGGCATCGACGTACTCGTCCGTATCGCTATGCCAAGACTAGCAGCATTGCTACGGTGAATAGCAATGCTGTCTTAGGCCAAAGAACGAGCCGGCCCTCGGGTTACGTGAAGTGTCGACCAGTCGGCGAGAAATTTCCTTAAAAAGGAGCCGCGCACTCGGGCCCCATGCATGACTCGAGCGCTTCGACGGCTTTAGTTTAAACGGTTAAATTCAATTATTTAAAGACTGACCCTGTATTTATTTTACTTTTACACACGTCGTGGTTTTGGGTTTCTACCAAAAATGCAAATCAGGCCAAAAAGCCAAAGTTAGCCGAAAGTAAAATACATTTTAGATCGGCACATAAAATACATTTTAGATATTCGAGTCTCTGTCCACGCTCATCTACTCGTATAATCACTTAACTACTCAAGGTATAAATAGTTTTGTTTTATAAATGCCTGCGTTTTTTTTCCACTTACATGTAGACTGGAGCAAGAAACAGCTAAATATCAGCCTGATTGTTTGCAGCGAGACAAAGTAAAAAGTTAAAAGGCCTATTAGTTCTGTATACTGTTAAGGTGACGCGATATACCTTATCCACCTTAGCTTACCTTACCTTTTCCCTCCCTTCTTTCTTTTTTTCTACATACTTAAAGAAAAACATGTGTTTTAAACTTATATTTTTCGGTGCATAAGTAAAGGCTTACTTTTGTCTTTTGTTATTTTATCGTTCGGAAAATTAGAACGTCTTTTTAATAGACGCAGTCAAAATAAAGTTACAAGTGAAGCTAATAAAAGCGTGTTCAAAAAGACAAAACAAATGTTAATTACAAGGGTCTACAGCGATTGGGCACGCTACAATTGCGACGATAAGTCCCCTCTTTGAGGAGTGGCTAGAGAGGCGCCACGGCGTCCTCACCTTCCGCCTGACGCAGGTCCTCACCGGACACGGCTGCTTCGAGAGGTTCCTGTTCCGTATAAGGCGTTAGGAAACGCCCGGGTGTCACCATTGTGTAGATCGCCCGGAGGACGGTGGAGCATACAGTGGAGGTACGTCCGGCTTGGGCGGAGCACCGCCGCGTCCTCACGGCGGCGATCTCTCACGTCCGGCCCTGGTCCAGGCCATAATACGGAGCGAGAGTGCATGGGAAGCCGTCAACTCCTTCTGCGAAGCAGTAATGCTTGCGAAGGTGGAGGCGCAACGCGTGAGGGCGAGGCAATCTTTGCGTCCTGCGTATACCACATACTTGTTATCGCCTTTTCTGACGAAAAGTCAGCTGTTCCCTACATTTATGTTCGCATAACTCGTCAAAGTGTGGGAAACAGCAGATTTTTTTCGCGACCGATTTCGTTCATTTATTGTAGATCGTCAGAAAAGGTGATAACAAGTATGTGGTATAATTATAGTGTGTACATAAAAACAAATAACAAAGATAGCACTCCCTTAAGGCGGTAAGTTAATGGATTGGAACGAATGTACCTTGGCGTTTGCCTTGATGCCGCCAGACTAGACAGACTAGACCGGCTAGATTCCGTGCCGTTTAACGCACCTCGCCGCGGGCATAGAGCAAGCGGGCAACAGACTGGGCAGGTCAAATAACGTTGTGTTGAGTGGCACATATTGTGCCTAAATTTTATGTGCCTTTGTGCATACAACGTAGGTATGCTAGTAGGCTTTATTTTAAAGACTGAGAAAGGCTGAGTTTAGTTCTACCTACCAACTGGATCAAAATTTGGATGGTAATGGTAATGGGTCGGCACCCATTTTGGGAGAGTGAGACAGAGACAGATTTTGGAGTTATTACTGTCAGATATTATTGTTACAAGTAGTATGATACTGCGGCACTCATTGTTATATGAGTCATGAAATCAGATATTACTGTGTATAATCAGATATTATGCTCGTATAACAATTAACAAATTAAATTTAATTTTAATTAACTAAAGTTCCTTATTGTTTGGGTGTCCATGGGTGCATATCAAAATATGAAACTTGAAGGTAATTAAGTTAGTGAATTTGATAAACCTTTGAACATTATCTTACCGAAGGGTACGTGCCCTGAGACTTGGGGCAAGATTCACAGATTGCAGTTTAGCTTTGCTAAGTAAGCGATACGAATACGAAACTTATTCTAATGGTAATAATGATCATAGAAGTATATCACAGGAGGCTCTCGTTGGGCAGCTAGATCATGGGCTTGATTCAGAAAGAGCGGTACTTCTGGACACGGCTGGGATTGTCAGGAGATTCCTCTCTCTGAAGCTCTAACTGCCCGTTAGCTTGGACCCTGTTCCCGATGCCGATGGGCTACTATTTTTTATATCATTAATGTTTGTATACTTATTATAATATTTAAAAGTATAATTTATATGTATTTATTGACATAAAGGAGATCATAGAAGTATATGCGAAACGGTATGCGAATGAGAGGAAGCGTTTCGTACGAATATCAACATTAATCGTATATAAATAAAGTTCATATCTGATTTTGCTTAGCAAAGTGCGGTCTGTGAATCTTGCCCTTGGTGATCAAAGGCACAATGGAATACAACAACCAAGACCTGCATACCGAACCAAAGACAATAGAGCAACTTATTTTTTATTACTTTTTCGCTTCCGCGGGAAAAATGTTCGGAAAAATCAGTTTTAAGTTATGATTTGTGATCCCGTAAATTGCATACCTACTTCATTCATTCAAAATTAAAATAATGTTATTTCCGCATAAAATAATAATACAGACTAGGTACATATAGGTACGACGTGAAAAAACTTGCATTTAATTGCATTAATAAAATGTCAGTTAAACTTTACCTACATGAAATTAAAAACCATTTGTTTGAGACGATCCATGAATAATATTAATAGTGATGAGTACTTATTTTAATAGGACTGGCAGCAATTTTCAAACTATTGTTAATGAATAGCAAGTAGTTTAAATTAAATATCCATGTATTGTCAACGACATCACTGGACAACACAGGTGAGGATTGAGGGACCAGCAGTGCGATTTCGTAACCATCTCACCGTGAAAACTTAGGTGAAGTGAGCGTGGAGTGAGCTGTTACGTATGTTTGTAACGAAACGAATAAACTCAAAAATTGCTAGAGGGATTTCAAATTTTTTTTTAGCATTAGAATGCTACACTCTCCTTGAGTAACATAAGCTAAGTATATTTATTACTAGAAAAATTAGGGGTCCCTACTAAAACTTCGATAATGTAACCCAAGGTGTAAAAAAATTAGCCATTAAATGTCTTTCATCGCATGCACTGCGGAAACTTGATGATAGAACAAAAACATGTTCTACAATATTTAAGAACATAATCAATATCTACAAAAAACTTTACCATATGCCCAACTATTGTAGAACTTATGTCACTATAACTACTTTTTACATTTTCAAAGTTGATATAAATGCCGACCAAAATCAGACCATGTTTTCCATACCTTTGTATTAATCCTTATCCAAATAAATCATTTCGTATTCAAGACTGTTTCAATACCTTGAAATCGGTCATTCCATTCAAAAGATAATTACGAATTTAAAAGTGTCAATCTAAACAAAAGCGGCCGGTGTGGCCCCACGCAGCGCAGCGGACATTATATAATATAATACATAACGTTTGTTACTTCTTCACGCAAAAACTAATGAATCGATTACGATGAAGCTTGATCGGTATATAGCTGTTACTTAAAGTTCTTACTTTTTATCCCGATATTCCCACAGAATCGAAACATACGCGGGTGAAACCGCAAGGTGCAGCTAGTAGTAGCTAATAAAGATCAAATTCGCAAAACATGTATTCGTTTTTATGAAACTGACAGATGTCAAGAACGCATTCTCTCGTCGGCCGCAGTGTACACATCTGTCAACTTTATCTATGGCGTCACTGCATCGCATTATCACGAATCGCATCAACTTGTTCCAACGCTCGTTACATTGTCTTGCCAATGGTTTTATGTATAGCTCTTTCGTTACTGACATTTACATTATACTTTTTTCTTTTTCAATGATCACAGTGCCCATAAGTACAGACAGCACATTAAGCCACTACAATCTGTCAAATTTCTTTAATAGATTTTCAACTTTAAGACTAAAGCATAGGGTTCAAAGCTGATTGGGTAAATTTGACAGTGTCGGGTAACTTGATGCGCTGGCGTCTGTACAAATTAAATTATCTAGCGAAACTCCGCAGACCTGATGAGTATCGATATCTAAACATGATAAAACAATTAAGAAATTATATTTTAATAAACGTTTTTTCTTTCTTTCTTCTTTCTTTCTTTAAAATGCCTATGGACCAACTGGTAGATAATAAATAAAGTTATACAATTATAGGTACAGCACCTTTTAGCCATTACCAAGGTCGGCTTACTAATCACACGTAAACACAATAAAATAAAAGATTTGATGGTTTTGTTTTGGGTTAAAGACCGCTTGTAGTGATATTTTGAGGAAATCATTTTATTTTTGTTTTAACGTGGTTAGATATCCCATCACGTCTGTGAAGTGTGGAATTCACAAAACAAAAAATGTTTATTTGTAAAAAAAATTATCAAATTTATTATTTTTTATTTTATCATGTATAAATATCGATACCCATCATCTCTGCGGGGTTTTGCTAGCGAATTTAATTTGTTCCTGTATACATAGGTTCCCCCTCTACTACATCCCTCCCTTCCTTTATACTTATACGTGTTCATTTGTAAGGTATATGGACCTATGTAGCCTGAAATAAAATCATTATTATTTATTTTATTAGGGGAAGACAGACTTATGTGATGGACTGAAGTAAATCGAGTGGCGACTGGTTCTGCTATTACATATACGACGGCACTTCTGGGTGGTCCCGTCCGATTACGCCGCATCTGATTAAAACGTCGATATCTCTTAAGTTACGATAGGTAGCTCTCTACAAGTTAGGGCTATTTCCCACGGCAAGATCCAGTTTTTTGCAGGTACGGTTTTTTTTGCAGAATCCCGTATAGTAGTGTACGTGTTTAAAAATACATATTCACACAAGCATCCTGTTTGCAGTATCGGGAAAACAGTATGCCTGTGTGAATATATACAGCGTGTAACGGAAGGGGGGTATCAACCCTGAAGGAGGTGAATGTGCTCATGAAACTCAACAACTTTCCCCAAAGAACATAGGTCGAAATATGAAAAAAAAAAATTTGGCCCTCCCATAGTAAATCAATCAGCTGGTAGTCAGTTTTGTAAGGGAGGGCCAAATTTTTTTTTCATATTTCGACCTATGTTCTTTGGGGAAAGTTGTTGAGTTTCATGAGCACATTCACCTCCTTCAGGGTTGATAACCCCCTTCCGTTACACGCTGTATATTTAAACACGTACACCACTAAACGGGATCCTGCAAAAAACCGTACCTGCAAAAAACGGGATCTTGCCGTGGGAAAGGGCCCTCATGTCGTTGGAATCGTTATTAAATTAGCCAACATATTATATATGGATTAGTATAGATTGCGCGTTATCGCACATATCTGTGACGGCAATGGGATTTATTAAGTGGTAACATCCGGTAAGTAAATTAATGTCAAATGCCTACAAAGTCAATCGATCATCCAGAAGATTGGCAGTATTAACCTTGACATTGGCAGAATAATCGATAAAACGATGGAGCCATTACTCTAAAATTGGAATTGGAACTGGATCATCTACATAGAAACATTTTTATCACATTAGGACAGGTGCGTCTATGTTGTACAGACGCCAGCACATCAAGCTACCCGAAACTGTCAGATTTTCACAATCAACTTTCAACCTTATACTTTTGCGATAAAGTTGAAAATCTATTAAAGAAATCTGACAGATTGTAGTAGCTTGATGTGCTGGCGTCTGTACTAACTGACCCGGCGGAAGTTGTCTCTGTGCGTTGTCTCGTCTAAGGCCTCATTTACGGAGACGCGGGGCGTCTCGCGTCGCGTGTGGCGTGGCGTCTCGCGGCGCGTCGGACGTTTTTTCTGTTTACGGTGGGGCGGCGCGTGAAGCGGCACGCATCATCGCACGCGTAAACACAAACTTATAGCAATATACGACCATGTTCATAGAGCAGCGAGACGGGAAGCGTGGCGGTGCCCGCCGCGGCGCCCGCGGCGAATCCTCTAGCGAGTAGCGAAGCACGCGGCGGCGCACGCTCGCCTCGATCAAATCGACTAGTTTTATGTTGGCGAGAGATGGGAGCGCACGTGTCGCAACTTGCAGCATGAATGACGAAAAATTGGAACTAGTTATTTCTGCAATACAGGAGCGACCCCAGTTGTGGATTTCTAAATAAGACTGACAGAAGATTCCGCCTCGGACATAGCTTCATCGAGAATTGCCGCTGCGTGCGCCGCCGCGATAAACGCCGCGTGGGACGCGTCGGTGCCATCCGCGGGCTCGGCCGCAAAAAACGCCCTAATTCAAACAAACGCGTCTAAAATCGCTTCTCCGTAAACGCACTCATACAACGCCATATATTTGAATTCAGTGCGGGCCGCGCCGCTCAACGCAACGCGCGACGCCCCGCGTCTCCGTAAATGAGGCCTAAAGGACATTGCTCTGCGCCCGAACATTGTTCGCCCTGGAACCAAGAGCGTCGGAAAATTATGAATTGTATTGTCGATCATTAGTAAACTCCTATAACATCTTATTTTTATAGCGGACTAGCTGCAGAACAGATATATTTAAAAAAAAAAGTATCAGATTTTGAGGTTATAATTGAACCTTATTGGTTCGATTATAACCTCAAAATCTGACATCTTTTCATAGCTCCGAGAGATTTTTAAGAAACTGATAAGCAATATCATAATACATTTAGCTATTTTTAGTACCTACCTAGATAATTATGTACCTAAGCATTTTTTTCTGAAGCCCAAGTGTATCTAAGTGCAACTTTTAAATGCATAGAATCTAATTAACATAGTTACTTGTACTCTTAGCATTGGTTTTGGAATGAGATAAAATGTTTGTGTATACCTAAAAATGGAAACAGTTCGCGCTTGAACGGCGTGACTATATAACGCAACTACTATTTAGTGCATTTGCAAGAGTGCTTCTGGACGGTACTGTTCAAACGCGTGACTATGAAACCTGCCTTACCAATTAGGTAGTAAGTGGTTTTTAAACCTACAGTCCTACATTAACTTATTATGTTAGAATAAGAAATAAAACACAGATTTTCATTTCATGTTTATTGTTCTTCTTCTATATTGGCAATTAAAATATTGTCTAAAAACTGTGCAGGGGGGTCGATATTATTTTGATGTCTCGCATAACTCAAGTACCAAATAATGGTCATAACATGGGCGCAGCAACCGATGGTTCTGCGCCCAACGATGCAATTACAGCAATATTGCAAGATCGCTTGTCGACCTATTTGTGATGAATCTATCACAATATAAACAAAATATGTTTTGTTGCTGATATGACGGCTGTGAATTTTGCCTCGTAATAGCCATACGGTTTCAGAATTAATTACTTCTAATTCATTAATCAAATCCTGATCGACCTCCCTGCACACCTCAATAACATAGGAACCATCAGGTCTCACATGTTCACCGTAGTATGAACAGGCTTGTTTAATTTGATAAACACCTAACGGTATTAAAATCATGTCATTTAAATCCATTTGTGGAAAATCTAGAAGAATTTCATTATTGACAGTAATACTTTCAAACTGGGCCGATCTTCTATTTAAACTGTTGCGTTCTACAAAATCAGCTAATGAATTATTGGTAAACATTCTTTCTTGTATTGTGGAGATTATTACCCGAGCATCCTCTCTGTCTTCTAGAACCGGGTGAAACTTGTTTATTAATGCTGCTGCCACCTTAAAATCTTGCATCAAATGATTAGATGCTCTATTAAAATATTCCTGGCGCAGCAGCTTAAAATCTCGCTTAAAACGTCCATTGACCACTTCTACTACCCATCGACATAGGGTCACTTTACGGGATTCATTTGCATTTGCTGTACTCAATTGATATTCACCTGGTCCTATTGAGAGAGGATAATGAACCGAGTAGTTCACACTTTGTAAGAGGGAAATGCTGTCCCGAAAGCCACGGTCTAAAATCATTACATCACCTTCTCTAAAATATTGTCTCATAGGTTTTGAAGAATCATAAAATTCATCTTTTAAAATGTCAGCATCTGATTTTGTGGCTGCATAAGGGCCCAGAACATCAATTATATAGCCATCACAACATACTACCATGAACGGTTTGACAAGGTTCCTATATTTATGAAGGGAATATGTTTTCTTTTGGTATGCATAATTGCTACTCTTCTGAACATAAATATATGTTCCATCCATTATAATGATTGCCTTTCTATCCTCCATATTAGTCCCAGGGTTTCCAAACAAAGACTCAGGAATATAGAGGTTTCTTGCTGCAACTTCTTCTCTACTTATATGTTGTAACCCTAAATGTGCTGGCACAAAGCATTCCATCATAACCTCTCGTGCTTTAGCAACAAGTCTTGAGAGAGTACTTCTTCCAATTTTTAATAATGAAGAGATTCTTTCGTCCGAATCTCCTGTTCTGAGCTTCATTAAATAAGCACCAAGTGATGTAGTACGATTTTGAAAATAAGGGAGTTCTGCTTCGAGTTCTCTGAATTGCTCTTTCGTGCGTCCCAGCCAATACCACACTAGATGATCATCCATTTCCTCAATATTTTCAAAATCTAATGTGTGGTTTTCATTTTTCAATAACTCACAAAAGTCTTCTATGTGAGCTGCCGTAAAACTTCGGTTAACATTTTCAACATCGAAGAGTTCTGACCATGACTGCCTTGCCAAATGCAATTCACATATACGACAACCTGGTGGTATATAGTACTTGTGATCTTTAAAGAGCCTCGCCCTTAATACAAAAGGAACAATTCGCTGTACAGTACTATTACATAGCAGAAATATACATCTGTTATGTGTATCTGATGCTCTAGAGTAATTTGGCAAGGTTATTCTTTCAGTATGCTGTGAATCTGGATTGACTCCTGATACAGGTAAAGTATCATTGACAGCTGTGGTGTTTGCTCTTTGAAAGCATCTATTACAAAGTAAATCTGATGACTGAATCTAAAAAAAAGAAAAATGTTGGTTACGTATTGCATTTATAGTAAAATAAATAAAACAATTTACACCACAAATGTTGCATGACTAAAACTGACCAGAAAAAAATCTATTAACTAAACAAAATAATACATAAGGCATTGATTTCAAGTTTAAGCATACTAGCTTAATTTCTTGCAATAGTTAACCAATCGTAAAAGTCTATCACCTCTCGTGGTTGAACCCAGTTTCGCACAACATCTAAAATGTGGCTGTTACTTTCTGCTTGTACAGAGTGACTTTGGATTCGTGCCAGTGAACAACCACATACCACACAAACATGTTGATGGCCAACCACTGGTACATCCTGCAAATCTTGTGATGTTGTGGTATCTCTGTTAACAAATAATGTGTGACAAGCATCACATATGTAGTCATTTGCAGTAACCTGTAATATAAAAACATGTTATAATTTGTTATTTTATGCCTTCTCTTCTATACAGAGTTATTATAAATGTAAATAGTTTCAAATGGAAGTAAAAGCTTACTATTTGTGGTGCAACTTGTTGCTGTATTTGCACAAGAATGGCATCATTATGAAGAATATGTCGTCTCTGTCTATTGAAATGAATACCACAATTGGCACATCGCCATTGCAATTGGCTTGTTGTAGGAGTATCTCGTGATGAAGATGGTGCTGAATAATGCCTTGCAGCACGATCAGATTTTTGCCAACAAGGATGGCAAATATAATGTGATGCACGTATCTAAAATAAAAAATATCAATAACACCCACTGCAAATCCAATGTTAAATATGACCCAATAATAATTTCCTTAAAATATTTTACCTCCAATGGCATAAGTCTTTCTATGATGATATTTCTGATATTCACATTATGTTGAGTGTCAGTTCTCAGAGCAATCAGTTGGTGTGAACGTGCCCGAGGTGCCAAGGTTCTATTGCAGAGTGCACAGTTTCTACCAACATTACATGTTAGTGAAGTGTTTGTCATCTCTTGAGCTAATGTCCAACATGTTGTGCATATGAGATCATGAGATTGAACCTAAAAAAAAACATAGTTCACTTGTTTTGTTATAAAGCACTTACCTATAAAATTGATTCTTATTATAATGAAAATACTCTAATAATTTTTTCATTCTTTTTTTTTTAGAAAAGACGATAGTTGCAAACAATGTATAAGATCAAGTATAGAAACTTATTTATGTAGTTAATAGAAGTCGGAGAGAACGCAAACAGAATAATGTACACCACGGGACCTGGAATATGCAGACAAAGTAGAATTTTAATTACCAAAAGAGGTGCAGTCCATTGTTGTATACAGTGACGAATATGTTCATCTTCCAACAACATGGAACCACCAGCAGAGCCGCAATTCACACAAAATACACTTTCCATTGCGTATGCGTAAGTCCGTTTAAGAGTGCCAGGTTATCGTTTGAGCGGTACACAGTTCCGAAAATCACAGCCAAGTAAGTCGTTTTTGATAGGAATCAGAGTCCGTTAAAATAGCCAAGTCGTAATATTCAATATATGTAGTCCCGAAAGTCACCAAAACACACCGATACAATTACAAAGAGCAAGCGACGCTAATGTAATTAAGTGAGAGCACAGGTGAGAGACTGACAGTTACAAGCATAGATAAAATACTAGGTTACAAGTGACTATTTAGTGATGTGAAAAATAGGGGTGTCAAATAAGATACGATTTATCGATATTTCCTAAGATTTACTATGGCCATACGTTACAAACTGTAGTACATACATCAACTTTTGTCATATGATCATTTTAGTACCATTATGTATAAGTTTGACAATTTTACTTATTCTAAGACTTCTATGCTTATATTATGATATGAATATATAATAACATCTGTATCTAGTCTGAAATATTGTTTTTTTAAAGAAAACATTTATAATGTATTTAGTAACGATAAATATTTTTACCCGACTGCGGCGAAGCCCAAAAGGAAGGTTTTTTTTAAATTAATAATTGTCGTAAATAATCGTTTAGTAAGAAGTAAACAACACACTTTTCTAACGATAATTAGAAAACCCTGAATAATGATCATCATGAAATATGTAGATTTTGTTCACTTCAGCATTATTCTAACTACCTATCTGAAATTGAGTACGACCTCATTCATAAAGTATACTTAGTAGGTTTTTTAAATTATACTTATAGGGCATAATAATATATGGAATGGTGATTGAATGTTATTATTGTAGCTTTGATTTGCACTTTAAGCGAAATAAATTCAAAATGTGATTCAGATTAAAAAATATATCGATACTGGAAATATGAAATAACGTAAGGGACATTTTGTCGAAAATGAGTTATATATTAAAGCTTTAGGCTTTATTGTTTCTTTTTGCTATTTTAGCTTCAAAGAATGAAGAAATCTAAGAAACTTTGTCCTAACTAGAAACTTTTTACGTGAAACATATGCTTAGTTAAAAAATTATAATCAGTTTTGTAAGAAAAATATCTTATTTTTGCTCTCCTGAAAACCTTGGTTTTGTCCCTTACTTTATTTCATATTTCCAGTATCGATATGTAACAGTTCATTAAAAATTCAATCGATCGATGGCAATCGATTGGGCATCCCTAATCTTTTTCGGCACGACATGACGTTTGGCAAAGATGGCGGCGATTAATGTTATTAGTCACGTAAAATACTTTATAATATTCATTTTGGCATGCAGCTAGTCCGTGTTACAAAAGTATTTGCAACTAATATAATAAAATATACAATTAATTATCGTGTATGTCCGATACTTGTGTTGCACAGGGCGATTCCGGACAATGTCCTTTAACAAAAATCCCATTGAAACAGGACTTTCGGTTTTTCTGGAATTTGAAAATATTTGGCGTCAAGACTTTCCTATTAAGATCTTCATTTTAGTAGTGGGCAAATCAACCATTTCCAACATCATAGCAAGAGTGACGCAAAGCATCACTACATAGTATAAAACAAAGTCGCTTCCCTGTCTGTCTGTCCCTATATATGCTTAGATCTTTAAAACTACGCAACGGATTTTGATGCGGTTTTTTTTTAATAGATAGAGTGATTCAAAAGGAAGGTTTATATGTATAATACATGCATAATATAGTAGAGAAACACTGATAATTTTAGAGGTTCCTAATGTGATGTCGTAAATAAACACATTTTTTTGCGCTTACATTGTAAACGCTGGCTGAACCCGTCGAGATAGATCAAAATAATGCACTACAGTATTGTACACCTTAAAAAGTTCTACAAAAAAGTCCGCGATGGTATATGTCTATCTCTTAGGGATAACCCACAATAACCATTTTTTATGCTATACTTTTTACGAGAAATAGTGGCTCTAAAATTATCAGTTTCTCCATTGCACCCGTGCGAAGCCGGGGCGGGTCGCTAGTATGGAATAAGAATAAAACTTATCAAACAACTGTCGATCCTACTGTTCCATCTTTTCAAAATCTTCTTTAAAAGTATATACATATTTCCCGCCATGCTGCTGCTTTAGCAGTTTTGTCTCTATAAACATCCAAAAATCTGTTCCATAAAACTGCCGGTCGATTCTGGAACAATCTCACCGTGATAACTAAGGTGAAGTGAGCTTAGAGCGAGCTGTGAGTCATGCTGATGCTAGGGATTGACACTATTGACGACTCACTCCACGCTCACTTCACCCAAGTTTTCACGGTGAGATGGTTACAGAATCGCACGGCTGGTCAGCTGGTCTGTCTTTTACTGTAGCTAAGACCCCCTTTCAATCCCTGTTGCAAAATTTCTTTCTTATTTGCAAAATATTTGGGCAAACGTCATCTAAAACTATTCCAAATTTCGTAGTTTAGTAGTTCTTGAGATATCCAGCTGTGACAGACCGGCAGGCACACTGACAGACTGAGTCGCAACTTATGAGTTCCTTTTTACCATTTTGGTACGGAACCCTAAAAACAAATCGTCCTCGTGTGAATGAGCCTTTATTAAGAACTATTTTAACCTGTTTAGGCTTGTGACACCTACTTTATTTCTAGACCAATGCAATTTTCACGTATTATTGTTTAAAACAAGTCGATGGATGCAGCATGTCGATTCTGTAAAAATCTCACCGTGAAAACTTGCGTGGAGTTAGCTGTCAGTGTCATCCCACTGACGCTAGGGATTGACTAAGCAAACATTTGCAATCATAATCGAGATTTTAATAATATTTTTTATGCTAATTCTATTGAAGATTTTATATTATTTCAAAACTGGTATTTTAGTTATCAAAACATTACATACTATTTTGTGGGGTTTTAAAATAAAATAGCAAAACAGAAACTTAGAATATCCATTTTCTTTTTTTTCCTAGACTAGTCCTTATAAAAGGCCTAGTCTTTTTTCCTGCGTTAAAACCCCACAAAATGGTAATGCTTTGCCAATTAAAACACTAGCTTTGAAATTATATAAAATGATCAACATAAAAATGAAAACGATTAGCATAAAAAATTTTATATAAAAAAAAAACAACCGACTTCCAAAAAAACACTACAAAGTGAAAAATAATTTTAATTTTGGAAGTCGGTGTCGTTGGTTCCGCATTTTGGTTTTTTGACACCGACTTCCGAAATTAAAATTATTTTTCACTTTGTAGTGTTTTTTTGGAAGTCGGTTGTTTTTTTTTTATATAAAATTTTTTATTTTTCACTTTTTAGTTATATCTACCCCAATCAAATTCATATAAGCACTACTTGCTATGTAAATATCAGTGACAGGAAGCTGCATCTGCGTTTATAGGGTACAGACGTGATGTTATGTTGTGCGATTGCGTAAACAATGCATACATATGCGATAGCAGCAATCGCGGTTGTTACTGGTATTAAATTATTATTATAATAAAAAAAAATTATAACTGTTGTAGTGAGTACAGGCGTGATATTATGTTGTGTGATGGTGTAAACAATGCTTAGATATGCTATAGCAACAATCGCGGTTAATCTGCTGTTATTTATTGAAGAGTTCCCCCGATTTCTACAAGATCCCATCATCAGATATTGAAATGGTGACAATGGGACCACACGGGAAGCACCAGCTTTCAAATAAAAAAAGAATCATGAAAATCGGTTCACCCAGTAGGTTATTATGAGGTAACAAACATAAAAAAAAAAAAAAAAAAAAAATACAGTCGAATTGATAACCTCCTCCTTTTTTTGAAGTCGGTTAAAAATGATTATGATTGTAAATGCATATTTTGGTCAATCCCTAGTATCAGGTGGGATGACACTGACAGCTCACTCCACGCTCATTTCACTTAAGTTTTCACGGTGAGATGGTTACAGAATCGCACTGATTTGAATAATTTTTTTATGCAATTTTTTTTTTAACACGTTCACGCCGGGGCCGATTTTCATTTGTTTTGCTATGAGGCGGGCGGCGCCGCCCGATAGGACAGTTTAGTGCGGGTCACCGGTGGGCCGCGCCGCCCGATGAGACAGTTTAGTGCGGGCCACCGGTGACCCGCGCCGGCGTGAACGTGTTAATCTAGGAATGAGGACTAGTCCTTTATAAGGACTAGTCCAGAAAAAAAAACATAATTGATATTCTGACTAAGTTTCTGTTTTGCTATTTTAATTTAACCCCCACAAAATAGTAATGTTTTGACAACTAAAATTCTAATTTTAAAATTATATACAATTATCATTAGAATTAGCAATAAAAAAGTATTATTAAAATCTCGATTATGATTGTAAATGTTTGCCTAGTCAATACCTAGCATCAGTGGAATGACACTGACAGCTCACTCCACGCAAGTTTTCACGGTGAGATTTTTACAGAATCTACTTGCTGGTTTGTCAGGAAGAAGCCATTTTGATTTTACTTTGTAATTAGCATATTAATGAGTTAACATTAGATAACATGGAAAATGATCTACATTTTTTTCCTAGCGTCATAAATTACATTACAGTTGTATGTTATGTTATAGGATTCCATTTTAAACCGTTTAGTTGTTAATGGAATATTGACTAAGAGCAAACTTCCAGTTCTAATCTGTTTACTTACATCATTCACAACCATTCGATACGCCTCCGTATGTACCAAATCGAACATCAATGAATGTTGTCGTACTTCGTAGGAGTCGTCTTATCAATGTTCACAAGTCCAAAACCTAAACTGAGATAACTTTATCGGAGGATAACTTTATCGGAGGAATAATTTTGAATTGTTGACAGTTCTTCCATACCTACACAAACTGTCAGACGTCAATTTTATTCCACGAATAAAAATGATATGTCGATTGAACAATCAGCCCTTAATCAAATAGACGACCGCCATTCTTCCGACAAGACAGCTGTTTGCTGTCCGCAAAGCGTTTATTACGTTTCTACTAGGATCCTGTTGGTACCATTGGACCACAGAACCCTAAATAGTAGATTTACTTATATGTATATACGCACGGCGACACAACAATCTACAGATATCCAGTATAAGCTGACTTCTCTACCAAAAGCCTAATAATGCGAGGTCAGCTTAAACTGGAAATGTATAGCTTGATATGTCGTCGTTGTGTACAGTATCCTACTAATCGTAATATTATAAATGTGAAAGTTTGTGAAGATTTTTGGATGTTTTTTACTCAATCACGCAAAAACTCCAAAACGGTAAAATGTGGTACACTGATAGTTTATAACCAGGATTAACACATAGGATACTTTTTATCCCAATATTCCCAAGGGATCGAAACTTATGCGAGTGAAACCACGGGGCGCTGCTTGTACTTCATAAAAACATTGAAAAAAAAAAAGAAAAAACTAGTAAGTACAAAAGTAAGTGTAAAATATTTTAAACAGCAAATGGGAGGATTTTAAAATAGATCGACCTTGGTATGTCAACCAGTTTGCCTATCTATTTAAAAACTTGATTATAGGTACTTGTAGACCTGTGAAAAGAAGGACATGATCCGATAATGTTAAGAAAAATCGTCGTCCCCATTCACGATAGGCTCATTACTTTTATGTATCTACTTTAAAATCATTTTTTGTACAGCCGGTCGATTCTGTTAGAATCTCACGGTGAGAAGTTAAGTGAAGTGAGCTGTCATTCCATCTGATGCTAGGGAATAACACTGATGACTGCTCACTTTAAGCTCACTTCACTCAAGTTATCATGCTGAGATTTTTACAGAATAGCACTACAGCCGAGCGATTCTGTAACCATCTCACCATGAAAACTTGGGTGAAGTGAGCGTAAAGTGAGTCGTCAATAGTGTCAATCCCGAGCATCAGCATGACTCACAGCTCACTATAAGCTCACTTCACCTTAGTTATCACGGTGAGATTTTTCCAGAATCTACCGGCAGGAGTTAATTACGAGTGCAATGAGTACAAAAAAAATTTATGAAACTAATTTACGATACATCATAAGATAAACTATTTACTTTTACATTGCTTTGTTTTTATTTATGTAATTAGGTAGGTAGTGCAAACATAAAGTAGGCACTTGTAATTATTATTATTATTTATACAGTGTGAAATTAAATTATCTATCGAAACTCCGCAGAAGTGATGGTTATCGATATCTCATCTGCCTAGCCTTTTCCCAACTATGTTGGGGTCGGCTTCCAGTCTAACCGGATGCAGCTGAATACCAGTATTTTACATGGAGCGACTGACCTCCACAACCCAGTTCGGGTATCGATATCTAAACATGATAAAACAAAAAAGAAATTAATTCACAACTTGACAACATCCATTGTGTGCATTGGCGTTGTCGAGCACACGAATTTTTCAAACATATAAAGCAAGTATTAGAAATTACCTTAAATATCCTTCGGGTTGTGAAAGCAAGTGTGTTACGCAATTGTGTGCTGATTGTTTCAGGTACTTAAAGCTTTCATAGGCTTCATAAAACCAATATTTTATTATGATTACGTTAGTAAGTGGAGTACGTATGAGCAATTCAACTGGCTACCTACATAATACGGTTTAACAGTTTACTGCCCTAAGCTTTGACAGACTGACAGACAGAAGGCGTACACGTTATAACACTTATAACGTTATCGTGGACAACAAAAAAAGCGTCTAAATATATTTTCATACTTCCCTGTGTTCGTCCACGATAATGTCGTCACGGTAGAAACAATAAAAGCGCACGTGGGGTTCGGAATTTAAAAAATCAAGCCCAAGTAAGGGCGCATTCCACCGAACTTTTATACCGAGAGTAAATCTTATCCTGAGAATAGATTTTGAATTTTTGACAGTTTTTCCATACTAGAACTGTCAGACGTCAATTTTATTCCACGAATAAAAGATATCTAACTGGTAAAATCAGCCCTAACGAGGATAAACCACATTAATCGTAAATCACTGAAGTAATTAAAAAGATTACTGGCTGAATTTTAAGAAAATATTGATATGCTAGCCATTAATTTGTCGTAAAGAAAAAATAAGAAAAAAACCATTAATAGCATCACGTCATTATTTTGACCACAATCGGCCAGTAGGTAGGACTTATGTACGTAATAAAATTAATTACTAAAAAGTTTTAATTCAAATTAAGACTGATTTTTATAGCGAAAATAAAAATAAGGAAGTTGAAAAGCTGTCAAACCACAATTTTTATAGCTTAAATAAAACTTATCTGAAGAAAAAATACCTACGTAAAGAGTTTGGGTAATAAAAGAAACAATGGCCCAACTCTTTGGAGAGTGACTACAGGCTGATTTTATATTATACAGGTAATAATTATTAGTATAAGAGATTGGATTGCCATCATACACACCAACTTAGTAATTCACAAGGTGCTTCTCTCTATGTTTCTATATATTCCTTAACAATGATGGAATTAGTATGAGCACATACTATTTCCATGGTAAGTCATAAGGAAACTGATTGGATTTCATAAGTAGGTACAGACGGCTACTACAATCTGTCAAATTTCTTTAATAGATTTTCAACTTTATCGTTAAAATATAAGGCTCACAGTTGATTGAGAAAACTACAGATGCGCATCTTCTCGATAAATATCGTACTATTAAAAATAACTCCTCTATTATTACCGTAGGTAGGTGCATAATAATGCATGTTAACGAGTATTTATTAGTATTACTGTTGCAGGTCTAACGCTAAAATATGCGCAGGAGTTTCCTTGTCTCCATATTATTAAATAATTAAGTAAACGTTTGCACAGTGATTAGTTGTTTATCTTATAGGTAAAAAGGTAATAATGAGTCTATTATTAATTACTCATGTGACTATGTAACACTAATTGTGGATAATAATAGTTTAATAAGAGCAAAAAGTGGTAAATTCACGGTTAGGTAAGTCAGACGGGAAAACGTTATTTAGAAGGTTATTTCTTGGTCGGCAACAAAAAGAGGTAAGATCTAGGAAATACCAAAACATTTGGTTTTGTTAATCAGCAGGTCGATTCTGTAATGTAAATCTCACCGTGAAATCATACGTGAAGTGAGCTTGAAGTGAGCAGTGTCAAGAGTGTTATTCCTAATGACAGCTCACTCCACGCTCACTTCACCCAAGCTTTCAGAATTCAGTGGTTACAGAATCGCACGGCAGGATCTATGTACAGACGCCAGCATATCAAGCTACCCGAAACTGTCAAATTTTCCCAATCCACTTTGGACTAATGCTTTAGCGATAAAATTAAAGAAATTTAACAGATTGTAGTAGCTTGATGTGCTGCCGTCTGTACATTCGATCTAAATTATTTTGGTCGTGTTGTTATCGAGTTCTTTATAATTTTCAGTAAACCGACCTTGATAATGGCTTAGTCAGAACTATAGTACCTATCTACCTACCTAGTTTCCAGTCTAATTGTATAACTTTATTGATTATCTACCAGTTACTTTATAATTTTCAGTAAACCGACCTTGATAATGGCTTAGTCAGAACTATAGTACCTATCCACCTACCTAGTTTCCAGTCTAATTGTATAACTTTGCCTATGCATTTTAACGAGGGAGAAATACTGACGGATATTTCTCCAGATATAGTGGCGTAAGAAGAAAAGTTTGACATGGATCTCCAGGCAATCAATCACAGTCATTTGTGTATCTGTGTCAAATTATGTTAGCTACCGAAACTCCACAGACGCGATGGATATCAACATCTAAACATGATAAATAAAATAAATGATTCTATCATGTTTATACAGCGATACCCTTCACGTCTGGCTATGTAATTTAATTTGACCGTGTATTGTTCTCGTCTTCGAGAATATGTCGCTGTGAAAATATTCGCAACTTGGCAATGTCCTTTTTGATGTCGCTTTATGGTTTATTAGTCACTGTTTTCATTTGCAAAATACTGGTATTCAGCTTCATCCGGTTAGACTGGAAGCCGACCCCAACATATAGTTGGGAAAAGGCTAGGCAGATAATGATGAGTCACTGTTGTCCTGTCCGAAATCAGATAAGGGTTTTAGATGAATAAAGAAATGCCACAATTAACTTTTACTGATATTATACTGTTCCGAATTATTAATACACATATATACGCTAATACAATTTCGACGTGTGCACTATGACAGGAGGAAGACGACTGTGTCGGGGTAACATGAACGCCGAGCCTTACAATTTTATCGCTTTGCTATCGGGTTACATTTTCTCCCTTCTTTCCATAAACCAAAATAAGTCAAAGAGACATCCACTATTCAATGAATTTGCGACTGTGTACTAGGACTGCACGGTATGCGTACAGATCGCCGGTGACCGGAACAGAGAGAGCCGCTTGAGTGCGCACAAGCCTCTGTACTTTCACTGCTAATGTTTACATTGCCAATTTTGCACGTGAATAGAATAGAATAGAATAGAATACTCTTTATTATGTACACCATATAAATTACAGACATAAATATAGAAATTTTACAAAGAGTGACACAATGGGCGGTCTTATCGCTAAGAGCGAGACAACCTTTCGATCGAACCTTTATATCTTTGGCATTTAGTATGTTCTCTTGATACAAGAGAACATACTAATGAATAAAATGCGCCACTTCTTCTTCCCAGCGAAAGAACTAGGAAGTGGTGAATGGCGGGCGTTTTGGGGGACTGTCTTTTGTAATTTTGACGTTCGAAAAGTGCTGATTCCCATCCTAGTTTGAATAAATAACTTTTGATTTGATTTGATTTGATACACGTTGTTGTAGGTATGGGGCGGTCGGCCCAGGGTGTGTAGAACTTGTCGAGCATCATCACACCTGGATATTCTGGAATGCTACCTAGATTGGGCACACATAATAGGTATGAGCCCAGACGTGGCCTTGTTAAAAGTACTGAATGGGAGCATGAGTAATAATGTATAAATTTTCAGTAGTACGGTTGTTATAGGGTGATCTTTCAAACTGGCTGGCGGAAGAAAACTATATTCAATGGAACCAGTAGACCAGCAATAGGATGATTGCGCAGTAGGATGATTGCGCAACACACAATTGCAATGCCTTTCATTTTGACCATTCAACAATATTCATTGCTTTACCTACGTTGTCGAGCAGACGAATTTAACAAACATATGAAGCAATGGATTAGGGATTCTCTGAATATCCTTCAGGTCGCAATTGAGGTGTAGGAATAAGTAGATATTTGCTGTGGAAAAGAAGTCAACGTATGAGTTACTCACATAATCACATACCGTAAAACGGGGTGAATAGGAACGCGGGGGTGAATCGGAACGAAACTTTAAAATGGATTTTAACGTTGATGTAATATAGTTTGTAGCCAACAATTACACTTAATCGTCAACTATAATATAGTATACACATTAAGAGACATTTTGAAAAAAAAACGATATTATTTCAATGTTAAAATTCATTTTAAAGTTTCGTCTCGATTCACCCCTGCGTTCCTATTCACCCCGTTTTACATAACGGTGGAGACGGCACGGTTGGCGCAGTGGTTAAGCGATTGACTACTGCGCTGCGTGTCACTGGTTCGATTCCCGCACGGAACAAATATTTGTTTGACCTACAAGTAGTTGTTCCGGGTCTGGCTGGTTGTATATCTGAGTTTAAATGTTTGTAAACGCACCCACAATACAAAGGAAATTCCTAGTGTGGGGAAAGGTTTTTATAAAAGAAAAAAAAAACAAATACTTAGGTAATATTCTTCCAGACCGTATTTCGGCTATGGCGGGAGATATTGTATAATTAATTATTGTATAATTGCATAACACACGTGTGAGCACTATGCACCTAAACTATAAAGCTACCATTTACTGGGTACGTCTTTCATTGACTTGAATGTGCCCTGGCGGCTGAGGGTATGTCATGCTCACTCAAATGTCTCGCTGGTGGTGGCGTGTGTGTTGGATCATTGAGTTCCCTTCAAAATGGTTGAGCTAAATGGTGCTGATCCATACGTCATGTTCGTGAACGGGCGCCGCCAGTAGGGACTGGTCATCTCTTAGCCGCCACGGCTTATTTTTATTTTAATCTAAGTATTTTTATTTCTGAACTGTTATTTTTTTTTTTTGTTTTTGTGGTCTTTTAGTACGGACGCTTTTAACGTGCACGTCTTTCTACATCGTTCTCACATGTATAATTTCAACTTGAATGATGTAACCAAAATTTTGTCACAATTTTTATGATTTAAAAGAGTGTCCGTGGAGTTTCTTGCCCGTTCTTCTCCACAGGTACCTACTACGCTTTGGAATGGGCAACTAGCTTCATCTTTCTGACTGACCGACCCCTTGACAATTCAAAAGTGCCTGTAATTGGTTTACTTGAAATAAATGCTTTGAGTTTTTGAGTTTTTTTTTGAGTTTTATTAGTGCACAAGTGTGTGCGCAGACGCAGGTACTCTCCCTCTTCCCTCACTCTCATAGTCCGATCGGACGGCAATCCGACTCGGCCGGAGAGAGATCCAGGCAGAGGACCAACGGCGCCACGTGCTTTCCGAGGCACGCGGGTATCACACCGCTAACTTCCAAACTCTGGGCTGTTACTGAAAAATTCCTAATGAAAAAACCCTATAGCACTTTGCCCGACTTGGGAATCGAACCCAGGACCCCACGCTCAGCAGTCGCCCTTGCGACCACGAGACTAATGGGGCAGTTATACAAAGAAGTGTATGAATAAGACCCATTGTGTCCATGGACTTTAATTATCTACCCACGACTAATACGATAAAAACTGCCAAGTATTAAACCTTTTCTTTTTTTTTTCCAGACGTTGTACAGACGACAGCACATCAAGCTACTACAATCTGTCAGATTTCTTTAATAGATTTTCAACTTTAGTGCTAAAGCATAAGGTTCAAAATTGATTGGGAAAATCTGACAGTTTCGGGTAGCTTGATGTGTTGGCGTCTGTACATACAAAGTCTTAATCATTGCCATTTTTGAACGAACGTAATTAAATAGTTTTTATTGTGTAACAAAATTATGTTTTATGCAATTTAGACATCATTACAGTCGGTACGTACGTTTTGTTTACAGCGACCTTCATTGTTTGTTAAGACTAAAGGCTCAGACAGGCACGGCTCGACTCTAGTAGCATAATTTCCATGTAGTTTTCACAGAAATTGTTCTACTAGAGTTGCGTCGCGCCGAGTAAAAAAAATACTGTACAAAGGCGGACTTAATGCCTGAGGCATTTTCTACCAGTCAACCTTAGGGTGATGCAGAGACAAAATATAGCAGGTGCAACACACTGGATAGATAACTAGGAAATGACTATAAAATACAAGAATTAATAATATTACATTTAAACAAAATGAAGTGTCAGGAGAAAAAATGATCGGTAGAGGAGAAAACGAATCCAGCAAATCAGCGCTGGGATGTTATGGCCGACTACTGACTTATTAGTTATTGTTGTTTAGTCTTACCAAGTAGTAGCGTGTAACTGTCGTGTCTCAGTAACTGTGTTGTGGAGGTCAGATAGGGAGGCGCGCCATGTATTTAGCTGAATCCGGTTAGACTGGAAGCAGAACTCAACATAGTTCGGTAAAGGCTACGCAGATGATGGTGGTAGATTGTCTGGCGTAGGGCATGCTATCGTTTTTCCTATTTTTTGTGTTATACACAGTAAAATACATATGGATATGACATAATTATAATTTGAATATAAAGGTACTGCTTATTCCTTAAGAAATTTCTTCCAGCGGACCTGCGAAAGGAGAAGTAAAAAAGAAATGTAGACAATAGTGTGTGAGAACAAGAAGAGAGTAATATAAATGTGTGAGGTTTAAAACTAACATATTAATTAATATACCTACACATACGAGTATAATGATGCACCTCAAGTTTCGAACGTTCAATGAACGAAATGTCGAAGTGGAACAGACACAAATTGAAATAAGTGGTCAGACACATTTATTCTACTTAATTCTTCATTTGACATTCAGGATTTTTGTCTGTTTTTGTGTGCTTTTTCTGTTTCCACTTCGACATTTCGTTCATTGAACGTTCGAAACTTGAGGTAGGTACATACATACAACTGTAACGTTAAATGCGCAAAACCTCAGACACCCCAACTGATTTTTAATTCAATTGACCTATTTCAGAGAGAAAATAAGTCATTCAAAAAATTATAAAGGGTTTATGTGCTGTTTTAGTTTTACTGGCCATTCTGATCGTTTCTTGCGTCTGCGACCACGCTTTATCGAGGGAGGAGTCGTCACCAGGCCGCTGCGCCGCGCTGACATTGGGTTGCTGGACCTATTAATAAATAGACACGGCAACGTTTTTAATGAAGATTTTTTCAAAAATTAGACCTATATTCAAAAGTTGTTCAATTAATTGTCCTCGTTATTCTGATCAAACTATTTTCAGGTTTTGCGCATTTAACTTTACACGTTGTATATAATGCGAAAATTAACATAAGTATACTTAATTAAATACATAATGCTAAAATATAAACACATATTTTCTTACTTTAATCTGCCTAGGCTTCTCGCAACTATGTTGGGGTCGCCTTCCAATCCTGTTTTGAATAACAAGAAACGAGTAGGAGCTAATCACCGTACAACGTTAAACACTACATATTAAAAAACACGTTTCTTGTATTATTATCTTTTATTATAGCGGTGATTATTTTATTATAGCAGTACACACTGTGAAAATGTCAAGTGTCTATCTTTTACGGTTCAAAAGATACCTCTGTTACAGACGGACGGACGGACAGCTTAGCCTTAGTAATAGGGTCCCGTTGGCACCCTTTGGTTACGGAACCCTACAAACGAATTGGTGAGCGATTACTCGCAAGCCGTGCATAATGTTTAAATTATGTACGTCAACTAAGTCCCTCAGCGAGAATTCTGCCCACCAAGCGAGCGTTGCTTAGCGAGTACTCTCTTTGATGGCTCTTATCGCTGCGACAAACGAGTACTCGCCGTCGATGTGAACAGTCAGCGTTCTACTATATGTATCGCAGATAGGTTGCCGAATCCGCTGTTCTACAAAACCGCCAGTTGCTTTACAAAACAGCCGTGCGATTCTGTAACCATCTCACCGTGAAAGCTTAGGTGAAGTGAGCTGTCATTCCCTAGAGATTAACACTATTAAGTGCTAACTTCACTTATGATTTCACGGTGAGATTTTTACAGAATCCACCGGCTGCTCCTTTACGTAAAGCAACTGAACAATCACTGAAAATCGTTGATAGCTAGTCGCTTCCTCGTCGGCCATACGTGCCACAGGGGTGGGACAGGAGCTTAACTTTCATTTGGTTGAGAAGTGGCTACTTATTATGAGCTGAGATGATCACATTAATCTTTGAACTCGTGACAATAACGTTACTGTTGGGTTGCTGAGCTGAGAAGTCTGTCAAAATCACAGTGATCTTAATTGTTGTTTGCTAGTCAATACCTAGCATCAGTGGGATGACACTGACAGCTCACTCCACACAAGTTTTCACGGTGAGATTTTTACAGAATCGACATGCTGTACAATGTAATATCAAGGAGAGCTACAGTAATACGTAATACGAGCTGGTGTCCACAACTCCACGTCAACGCGCATATTTTCAATTTTGTAAAGTAAGTAAAGATATTATTATATATTATTATTACCCACGACGGTACTCATATTCCATAATTACTCGAATTTTTAACGTATCCATGATGACGAAAGACTGAAATGCGATGACTTTTGGAAACAAAATTCCATGTTTTTAAAATAAAAAATAATTTGAAATTAGAATTCTTAGCCAAACAAAAATTATTTTGATTTGAAATGGCCAGTACTGCAGAACGGCAATTTCATAGGTAAAGACCTATTATTTATTTATTTAGAGCTACAGTACTTTTATTACACTTCTCGGATGCGAATCATCATTAGTAAGGATTCCATCAAGAGTTTGTAACCACCAGGGCAATCGTGAGAAACTTCATATTGCTTACGAAATATGTGCAGACTGGTACACCTACAGCGTGATTAAAAAAATATCCCATACATTTAATACCCCATACATACATTAATTCACTATGAACACTCAATGATTCCTTTCTTCCAAACAACGTAATCTCCTTATCTTATCACGACATCTGCTGATAACTATTCTCTATGACACAATGAACGAAACCGTGTCAATTGAACGCGACGCTGGCGTGGTTTGAACTGTCAAAATATCACGCTTGACAACCGTGCGTGGTTTGCACATGGTAAAGATTACGCGGGGAATAATAATTACCATACGGAATTGGGACCCTCTGGTATTAAGGTTTTGTATGGGACAGACGATGATTTTTTCACGATTACGATGTAGTTCCCATAGAGAAAGTCGTTCAGTTTGATGGTCTTTACCATACCCTTATTATTCAGGGTTATTTTAATTTAGCTAGCTAAACTCCGCAGACGCAATGGGTATATTTAAACAAAATAAAACAAAAAATAAATAAATTTGATGTTTTTTTTTGTGGGATCATCGAACGCAGTTATTGTGGTCGCTTAAAATGTCAGTTTCAAAATCTGTTTTTTTTTTTGTAAGCTTCACTGATGCGATGGGTATCGATATCTAGACACGATAAAACACAAGAAAACAATTTTTCTCAACTCGTACTTCAAGTAACAATAATAACAGCGGTCATTGACATCCCAAACAAATTCATCAAGTCTATTTATATTTTATTTTATCGTGTATAGCCAGACGATTTGACCACACATTTCTGATACACGCTGTATAAGCAGGTATATCTCAAAAGAAAGATATTTATCAAAATATGATGGAGTCCGTGGTAACAAAGATTTATTAAAATACATCGCATAATTTATGTCTCTGCTACTAGGTAAAAGAAAACGTGTTAAGAAATAGTTTTAGATGTACAGGTAGATATTAAGATGAAAAGAACAAATACTTTACTTTGATCTTATCCAAAAGGCCGAGAAGCGATTGTACTCATAGATAAGTCTTATGGAGTTGTTTGACGTCATAACCATATACATTATGTGGAAATTGTGGACACAGCAGTAAAAGTTAATAATCCGTCTGTCAAGACCCTTTTCTCAGAAACGCGTGGAGTTATCAAGTTGATAAATATCAAATACTCAGGACTGCAATCGCTTGAATCAGTTAAAAAATCAAACTTCTAAGTCAACGCAATCAAAAGATACGGGCGTTTATGTTCCGTTCATGCCGCATATTTTGACACTCGCAAGGGAATCAAAACCTATAGGGTACTTCCCGTTGTCCTAGAATCATGGGCAAGAAGCAATGTCATGTAGCATAAGTAAAGAAAAACTCAATCTCAAACTCAAACTCAAAGCATTTATTTCAAATAAACCATTTAAAGGCACTTTTGAATTGTCAAGGGGTCGGTCAGTCAGAAAGATGAAGCTAGTTGCCCAATCCAAAGCGTAGTAGGTACCTATGGAGAAGAACGGGCAAGAAACTCCACGGACACTCTTTTAAATCATAAAATTATTACAAAATATTGGTTACATCGTTCGTGTTGAAATTATACATGTGAGAACGGTGTAGAAAAACGTGTGTGTGCATAAACAGGGACATAATACTTGTTACTAATTATAACTTTATAGGTAGCTTATTTGAAATTGTCACGATATTGAAATGGCTGTTGGGTATCTACTTGTTTTTGCTGCTAAGAATACGGAAAAAATTTCTTAGCTACTTATCATTCTTCACAACTACTAATTGAATAGATTTTATATGTCTGTAAATAGTCACACGTAGTTAGTAAAACTATAATTAAAATATCAATGTCAATCCAGCCAGTCGATTCTGTAAAAATCTCACCGTGAAATCATAAGCGAAGTGAGCACTTAATAGTGTCAATCTCTACCATTAGGGAATGACAGAGCTCACTTCCCACTCACTTCACCTAAGTTCTCACGGTGAGATTTTTACAGAATAGCACTGCTGGACACTAATTGTAACAAACATCCTACGTAATCAAATCGGTACCAAAAGTGCAAATAGATGAATAGAATAAAGTAATTATGGAGTAAAAACAATTGATATAACGATTAGTTAGCACGCGATCTTACCTAACTAACCACAGATTACACGCAGTTAATGGAAAACACCAGCTAAAGACGCGCGCGAATTTTTCTTAACAATTGAAAAATCGAACGGTTTATTTTTTGTTTTAACTTTTGATGTGTTCCAAAATAATCGTTTTTTTTTAAATACCGTATATAGTCGATTTATCCCAAAATGAATCGATTTATTCTTCTTCCTCAAATAAATCGATTGTGTAAACCGGGTTTTCAGTGTCCGTAAATTATAATGCAACAATTTTATTGGTCGTAAGTATAGATATTTTAATTCCTACTGCAATTTTAAAAGGTGATTTGATTACAGACTTAAATTAGGTAATAAAAACTGATTGCCTATTGTTACGTTCGGAACAAGTCTTAAATATTTTGAAGCTAGAATTCGCATAACAAGATATGTAACAGGACTTGGTGGGGCCAATAATCAATGAATACCTATGTAGCATAATCAGCCTATACAAGGTGTAATTTAAATAACGCAAAACCTCATAAGGGGTCATTGTATTCATCATTATGAACAACTTTTATTACGGGACTATACCTGAAATAGCGAAAAAAAAAAAACAGCTGTTCCCGGTTTCTTCACGATGTTTTCCTTCGTCGTTTTGAGAGCAGTAAGGTTTAGTAAATTAAGGTGCCTATCGGGGTTCGAACCTACGACCTGGAACTCGTAAGTCGCGGCCGTTACCACTGGGCCACCACTGCTCTTTAAAGCAGAAATATAAAGATTTCTGATAAAATTTTATTTCTGGATTTACTTCTGACAGCGAACTGAAATACAATAGGGCGTCAAAGTGACATTCTTCTTCAATGAAAACCATGGAATTAGTATGTACTATGGAAAAGTTACAATGTATAAGATTGACATAAGATACCGAAAAACTTTTATGTCAAATCTGTTGAAACCCGTTGTACAGACGCCAGCACATCAAGCAACCCAAAACTGTCAAATTTTCCCAATCAACTTTGAACCTAATGCTTTGGCGATAAAGTTTGAAATCTATTAAATAAATTTGACGGATTGTAGTAGCTTGATGTGCTGGCGTCTGTACAAATACGAAACGCTTTAAAAGCGATTGTCATTTGTCTAAGCACATAATATGTTATCCTTCAGCAATCTCCGACACAGTACCTTATGGCACTATAATATCATGCTTTTTACTACTGTTAGATAATCTAAACATCAAAATAGAGTGTCTTTTTTCGAAAACATTTTATTTTGCTAACAAAACAACTGGATCGATAAGAAGGTTCTCTGCAGATTTCTCTCAGTTCCGTTAGGATGGATGTTTTAAGCCAAGCACTCCGGAGAATAGTCACGTTCTAACTTAAAGCTAACAGCGATGGGCTTTTAGGTTTCTCGGTCATCGGGTGGGGAAAGGACCTTGGGCTATAAGATGTGTAACAGATACCTATACAATTGAATATGAATAGGAAAATGGATTAGAAGAAGTCTCCATTTTTAAGTAAGAAATCATACAAGGTATTAGGTTAAACGAGGACAAATATGTACAGACGCCAGCACATCAAGCTACCTGAAACTGTCAAATTTTCCTAATCTAATTTGAACTTTATGCTTTCGTGATAAAGATGAAAATCGATTAAAGAAATCTGACAGATTGTAGTAGCTTGGTGTGCTGGCGTCTGTACTTTAAGGAAGTGCAGTTCTTATGACTTTATTATGGGACCAATTCTGAAACAGAAAAAAAAAATCAGCTGTTCCCTACATTTTGTCGAGTTATGCGATGGACGTTTTTCTTTTCGTGACTCTTGGTAGTCGTGAAGTTTGTTATTATTTTTATTAAGGACTAGCGACGTCAAGTGGGTATTTCGCTCATTTAACCTAAAACACTGTAGGTATAGACATTCGTTTTACCACAGGTTCCGCCATAAAATAATAATCTACTGGTGATAAAAACAGGGAAAAAAAGGTTTTCCTTTAAAAGATTTTCCTTGTGCCTGTAGCGTGTACCACTTCCCTCCCTATCTTAGCAAAATACAAAATATACGCTGGTTATACACACTTACAGTGCGGCCGACGAGAGAATCTATTCTTGACACCTCTTTTTTAGGGTTTCGTACCCAAAGGGTAAAACGTGACCCTATTACTAAGACTCCGCTGTCCGTCCGTCCGTCCGTCTGTCACCAGGCTGTATCTCATGAACCGAGCTAGTTATACAGTTGACTTTTTCATAGATGATGTATTTCTATTGCCGCTGTAACAAGAGATACTAAAAAACAGAATAAAATAAATATATAAGGGGGCTCCCATACACCAGACATGATTTTTTGTGCCGTTTTTATAGATGGTACGGAACCTTCCTGCGCGAATCCGACTCGCACTTGGCCGGTTTTTTACTTCATACAAACGAATAAGGTATTTTGCGAATTTGATCTTTATTATTGTAATAATCCGCGAGTTGACTAATTTTTTTTTATTATTTAAATTGAAGCTTTTTTACCTCACTAATAGCTTGGTATAAACAGTTTTTTAATATTTTTAAAAATTGAAAAGATATGAGCGTTCAAAACTCTCAATTAGACAGAGAGGGAAATACTGAATTGTGACGTCATAGTTCAGTATCGCCATATAAATTACATGCAAAACTTCGTTTTGCGAGAAAGAGATAGACAAAAAGTTTCTATAAGTTATAAGTTTTTATTTTTCGACCGATTTCAAATTTGATTTCGAATTCTATTAAGTATTGTATTACATGTGTGGATATATTATCTACTAGAATATATAGTATTCAATATCATGCAACTACCCAATTGTCACACTGACAGGAGTTAGGAACGCATTCTCTCGGCGGCCGGACTGTACTTAATATTATCTTCTCTTACACGTACAGACGCCAGCACATCAAGTTACTACAATCTGTCAGATTTCTTTAATAGATTTTCAACTTTATCGCTAAAGCATAAGGTTCAAAGTTGATTGGGAAAATCTGACAGTTTCGGGTAGCTTGATGTGCTGGCGTCTGTACATCCAGGTGCATTAGCACCACTATTTATTATGGTGTTATACCTAATAATTTACCTGTCATGGGATATCGGTAGCCAATACCAAGAGTAATAGAAAACTTACACAAATATTATAATTTCCGTATTATTATAAAACGTAGAAAGTGGAAATGTTGCCAGCCAATTATTATATTATGCGTGAGTCGTGTTCCTGACCGGTGACCAGTTTTCCTTCGGTAGATTATAAACTTCTAGCTATATAATTATGAGTAGGTATTTAATTTCATACTAGACACTAGATACTTAATCATCAATAGAATTACGTAGTTATTTTTACATAAGCAACTACCTATTATGAAATAGGAATGTAGGTAGTTAATATTTCGTGATTTTATTAGTTTCGTGCGTGTTATATTGGCACTCAACGTCATCGGTAATTGGTAGGTAGGTACTGCCGGTCGATTCTGTAAAAATCTCACCGTGAAAACTTGCGTGGAGTGAGCTGTCAGTGTCATCCCACTGATGCTTGGGATTGACCAAGCAAACATTTACAATCATAATCGAGATTTTAATAATATTTGTTATGCTAATTTTATTGATAATTTTATATAATTTCCCTAATTACGTAACACGCAATTCATCGCAATATGAATCATTTTGAAGGATATTGCTAATCCATTACTTCATATGCTCGAAAAAATTGTCTGCTGAAGAACGTAAATAACGTAATGAATGTTGTTGAACTGTCAAAATGAAACCTACTGCTACTGATAGTGTGTTACGCAATCACCCTGCTGTTTGCCTTCGAACAGTCAAACCTTAGAATGAGCTTTCAAATCTTTGTATTAGGTTTTTGTATGAAAAAACTAATTATAAGTAATATAGCTGCGGTGATGTAAAGACGTTTGTTTGGAACAGACGCAGAAAACACAATGTTGTGTGATTTTACAGTACCTTTGTAAATAAGCTACTAATTTGTGGCATCACTTCGAAACTCGAATTGCGAAGAGTTCGCTTTCAAATTGTGGAGGCGACACAAGACTTCATTATAAAAGGGACTGCCGTGCGATTCTGTAACCATCTCACCGTGAAAACTTGAGTGAAGTGAGCTGTCATTAGGGATTAACACTATTGAAACTGCTCACTTCAAGCTCACTTCACTTATGATTTCACGGTGACATTTTTACAGAATCGACCGGCAGGACTTAGCTTGTCAAATGTAGGTTAATCAGCTTGTAGCGTTCTCATTCCTGGGACAGGCCTCTCAGTGAGAAAGAGTGGGCCATTATCCACCTTGGGCCCGTTACTACTACTGTTTGTCTCTGCATCACCCAAAGGTTGACTGGTAGAAAATAAACGCTTATGGCATTAAGTCAGCCTTTGTACAGCCGCCAGCACATCAAGTTACTACAACCTGTCACATTTTTTTTAATAGATATTCAACTTTATTGCTAAAGCATAAGGTATAAAATTGATTGGGAAAATTTGACAGTTTTGGGTAGCTTGATGTGCTGGCGTCTGTACATTTATGTGCTTGAAGTATTAAATAAATAATAAATTCCGGGTTGGTGGTTGTCACATGTCTTCGAACTTTTGCTTCTACGACATTCCTACTCTCCAAATGTAGCAGTATAGCAGTACTTTATTATTAGACACAGAGTTTGATTCACACTCTCAGTCTGAACTTAATTAATCTAAACGGAACTTGCTAAACAAGCATAGAACCGTTTCCATCAAAAAAATATTTCTTATGCATCAAAACAAGGAACAACACGGATATAAGTTAGATAATCGCAGACTTAGCGTATAATGTGAGATCATCGCGTGATATCTTTCTTTTGGTTTCATAATAATGAATTTATCTATTTCCGTAAGTATTTTATTTTGTTTGCAAGTCATTTTATCATCTAAGGAGTAATTTTTCAGTAATTGTGTCTATACGCTCTACCAAATCAGCAGATTTGATTTATTTGTTAGGTTCTTCAACAATGAGTAGGTACGTACACTATTACTTAACAATTTGTACACTGCACACAGCATCCTAATTGCGTAAAACACTTTCAATCGCAATTGGAATGATTTTATAGGATATTGCTAGTCCATTGCTTCATATGTTCGAAAAATATGTCGGCTCAACAACGTAAATAACGCAATGAATGCTGTTGAACTGTCAAAACGAAAGCCATGGCTACTGTAAGTGTATTACGCAATTACGAGTACTTACCCCGACAGACAACTCCTAAGTTAACCCTCGAAAACTGAAAGCCTCTAATGTTTATAAGACTGAACTTACTTGTGAAGACCGCAAGTCTAATCTATACTATACTAATAAGGCCGCCCATTGTACCTATGTTTTGTATTAATAATCGTTTTTTTTTTTTTTTGTTAAATATTTTCTGGTGTATAATAAAGTATATATAATAAATAAATAATATTAACAATAAAACCGAAGAGTTTGTTTGTTATATAATAGTAATAATAATATTACATATTTGTTGTTAATTTAATTTGTATTTTAATTTTATTTGTAATTTAATTGAATTTGATTTAATTTGTAATTTAATTTAATTTGATTTTACCTGTAATTTATTTTAATGAAATAAATTTCTATTTGCATGCCGCTGTGTCGGCGAGACATGATGATCATTAACTACTTTATTACATCTTTGTTTGTACCGTGTTTCTGGCAAATAAACGAATTATTATCACTACATAGTATAAAACAAAGTCGCTTCCCTGTCTGTCTGTCCCGATATATGCTTAGATCTTTAAAACTACGCAACGGATTTTAATGCAGTTTTTTTTAATAGATAGAGTGATTCAAGAGGAAGGTTTGTATGTATAATGCATGCATAATATAGTAGAGAAACAGTGATAATTTTAGAGGTTTCTAATGTAATGTCGTAAACAAACACATTTTTTTTGCGCTTACATTGTAAACGCTGGCTGAACCCGTCGAGATAGATCAAAATAATGTAGTACAGTATTGTATACCTTGAAAAGGTCTACAAAAAAGTCCCCGATGGTATATGTCTATCTCTTAGGGATAACCCACAATAACCATTTTTTATCCTATACTTTTTACAAGAAATAATGGCTCTGAAATTATCAGTGTTTCTCCATTGCACCCGTGCGAAGCCGGGGCGGGTCGCTAGTTATATTATATTATTAAATGGTTTACAATAAATTAGAGCTTCACTTTTTCATAAAATATTTAGGCATAATAATAACAAAATTTACGTGGACATTTGTGGAAAAATTCATTAATTGAATAAAAACATTCCTGTAACAACCACTTTCGCAATTGGGTACAAAATTTTTTAAAAGGAAGTTTCGTTATTGTTGGAACTACTTGGCGGATTAAAAAAATCATTTTTGATTTGATATCCATTTATCATCACGCTATTTAACATCACTTATTACTTACATCACTAACATCACTGACTCTTAGGAGCCGAGCAAAACTAAAAAAATAAGAAAGAAAGCTAAGCGAAAAAGAACTAAAAACGCACAGGCAATATACAACGTGTCCCAGAAATCAACGTCAAGCCGAAAACGGGCAATAGGCCAAGTCGTGACAGCTATTAGAAAAATATAAAAAAAAATCTTGGTCATGTACTTTTCGAATTATAAGCATTCAAAAATAAATCTCAAAAAGTGACACCCTGTGATGATTTTTCAAGTCCTGTGACTACATTATTAACATTTCGGTAGTTTTTTTCTCTGTGATCTAACCATGAATAACCCTTCTGTAAATTACAGTTAAAAGTTAAAACGTAACTGCCTCAGTTTTAAATTAAATGTTAGATTTTTGCCCAATATTGAATTCAAAATAATGACATCACCCAACTTTAACCGACTGTACTGAAAAAAAAATCTACTACACTATTTTGGCAAGTAACTTTAAAAGATGGCGCGTTTAGTCAGGATTCCAAAATGGTATAACACATACTAATTGCTACTTCTTAATTGAGGAAAAAAAGTACATTGTTGGTTTTAGGTGCATTTGAAATAAAATTCAGTCGTTGGATTTCTTTTATTATAATTTTTATTAAATCAGATTTACGAAGTTTTATAACAAATGTTCAAACTGTTTTCCTTCAGCTGCAATGCAAGTTCTACATCTCTTTAAAAATGATCGCGTAATAAGACGGGCGTATCTTCTTGAGTTGATGTATTCAGCGGCTTCTGCAATTCTTTGGCGCAGCTCGTCTAAATCTTGAATTGGTTTAGAGTACACTTTATCCTTTATCGTACCCCAGTAAAAAAAATCTATGGGGTTTAAATCGGGTGAACGGGCAGGCCACGAAATTGTACCACCCCGCCCAATCCACCTATCGGGGTATTCTCGATTGAGAAACTCTCGTACAGTGAGAGCATAATGCGCTGGGCAGCCATCTTGTTGATACCACATGCTGCCGTAAATGTTCAGTGGCACTTCTTCCAATAATTCTGGTAATTGGTTCTGTAAGAAGTTCAAATAACCCTGGGCATTTAAATTCTCCGGCAGCTCGATTGGACCAATAACTTTACCATTCAAAATTCCCGTCCACATATTTACTTTAAACTGGTACTGAGATCTATCTTCCCGCATCAAATTTGGATTTTCCACGTGCCATTCGTGCAAATTGTGGAGGTTCATGTAACCGTCCTTTTTAAATGTTGATTCATCGGACCATAGAATTTTTTCAAAGAATCGCGGGTCCTCTCGGTGCCTCTGCAACATCGTTCGACAAAATCGTACTCTCTCTGGGTAGTCTCGGGGTAGCAGACTTTGTACTCGTCGTACATGGTATGGGTGAAACTCGTTCTTTTTTAAAATACGATGTGCAGTACTTTTGGGGACTCCTATGCTCTGTTTAATTCCACGTACTGAGATACTTCTGTCTTCTTCAACTGCTTGCAAGACTTCGGCTTCGTAGGGCATAACGGGTCTTCCCTCGCTAACCATTTGGCTAGGAAATCGACCCTCTGATAATGACCGATGCACATTAATAAATACTCGATGATCGGGATGACGCTCAGCATTCGGGTATCTCTCACGATACACTCTTGCTGCGGCATTGGCGTTGCATAAGCATTCTCCATAAATGAGATGCATGTTGGCGTATTCCTGTGCGGTGTATCGAGATGGCATGATAAAACACTACACAAACACGGGGTTGCGATTAAAACAAGTGCGGGGTTGTCAGAAACGGTGCAGATAAATCCAAATTACAATGCAAATCAAGTCCAATAAACAAAGCCACAGTTGTAAGTACGAAGTCAATACGAATACAAAAAGATGTGCAGTCAACGAAAGAGCGTAACGTACTGCAGTATTGCACAATTTGCCGACGCATCCCTGTTTAGCCAGAGTAGCGTCTCTATCTGTTTCACTCACACATATGAAATGATGTGTCAATCCGTCTCCCTCTTAGTTAGATAAAAGTAGCGTCACTATCTATCTCGCTCCCACTTGTCAAAGTAGCGTCACCTCACATTAGCTAAAATGAATCTTTCTCGCTCACACTAGTCAAAATAACGTCACTCTTCGTCTCAATCGAACTTTTATGAAATACGGCTTCATAAAAAAAAAATGTTTTTTCTCAATTAAGAAGTAGCAATTAGTATGTGTTATACCATTTTGGAATCCTGACTAAACGCGCCATCTTTTAAAGTTACTTGCCAAAATAGTGTAGTAGATTTTTTTTTCAGTACAGTCGGTTAAAGTTGGGTGATGTCATTATTTTGAATTCAATATTGGGCAAAAATCTAACATTTAATTTAGAACTGAGGCAGTTACGTTTTACTTTTAACTGTAATTTACAGAAGGGTTATTCATGGTTAAATCACAGAGAAAAAAACTACCGAAATGTTAATAATGTAGTCACAGGACTTGAAAAACCATCACAGGGTGTCACTTTTTGAGATTTATTTTTGAATGCTTATAGTTCGAAAAGTACATGACCAAGATTTTTTTTTATATTTTTCTAATAGCTGTCACGACTTGGCCTATTGCCCGTTTTTGGCTTGACGTTGATTTCTGGGACACGTTGTATACCTACAGCATGAATATTTTACCGTCTCCAAATTTTTACAGGGTGTTCTACCCATGAATATGAGCAACTTTCACTATTGAACCAACTCTGAGATCACGAAAAAAAATCTGCTGTTTCATACATTTTGGTCAAGTAGGGATTGAACTTTTTGTATTAAACAACTGATTTTGTTTTCGTGATTTCAGAGTTGGTCCCATAGTGAAAGTTGTTCATATTCATCTGTAGAATACCCCGTAAAAATTTAGAGGCTGTAAAAAAAATCATGCAGTATAATATACAATGCGACGGAGTAATTCGGAAGAACGAGAAATTTCATACGGATGAAAAGTCACTGGCAGAAGCTAGTCTTATATCGATGCCTTAGTTCACAATTGCACTGACTAAAAAATTTTCAATTTCCACTTTTTTAATGCCAAACACACTAAACTTCATGCTATTTCGTTTCCGCGTATCGAAATACCGTTATTCCGTCTCGTCTTTTGAATAGATGCATATTTTTTTGGTATTTTACTTGGTTTTTGTACTGTTCTTGTCTAAACTTGAAAAAACTTTAAAGCTACTCAAAAATGTCAATTTCGTAGTTAGCGCAATTGTGAACAAAGCTACCTAACTTTTATAATTTTATATCGATGATATAAAATTATAAAAGTTAGGTAGGTAATCCTAGGCAGAAGTTGAGAAAGCTTTAAAACGAAACCAGCAACTTTAAATCGGTATATTTAAGAGTGGAATCCATATTAGTATTCTGGGCAAGCAAATAAAAAAAAATTATATTGATTCTTATTATAACAAACTATGTAAGTCTACATAGTTTGTTATAATAAGAACCATAAAAAATATAATAAGCGGTTGTAACAAAAAATAGAAACGGTGAAGGCTATTTTGAGCTCACAGCTTTCTCCTAGAGCTTGACAAACATACGTCATGTCCTTAATCTCTTTGTACATGTACACAAACTATAGAGATGTCATTTTGTTTTTTATGAATGGCTCTCGCAGTTCAACCTATGAGGTTGTCGTCTGCTTAATCGGGCTTGCCTGTGAATGCCTCAATAAATTAAGGCCTCCAGCCAGGGCTTTAAAAAAACTTAAAAACTAAGCGACTACACGCTAAAGGCACCCCCTGTGGGGTACGGACCTCGGCTTAGGGCGTCGCTGGGAGAGGGCAACAAGGGACAGAATGGATCGGAATTATTTAGGGACGAATTTACAACTACAGGCTCAGCGGCGTGAGCTGACTCGAACAAGGGTCGGGGACTACAGGCTCAGCGGCGTGAGCTGACTCGAACAAGGGTCGGGGACTACAGGCTCAGCGGCGTGGGCTGGCTCGAGCAAGAGTCGGGGACTACAGGCTCAGTGGCGCGGGCTGGCTCGAGCAAGAGTCGGGGACTACAGGCTCAGTGGCGCGGGCTGGCTCGAGCAAGAGTCGGGGACTACAGGCTCAGTGGCGTGGGCTGGCTCGAGCAAGAGTCGGGGACTACAGGCTCAGTGGCGCGGGTTGGCTCGAGCAAGAGTCGGGGACTACAGGCTCAGTGGCGCGGGCTGGCTCGAGCAAGAGTCGGGGACTACAGGCTCAGTGGCGCGGGCTGGCTCGAGCAAGAGTCGGGGACTACAGGCTCAGTGGCGCGGGTTGGCTCGAGCAAGAGTCGGGGACTACAGGCTCAGTGGCGCGGGCTGGCTCGAGCAAGAGTCGGGGACTACAGGCTCAGTGGCGCGGGCTGGCTCGAGCAAGAGTCGGGGACTACAGGCTCAGTGGCGTGGGCTGGCTCGAGCAAGAGTCGGCGACTACAGGCTCAGTGGCGCGGGTTGGCTCGAGCAAGAGTCGGGGACTACAGGCTCAGTGGCGCGGGCTGGCTCGAGCAAGAGTCGGGGACTACAGGCTCAGTCGCGCGGGCTGGCTCGAGCAAGAGTCGGGGACTACAGGCTCAGTGGCGCGGGCTGGCTCGAGCAAGAGTCGGGGACTACAGGCTCAGTGGCGCGGGCTGGCTCGAGCAAGGGTCGGGGACTACAGGCTCAGTGGCGCGGGCTGGCTCGAGCAAGAGTCGGGGACTACAGGCTCAGTGGCGCGGGCTGGCTCCAGCAAGGGTCGGGGACTACAGGCTCAGCGGCGCGGGCTGGCTCGAGCAAGGGTCGGGGAGTACAGGCTCAGCGGCGCGGGCTGGCTCGAGCATGGGTCGGGGGACTACAGGTTCAGCGGCGCGGGCTGGCTCGAGCAAGGGTCGGGGACTACAGGCTCAGCGGCGCGGGCTGGCTCGAGCATGGGTCGGGGGACTACAGGTTCAGCGGTGCGGGCTGGCTCGACCAAGGGTCGGGGACTACAGGCTCAGCGGCGCGGGCTGGCTCGAGCATGGGTCGGGGGACTACAGGTTCAGCGGCGCGGGCTGGCTCGAGCAAGGGTCGGGGACTACAGGCTCAGTGGCGCGGGCTGGCTCGAGCAAGGGTCGGGGACTACAGGCTTAGTGGCGCGGGCTGGCTCGAGCAAGGGTTGGGGACTACAGGCTCAGTGGCGCGGGCTGGCTCGAGCAAGGGTCGGGGACTACAGGCTCAGCGGCGCGGGCTGGCTCGAACAAGGTTCGGGGGTCGAGATGTCATACATTGTTGTAGTATACGTATTTATAGGAAACTAGCTTCTGCCCGCGACTTCGTCCGCGTGAAATTTCTTGTTCCCCCACCCACCCCGTCGCATCGTATCGCCTGCCCGCACTGTTACTTCGTTTTCGCTTTCGTTGTGACCTTTTTCTCGGTTCCTAACGGTGCTAGCGCGATGTTAAGTAGCCAAGAGCCTTCCTAAAGAATCGGGCAATCAAATGCAAGAATTTTTCTAATCCGACTCGCAGTTCCAGAGATTAGCGGGTCAAACAAAGAAACTCTCAAGCCGTGCGATTCTGTAACCATCTCACCGTAAAAGCTTGGATGAAGTGAGCGTGGAGTGAGCTGTCATTTGGTAGGTATTAACACTATTAAGTGCTCACTTCACTTATGATTTCACGGTGAGCTTTTTACAGAATCGACCGGCAGCTTTATTATTAGTATACAGGGTGTATTAAATTCATGGGCATCCTTTTAAGGGGTCATTGTACTCATCATTATTAACAACTTTTACTATGGGACTGAACCTGATATCGCTAAAAAATCAGCTGTTCCTTGCAATTATGTTCACTTAGCTCGTCCAAATGTATCTCTGTTATGTATGTCTATTAGGGATCTCATGAGATACAGCCCGCTGATAGACAGACGAACGGACGGACGGACAGCGGAGGCTTCGCAATAAGAACCTATTACTGGCGTTGGCACACTTTCAGCACGGTACCCTAAAAAAGAGAGCGAAAATCAAAAGTCATTTATTCAAACTAGGCTGAGAATCAGCACTTTTCGAACGTCAAAATTACAAAAGACAGTCTCCCAAAACGCCCGCCCCTCAACACTTCCTAGTGCTTTCGCTGGGAAGAAAAAGTGGCGCAACAAACTCCCCAGCAGCACAGCTGTCTGTTCAGTTAGAAAATACAAATACAGCGAGATAGCGGCCATTTGCTTGCAGATATTTATTTATTGAATACTTCAAGCACATAAATGTACAGATGCGGACTTAATGCCATAGGCATTTTCTACCAGCCCAGTCCTAGTATCTTTTTTGTGTTCTGCTAAGTGCTGTTCAATTATTATAACTATTTGAATGTCAGAAGTCAGGTGGCTGTCTGTACATGTTGGATCTAGTTTAATAACAACATCATTGAATATAAGCTTTTATAACAGTAATTCGGTACATATACACAAGATATTTAAGCACGCTACAGAAACATTTGAAGGTCATTAACCTCAAGCATAAATAACTAAATTGCAATTTAACTTCTATGTGCTTCATTAATATAGCGTATAATATCATAAGTATTCACAAGATAACGGCATTTAATGATTTAATTAGGTAAATCGATCATTTTGAAGGAAGTAAAAAAAACACATACGTGCATCCTCTATCCGTATAGTACCTATATTGCATTCGTGTAGAAATTTCTTTGTAACGGTACTTAACAGTTGAGTCATTTATTATGTCAAGAACTGGTATGAGGTACTTATTTACTTGCATTTAAACCTGTAATTCCTGCAATGAAGGTTAAATCCATCAATTTGATCGACACAATTATTTTTATAAAATTTGGCTAAAGTTGAGAGACGTTTTAACGTCAAAAATGTACAAAGGCTTACCTTTTCTCGGTAAACTATTTTTTTCGCGTGACTAGCCGTGCGATTCTGTAACCATCTCACCGTGAAAACTTGGGTGATGTGAGCGTGGTGTGAGTCGTCAATAGTGTCAATCCCTAGCATCATTCACACAAGCATCTGGTTTGCCGGATATTGCAAATTGTATATTGCCGTGGGAAAGGGCCCTAAGCTCACTTCACCTTAGTTATCACGGTGAGATTTTTCCAGAATCGACCGGCTGGGATCCGCTTCAGATTAATTGAACAATATATTGTGCATATGTGAGCCTTTGTTTGCGTTGGCGTATCTTTACAGTACTTGGTGCCGTATTTAAAAACATTCGCTAATAATTACTTAACTTCAAGCAATTTTTTTCAACATGCCAAGCATGGCTCGCTCCATTGGTCTTTGTTCTTCTCGTATACTATACCCGACTTCTGAGTCGATTCTCCTTTTATAAAAATATCTACCAGTGCCTGATATGTTCAGTCCGTATCAGGGTGCTGAATTTTCATTGGCTCGTCCTGAATTTCAGCAGACCATCTTTGTTACCACAAATAATTGTGAAGTTTGTGTTTTGCCACACATTCTCCTAGATCATATCTATAAGAGAGAGTACTGAAAAGGCTTTCTGCAAAACGGGACCTTAAACTATGCAGGTTGCTAGAAAAATTACTCACTCAAACGATTTTAGGATTAGTTTTCAAAATTGAATATACTGCGTTTGATTTCAAGAAACAGTTATGTGATAGGTGCCTAAAAGTGAGCACGTCCTCTTGAAATAAATTGCGAAAATTCAGTATTGCTTTTTACTATCGTATGTAGTGCCTACCCCATACAGTGTGGCAGGGACACATGGTTTGCGCATCGATGTCTCTGTTCTGCCCTACCCTGTACTGGTTAAGGTACAGTTAGCGCGCCCAGCGTTAACAGTACATATCTACCTTCCTGCCTAATACATAATAAGAAATCAAAAAACCCATGGCACTGTGTATTTTCGTTATTCATTTGATTTTAACTATTTGTCATAGTATCACTTTTACTTCGATATGTATGTTTTTCTTTTTGTTTTTATATCGGCAAAAAATAAGTTAACAATTTATCTATTAACATAATTATTTTCCTCTAATTCATAAGATTTAAAGGGTTATAATCACGATAATTAATTTTCCTCAATACGTAATGGGAGTTTCCAATGATGATACCGCATATGCGTTAATCACATGTAAGGCAGAATGATTGGTGACAAAATATCCACAGTTAACAGTATCTATGCTATTTCTACCTACCACAGTCTAACAAATAAGGTAGTATAGTTTAGTTTGTGACGCCATAGAAACAGTTAATTGCAGTGGCAACACGATAAATTGCCAGGCAACGTCAACGCTGACAGGTGATGTTTGTGTCGAGATAATTATGGAAGGTAGAGGTAAGGAGAACTGTCTCATAAGGGGAGAAAGTTTATTTATTTATTTATTTATTTATTTATTTAGGATCTCCAACAAAAGATGTACACAGACCATTAAAACAAAATTAGGAACTACATAGGTATCACGTAGGTGTACTCCTTCACTTACTGGAGACCACAGCATGCATAATAAAATTTTTCATCTAAGCTAACAAGAACAAAGTTATAATACCTACTAGTAAAATATGAATCAAAAGTTTAAAAAAATTAAGAAAATTAAGATTAAATCGCATTAGTTAGTCCAGCTATAAGCAGTAAACAACAGTTCAAAAACCGTCAAAATGGCGCTAGCATAGGTAAATGGTTTGGTATGAATGTTGTTGTTAACAGATTGAAGTATGCCGAGTTAGAAAGTTTAATATTTTTAGTGACTACTAGTGTGTATTTTTAGTTAGTGCTAGCCCAGTATACCAAACCTCAACTATTTACGTAGTACAAAGTTCTTCTGTTCTTATTTATTTTTCTATCCCATTCTAATAACTTTTGGCGCTTTCTTTGAAATTTTCCCTGTTGCTACTGTGGCGCCACCCTAATTTAACGCACTTTGACGGACACTTTTTCACAACAGAGACAGTTCTCTTTTCCTCTACCCTCCATAAAGATAATGTTAACAAATCACCACTTCCGTCCATCGCGCTTGAGTAAACATTAGCTGTTTCAAGTTCATGCTGGTTCAGTATCTTGGCTGAGTTTTTACATAAATCTCGATGATTTTTTGGCGTTGTTGACAGTTGTCTCTGTAGGCACAGGGGTTCTTTTCATGGAAAAGGATTTTTTGGAGGTTGTTCTTCCCCTGTTTATAACTTTGCCACAAAGTTGGTGAAAGACGATCGCACGGTGGCACGTTAGGTTGGATTTTGCCTTGCATGTTCAGAGGGACCTTTTGATTTTTTTGATGTGAAACATCTATAGCCGCACGTAAAACAGATTTCTGGCGTGGCGATGCATGCTGTGGCGACGCGTCGCCACGCTCTATGATGGTATACAGTCTATATGCAGTAGTGTGTACGGTGTGCTTTCTTTAAAAGACACTGATTAAACGAATTAAGTTGTCACGATTAGATAAATTCTTAAATTTTTGTATTTAATGAAAATAAATGTTTATTAAACAAACAGTCATCATTTTCTGGAAAAAAATCGTAATATTTTATTTTATCATTATGCCATATTTAGTTCCTGTCACAATCTGTTCTTTACTGCATATTACTTTCACAAAATAATGTCGATGTTTCACATCTGCCAGGCGTCCCGTGACGGCTCACACTTTTTTTTCTTTCACGCTGGCTACAGTGGTAATATTTAACAGCTTTCCTAAACTACTTGTCATTAAAACATTGATACACTAGGTCCGCAACTATGTCTGCTTGAAATTAGTTTCCCCCTCCCTCAGCCCCTACGCATTTTTTTTTTTGGGTGGGAAATTATCAAATAACTTCTCCCGCTCTGGGCAGAGCGGGAGGGCGTGTCAGACTTTTACTGAATAAAACCCACCCGTGTTCCTTCAGTTGCCTGTGCCAAGGGCCACGGTAACTCTTTCAAACACTCCGCGACCCTGGCAGGCATCGGCCCTAGCGGACCCCGTCAGTTACTGCTGACATCTTTTTGAGGCGCGCGTGGAATACGACGCGCCGTCGACCCGGGCCTGCAGTGCTATTCCGAAAAGTTTATTTGCGAAATCACTTCTGAATACGCAGTGAAAACTTGTGAAATTAAAGTTTCGCTGGTCCTTACCGGACGGCGAACTGCCCATTGCTCGCCGCCCCCAGCCCCTAGGCATCACATCGCCTACCCGTGCTAGTACTTTACGTTTTCGCTTAGCGTTCGTTTTGAATTTTTTTTTTGCTCGGGTCCTTGCGTGATTTTATATAGTTTATAACCTTCCTCAAGAATTGGGCTATCGGATGCAAAAAGATTTTGTCCATTTGGACTTGTTCATATGACATGTTCCAGAGATTACCCCCTACATACAAACAAATACCTCTTTGTAATAATCATAATAAATTATACACGACACCTATCAATCCGCACTGGGCCCACGTGGTGGATTATGGCCCACTCCTTCCCACAAAGAGGAGGCCTGCGTCCCGGCAGTGGGAACATTGTTGATGTATGTTTATGTAATATTAGTATAGATAGAGTAAGCTGTTAAACCACAACCACCAGTAATTTGTACGAGAAATTGCAAGGCAATGTAATTTCGACGGCACGGTTGGCGCAGTGTTTAAGCGATTGACTGCTGCCCTGCGTGTCGCGGGTTCGATTCCCGCACGGAACAAATATTTGTATGACCTACAAGTAGTTGTTCCGGGTGTGGCTCTTTGTGTATGTGACTTTAAATGTTTGTAAACGCACCCACAATACAGGACAAAATCCTAGTGTGGGACAACAATTAAAAAAAATAAAATAAACCCTGTAAAAGTTTACTTGCTGTATCCATAATAGAGAAAAGTTAATTTATTCTAAAGACTATGAGTCTGTGATGATCATTAGCATGATCTAGAAACAAGATAAAAACAATATCCATTTCTGTATCGCGTACGTAGCTAGGGAAGTGGTAACGTTTTCGTAACGTTAATAAAGAAACTCGTTAGCCGTTTGTTGCGTGGTGTATGTTAACGCAAATTATGCGCCGTCTATGTTACGATGCAAGTTATCAATCTGCACGCCTCAGCATTCAAGTAAACTGAATAGTTTTGTTCTTGCAACAAACATTGCTGTTCGATTTTGTAATTTTTAAAAACAATTTTGGAGTGAAAACTTCTTTAGGCGCACTTTGCGCTCTTTCTGTACAGTGAACGAATCTGATGTGTGACTCTCAAAGTCGATGACGCTGCATCGCGTAGACTCGGCGCTAAAACGAGTATACTCAGTCCCAGTCGTAGGTACCTAAGTTTTTTTTTTATAGAGAGATAATAATGCATTAACAATGCGATTAATGATGTGTAGATAGGCACTTCCTAACATAGTTATAACGAGTTATCAAATTGGTCTCAAAAATGCATTGTAAAGTTTTTTGTACACAATAATTACTTAGTACATCATTAAAATTCCTGACTACTTGAACAAAGACAATCCTTTTCTATTATTTCGAAATGCTATGATATGCTATTGCAAAATAATTACAATGGATTGCTCTCTGGAAAAATGTCGTAATGTGATCACGTTAGTTTACTAAAAAGAGATCTGTAGCTGCAAACACTGTGACCCCCAACTAAACACACACCCGACCTGAATGCAATTCACTAGAATGCTCGACACGAAATTTTATGCGGTCAAAAAGTCCACCAAAATGGCAATTTTAGAATATTTACATACATGAAAGGGCAATATTAATGTTGTAAGGCGGGAAGAATTTGCAATAATCACAAAATTAGTTAGCGCTTAACTCAGAAAGTTTGAAAAAAGAGTATCGTATTATTAAAAAAAAAAATCTTGACTAATACTTGTATTTTGAAGAATTTAAGAGAAATGCTTTTCTGTTCATCGTTTTGTCCATGTTCTTGTTTAATTTTTTTTTTTTAAGATTTTTTTTTTTAATAATACGATACTCTACAGGAGTTACTGGCCCTTAGCGGTCAAAATAATAATGTGATGCCATTAGAGTTTTCTTTTTCATATTTTTTTTTTCACGACAAACGGCTATCTTTCAAAATGTCACAAAAAAATCAGCAAACCTTTTAAATTCTGTTACACGATAACCTGTTTGGAGTGCTACAAGGACCTTTTGGTCTGTATGACATTGACAGGGGCTTTGTTGGGAAACATTACTTTGTGAAATTGTCACAGACATTGTCATTGACAAAGTCCCATCTTGTTTTTTTTCTTTCATTCATCATCATCTGCCTGGCCGTTTCCCAACTATGTTGGGGTCAGCTTCCAATCTAACCGGATGCAGCTGAATACCAGTATTTTACATGGAGCGACTGCCTATCTGACCTCCACAACCCTGTTACTGGGTAATACGATACGCCTTGGTCAGACTGGTTGTCAGACTTTAGGGCTTCTGACGACCCGTAACGACTGTCAAAGATCTATGAATGACAGCCGGGACCAATCCTTAACGTGCTTTCCGAGGCACGGAGGGGTCTCAGTATGTACAGGTGGTCACCCATCCACGGACCAACCGCGGCAAGCGTAGCTTAACCTGATCGATCGACCCGTGCGGCTGTTATTATTTAGCCACGAGCCCCTTTTCTTTTATTCAATATAAAAGAAAAAAAACAAGATGGGGACTTGGGTTCCAATTTTATCTACGCGCCATCTTTGTGGGCGTTGTAGTTAGTTAAAAATATTTTTATTTTTTTTAAAACTTTCTTTATAGCTTTCTTATCCATCTTAATTATTCATTTGCACAAAATGTACTTGGTAGGTAAAGCTTGGCCTTAATTAAATACCAAGAATTTTACCAACCAAAAATAAAAGTAACGATATTTTTTCTAGAAGATCCAGTCAACGATCACAAAATGATTTTTTTTTTTTAGTTTAAAATGCAAATTCAAGACACATGCAGGTCATACACCCACTCAAAAAAGAAAAGAATAATTCAAAAAAGGCAAACAGCAGTTTACGACGCGCATTTTTCGAATGCATATTATTTGAATGTTTTTTAGCGTGTTGTATTCAAATCAATATGTGACTTTGAGGTTTTAGAGTTTTGATGCCATGACAGTTCGGCGCCATCTTGGTGTCTTTACATTGTAGGTCCACAGTGTCTGTGGATTTGTTTACGCAAAAACCCAGTAAATTGAAACTTCAATAAGAGGAGTATTACAAAAATGCGCATAGATGCATGATTTCTTCGTTGAAATTTAATACTATTCGTTGGTTGGTATAAATAATAATTGGTAAAGATAGTTCGTGTTCTCTTCTACAATAATAATACAGCGGTTTTTTTTATTATTTATCTTTTTATTTAGCAATAATCGTTCTTCTGATGTATGATTAGGCATAAACTCACGGAGAGCTGATTTGAGAGCTCTAATTTGCAGATTCTGTTGAATATAATCTATCAAAATATGTTTCTCTTATCACAAATATCATATACTTTTATAATAATAGAACACATTTCTGTTATATCACTACATAGTATAAAACAAAGTCGCTTCCCGCTGTCTGTCCCTATATATGCTTAAATCTTTAAAACTACGCAACGGATTTTGATGCGGTTTTTTTTAATAGATAGAGTAATTCAAGAGGAAGGTTTATATGTATAATACATGCATAATATAGTAGAGAAACACTGATCATTTTAGGGGTTTCTAATGTGATGTCGTAAATAAACACATTTTTTTGCGCTTACATTGCAAACGCTGGCTTAACCCTACGAGATAGATCAAAATAATGTAGTACAGTATTGTACACCTTAAAAAGGTCTACAAAAAAGTCCGCGATGGCATATGTCTATCTCTTAGGGATAACCCACAATAACCATTTTTTATCCTATACTTTTTAAGAGAAATAATGGCTCTAAAATTATCAGTGTTTCTCTACTATATTATGCATGTATTATATGCATATAAACCTTCCTCTTGAATCACTCTATCTATTAAAACAAAAAACGCATCAAAATTCGTTGCTTATTTTTAAAGTTCTAAGCATACATAGAGACAGACAGACAGCGGGAAGCGACTTTGTTTTATACTATGTAGTGATACTGATCAGCATTGCACCCGTGCGAAGCCGGGGCGGGTCGCTAGTGCCTTATAAAAAAAGGTAAAACGACTGGACCTACTTCAATTTTCTACTGGAAAGTAGTCTTAATATAGATTATATAATAGAATATATATTCGCGCTCAGTACCGAAATGTAAAAGGGCTCTTAAGGTTGAAACTATCTCCAGGTCAAGCACATACGCTTAAAGGAAGATGTGATCAAACGGTATCCAAAGATGGCATCACCCTGCGAAAAAGCCCCGAAGCAATACTGCTTTCAAAAGCATTACAACATAGCGCTTAAAGAGGAGCAGTGCGACTACTCAGGCCCGAAAGAGTGGAGAGTTTACACTGGTGGATCAAAGACTGACTGCAGAACTGGAGTCCGAGTTATCTCACACTGTCCTCCAATCCCTAGGGACATAATACTAGAATGACACAATGCGCTTGAACAGGTAACTGGATCGAACCGCAATACAGTGACACTACAATGGATAAAAGGACACAGTGGATCACTAGGAAACGACGCAGCGGACGAGCTGGCCAGAAGAGCATCCAGCACGTCAGTCTGTGGACCGAAACCTGTCCTGCCCATACCCTTCAACCAACAACGCAGGTGGCTACTGAAGCACGCCCATCCACAACCAGAGAGCTGGTGGACCTCGTCACCGGGCTGCAGGCAGTCCAAGGAAGCCATGCCATCATTAATTAACCAGACGTTTGCTACGCCTGGACAGGAAAGGCCTGCGCCTGGTGACGGGGACCATCACGGGACACTGCTCGCTAAACAAACACTTCCACATAATAGGCATAACGGACGGTCCCTTGTGCAGGGCTTGCATGGAGGCTGATGAGACCGTTGCGCATGTGCTTTTTGAGTGCACAGGCGTCACCCAGATTAGGTCAGAAACCCTAGGGACACCCAGATCTTACACAGATGTTCTCAATAGGTCAGGAGACCTAATTAACTTTTATAGGGAGGTGGGCTGGTTGGAATAACCACCGACGGCCGCCATGGTCCACTTGAAGGACTAAGTGCGGCAACCAAACCCGTAACATGGAACATAGGCATGATAATGGCTCATAAATTCTAATAATGAATGTTGAATGTTTTAATCAAAATAAATGAAGACCAATCTATTGTGCAACACAATATAGGCCAAGATTATGTCAGTAGGTAGGTACCTAGGTCGGTAAGTGTATTTTATACCTAGATACTGCATGAAACTAAACACAAATTAGTCGTCCTTATTTATGAAATGCAACATTAAATGTAACACACAAAACAACTAGACGAATTTTTTAAACGTTTGTTACTTTAAGGCACGGACTAGAAAAAAAAGAAGGACTCCGCGCCACGCGTATCGAAAGTGAAGCACCCTACCGCTCTATGTGTGCGTGATTTGAGGGATACCAGATGAATGAAAATTTCCCCATGTTTTAAATATTTGGACAGTGTATTCATTTATTACAAAAAAGCGATATAAGAAGTCCACTTAACTGAAATTACAAAAATATACTAGTGAAAACTCGTGTTTATTTTGTATGGATGACTAGAAAAACGCTGCTGTAGAATACGTAATTCAATTGATTGTCTTGAATTACCGATTAGGAAGATAGGGGGATGGGTATTAAAGTTTACTTACCTAAAACACACAAGGTGTATTTTACCTATAATAAGAAAACTATTTAACGTTCTGTAGAAAATAAAACTGAAATATTTATTCAAATGATTTAATCAGAATCTTCACAACACATACATACACTCACTAACCCGCACTGCATTCTTTATCGATCCAAGAAACATTACAAAAGCACGCTAATCCGTTCCAATCTAAGAACCCTCGCCAATTAATGATTTTTATCAAAATGTATACAGCATATCACGCTTGTTTTCGACGGAACGCAATGGTCTTCACATCTGTAGTTTCTTATTATTATAATCCAATCATTGTTCCATGAATGATTTGCTGTAGGAAATCTATAAAAAGAGTCATAGTCAATACTTGCAAAAAAATGACAAAGAACACAAAAAAAAAAATTACCCAATCTCTCGGGACACTTAACCATTTATTTTCTGACAACACTTATGTCAAATGTCTTAATGTCAAAAATACAATAAATCAACAAGTAAAATTGTGCCTTAACTGTGATATGTTATTCCTTGACAGTTTTTCTGGGATGTAGAATTATTTTTACACGTTTTCAAAACACAAGATGGCATTATTTTATTTTATTACTTCACGTAAATAGTACCTACAAAGACGCCGTCTTGTCGCGTAATGGCGGCCGGCCGGCTTTCTATGATGTAAATGTGTGCGTGAAGCACGTTTGTACAAACGGTCCGGCACCCTTACTGTGCTTCACTTTCGATATGCGTGGCGCGGAGTCCTTCTTTTTTTTCTAGTCCGTGCTTTAAGGCTGATTTTTCAATCATCTGACAATTTTATTCGAGGAATCATTTTGAACTTTTGACAGTTTAAATTTCATACAAAAACTGCCAAACGTCTATTTTTCTCCTCAAATAAATGCTATCTGGCGATGGAAAAATCAGCCCTTATAGAAATAAAACTTTTTTTAAGACACCCACAAGGAATATAATCATTGAAAGACGAACATTTACTCGTAAAACTAACCGTTTCATCAATGTGTACCCGGCATTAGGTTATGCACCTATAAAAGTATCCAGGTATCTACAGTAAAAAGTTTATCCTTTATCAATTAAAAATAAAATTACTAGCTGAGTTGATCGTGAAAAATAAAGCAGATGCCATATACTAAGTTTAGAAAATAAAACAAAGAAAAATTACTTTATGGCATTGCATATTTTTTTCGACTGCTAATAGCCAGTTGCTTTTACATTTTCGCTCCAGGCGGACTAAAAAGGTCATACTGGACCTCTACAGACAAGGGCTTTTAAAACCTCATGTGGTCCGCCATAAACTCCATGGATGGTAATCTTAATTTTAAAATTGTCTTAACTGAAAAATAATGCGATCAGAATAATCGCTATGTCCTACGTTTTAAAAGCTTGTTTGTTATCAGTGCAAAATCTTCGTGTTTCTGGATTCGCAAGTCAAAAACGAGTTCACCATAAATATTTGTGCAAACAAGCCTTTCTTGTCATGTGTCGCCAACTTTCTAAAGAACGGAATTCTTCATTTACGACCAAGTGCTAAATGTTGTCGGCTTGCCAAGTTGAATAACTTTGCAAGCAACAATGTCAAGTGCGACGGTACCTCCGATTTTAAGGATTTTAGCGCCATAAAGGCCCACGAAGGATTTTTTTGAACTTGGAACTTTCTGAGTCAGCAAAGGTAATAAATAATTAAATTATTTTCAGCCTTTGTTATGAAAAAAATTTGTTTAGAAAAAGCTAATTCTCGTTGATTTCCATGAAGTACCTATATACTGTATTTATTACATATAAGTACATTGCGTAACCTAATACCTGTTAGTGAGGTAGCGTGATTAGGTATGAAAGTTATGTATAAGCATTTATTTAATTACTTAAGGACTTAAACAGTGTTCAGTGAATCGTCTCTTTACGACCTGAACAGAACAATACATTTATTAAAGTATAAAAATAACATTTTTGTGTTTATTTTACATACTAGATGTGGTCGGTCAACTTCAAGTCAAACTAGATGTTGCTAATACCTACCTATTATTAATCATTTAGCTAAAGATTAGCTCTGTTATTGATTTTAAAAAGTTGTAGCTTCTTAAAAAACGAAACTACTTTGATTTAGAGGAAAATATTAGATAACCCACACGTCTTAGAGATTAAATAACTGGTGTAATCAACGAAAAAATCTGTTACCGAATACCTACCGATATGCTGACCAAAAATCTGAAAGGTCATATTTGATTTGCTAGAACAGCTTTAATATAGCACCTTTGTATAGTAAATGCAACAGTTGAAAGGCTAATACGAAACATAATCTACCAGTATCATTATCATGATACAAACAATTTAATCTGTCTCTTGAAACTTACTGTATAGGTAAGTGATATCAAAAGTCAAAAACAATTGATATACATTGAGACAAATATGATTGAGAGCATTTTGCTGGATTGCACCTACTACTGTTTGTCTCTGCATCACCCAAAGGTTGACTGGTACAAAATGCCTATGGCATTAAGTCCGCCTCTGTACATTTATGTGCTCGAAGTATTAAATAAATCAGCTAACCAATACTAGGAATATCGGCGGACCAATACCAGGAATCCAGGATATCTATACTGCCCTGGGCGTCGGGAGTCAAGAGCCGACTCCCGGCCACCGTAGGCGCGGGCTTGCGGACGGCGAGCAATGGGCAGTTCGTCGTCCGATAAGGACCAGGTCCGGGTCGACGGCGCGGTGTGCTCCACGCGCCCCTCAAAGAGATGTCAGCAATAACTGACGGGGTCCGCTGGGGCCGATGCTTGCCAGGGTCGCGGGTTGTTCGAAAGAGGTACCGCGGCCCTTGCAACTGGCGGCACAAGCAACTGAAGGAACACGGGTGGGTTTTATTCAGTAAAAGTCTGACACACCCTCCCGCTCCGCCCAGAGCGGCAGAAGTTATTTGATAATTTCCCACCCAAAAAAAAAGGATATTTACAGCTTTTTACTAAATGGACAGCGATAGGTAGATTCAAGATCTGTGGGTGCACTCTATACAGCGCTACCAGGTAGGTATGTACATTTGTTGCCGAAATAGGAACTATCGCCGCCATCTTGTGTTTTCCTGCAGTGCTATTCTGTAAGGGTGCGTTTCCACAGAAGCGGAGCTGGGCGAAGCGGAGCAGAGACGTGCAGGAATCGATTAATCACAATGGTTGAAATCATCATCGCGTCACTCGTCTCGTCTGTGATTGGACGATTCCTACACGTCTCCGTTCCGCTCCGCCCAGCTCCGCTTCAGTGGAAACGCACCCTAAAAATCTCACCGTGAGAACTTAGTTGAAGTGAGCTGTCATTCGCTAGGGATTAGCAGTATTAGGTGCTCACTTCACTTATCATTTCACGGTGACATTTTTACAGAATCGACCGGCAGGATATATTTCACAGATGTTTATCAACAGCGCCCTCATCTCAACACCATTTGAGCACCATAAGATCATTGTAGCAGTCGATTTCAACGTTGACTAGTACAAATTGAACGCCTCGAATATTATGTGACCTCATAAATCACAATATTATGACAGCCGTTAGACCGCAGTTAACACTCACGCTACACAAGACAATGAAGGTGAAGATTTTAAAAACGAAAGATATAGATGGACCATCAATACAGATTCTCACATATCAGTAAGAAGGAACGGTACTCTTTACTTACACCGTAAAATATTATTATAGATACAGTTAAGTATTTCATATTAATGTAAGTAAGTATTACATAAAAGATGATGAATGTTCTCTCGAAAACGAGATAATTAGTATTTTTGATTTATAACATAGTTATTCAAGTGTAATCCTTTTTTTTTTATTTATAACTTCTTTTTATATTATTAGTTTAAAATTTATTCACAAAGACACAACAATTACAATTTACTAGGTAACACAAATATATATATTTTAATAAAAAAAAATAAAAAAAGGCAGGAGCTCATTGGGCATAAAAAAAATCGTCCACATCGCTGTCGATGGGATAAGTGCCCAAAAGGCTGGCTCCATTACCTCGTTAGAGGGCAATGCTGATTCTTTGGGCTAAAAATAGGCCAGCCCTCTGGTCACGATAATATAAGGTAATACTTATAAACCTACTAATAACAAATGCTCTTCTAGCTAAGAGAGAACTAAGACAGGCTAGGCAGAACAAGCAAGTCTTTTGTCTTACGACAGTCAATTCGATGGAACTGCTCCCATTTCCAACGACCTTAAAAACAACGTTCCATCATAACGTATGGGGATCTGTCGAAACGTCCATACATAGCCCATACAAGCCTAATTTATGTAAATACATGCGGGTTCCGTACCGCTGGCCGCGGACAATGGGGCTTCCTCGTCTAAGTGTTTTGAGAACGTTGCGCAGACACAATTGCGATTTAGTGATAAATAATAATCAACTGAGATGGGATCGAAGCAATCTTGCTTGATGTGATGTCGTTGATGTATACCTACTTGCTATTCTAAAAAGTAATAGGTACTTGTTTCGGTTTGAAAGAATGTTTTGTGATCTATCTACCTATTTATATCTAGATCTTCAAATCCCTGCCGGTCGATTCTGTTGAGTGAGCTATGTGAGAATCTCCCCGTGAGAAGTAAGGTGAAGTGAGCTGTCATTCCATCGGATGCTAGAAATTGACAATAACGACTGCTCACTTTAAGCTCACTTCACCCGAGTTATCGCGGTGAGATTTTTACAAATACAAATACAAAATACAAATACAAAATGTTTATTTCTGTACCAACTAGTTTACATTAGTTTATGATTGGAGCCTATATTTTTACAGAATAGCATTAGTGCTATTCTGTAAAAATCTCACCGTGATAACTGTTTACCATTAGTGGTAAACATGTTAGACAAACACCTAGAGAGTTATTTGAAAACTTCGCCTTTCACACTTCATCTATTTGTTAACATAATATGCATCACAATTTCATCATTTTCCGATATGCAAAATTGGCATTTTGAATTTCCGGTTTCTAATAAAAATTAACTTTAACCCAACCACATGTTCTCCCGCGACCTAAAAACTGCCGACAAGTGGCAATCGAAAGCATTTCGTATTTCTTTAACTACCTTCAACAGGATAAACATGAGCTTTTCGGTACTTTATGTCAATCCAATACCTCCATTTTTGAATTTTCTATCATCATTATCAGTGACAGAATATCACTTTGTCTAGGCCCTCTGCTCTCTACAGTCTGCACTTACCCACACTTCGACTGAAGTCATAATTTCGGTGAATAACCTAACATTGAAAATTAAATTGGTTTCTCTGAAACAGCATCATTACATCTCCGTGTCAGTTACCATATTGTACGAAAGATTCCTGTCGTAAAAGCTTCGAAAGGAAATAACAAATTAACGGAACATTTAATGAGTAAGATTGAGGGTATTTAAGTACAAAATAAACATTTCTCAAAACCCACCGCCCCGTATAAGAGGACTATGACACTGATTTGGAATAAATTGACAAAAAGATGTGAATTTAAAACTTTTTTTTTTAAATGTCACATCCGCCGGAAATGCTTTCAGTAAAGCTTGAATACGAAGAAAAAAGAGAAATCTTTGTTTATTGACCTTTTTATTTGTTCTTGAAATAATTGAAATTCGAAACTGAGTCAGCCTTTTCTTTGAACTTGAATAATTGGTGTACCTACCTACTTATTATTCATGGAAATAAGTTTTAATTATGATCTAAATTCCCTAAGCTTGAGTGCAGATTTCCTTTGCCAATAACTTTTTGAGCTTCCAAAAATACTGCTAGATGTAGAGGACTGTAATATGAAATTGACATAAGTATTATCACTGGGCTTGCTCAAGACTGGTGATCACAGAATATTAAAGTATCTGGCGGATGCTTATCTCCTTGCCTTCATCCGCTGGTCGATTTTCACATCTATCATGATTACGAGAGAGTCGAGATGGCATATTTTTCAGTAGAAAACCAAAGGCTTGGGCAGGAAAATAAGAAAATAGATTGTAATGATTTTCATTTAAATACATGCATTTTTATGAATTTACTTCTAAAAACTTCCAAAGCACACCTATGAAAAATAACTCATTTGTTTCAGAAGTGCACCTAAGAAAGCGTCTAGATTGTCGCGTGCGCAGCTTTACCTTATAACGGCGGCGGATCTCCCGCGCGGATCACAACAACACGCCAGTTCGGCGCGCGCGCACGCCTTCGCCCACGAATTCGCGCCATTTTCTTTCGAGATTCGATTATGTGAATGAGTTTTTTGAATAGTTTGTTGTAAATTAATAATTTAAAATGCGTGCAGTGTTGTTTATGTGTGTTTTTGTGTACGCAGTGGTGGGACAAGAGGTTAATGATATGGGGAACATGCCGAAATACGACCAGAGGTATGATTACTTGGACGTCGACGCGATTTTCACTAATAAGAGACTAGTAAGGAACTATGTGGATTGTTTGATTAACGCTGCCCGGTGCACGCCTGAAGGAAAAGCGCTGAAAAGTAAGTTGACCTTTTGTTATTGGAAAGCTGTGTCTAAGCTAGAAACATTAGGATAGGTCCTTAACTCAAGGGAACTGCCAGGGAAGCCCACAAAATTAAAAAAAAATATAGCATCCCCATTGAATAACTATTTCATGAAATATCATTTCATGAAATAATAATAAACTTTTTTTTTTTTTAATAGTCATTCAATTGGGTTATATGAACTTAGAGGGTTGTATTAATGATTTTAATGATTATAATTCTGTAAATACGTACTTAATTGTTACGTTCGTGAATCATATTTTGTTCAACGTACAGACGCCAGCACATCAAGCTACTACAATCTGTCAAATATCTTTAATAAATTTCAACTTTATCGCTAAGGTTCAAAGTTGATTGGGAAAATTTGACAGTTTCGTGTAGCTTGATGTACTGGCGTCTGTACAACCTGACACTGACCTGCATATTGCCCAAAACCTACGAAAATTTGAAAACAAAAAAAATTGACAGACGTTCATCAACATTAATCAACCATTAACATGTCTTGTTCAGCACTTTCCGGTTTACCTGTTCCATTAACTTTTAAACAATGTAGTGCATCTCATCTGGTGTAAGTAAGTGGGTGCTTCACCTTAACATGATTCGAAAGGTCAACCAAATGATTTTATAGTTAGAATTATTAATTTAGTAATTACAAGGTGAAATTCGCAATTTCGATGCGAAACGAGCAAAGCGATGTTTTACAAAAAAAAATTGGAAGGTTGAAATTGATGTTTTGTTTTATTTTAAGAATTTAAATGGATCTTATTATTATATTTCATTTAATTAAGATGGAATTAAAATCTATTAAATTGATATTAAACGAATGATCAAATTCAGGATCTTCTTTTATTTTCCTTTTTTGTTGCTTTAGATATTTCACTTCCTCTAATTTCCTGTCGAAACTTACAGCATCTTATGTTATAATACCAGGAATATTAGTTTTTCTACAATATTTACGAACAAGAATAATTATAACTTATGTTAATAAAACTAGAGGCCGGGCCGGCTTAAATTATACTTATAAAAAATAAAGATAAACTCCCAATTATATCAACCAAACGCCAGTTTTCGACGTCACAACGCTTGACCTCCGATTATATCATATGATATAAACTACTGAGTATAATGAGAGCTCGTTATTGTATTACCCTATGTATCCACACGCTAATAAGCAATTAGAATACATAATATAACAAAAACAATACTTATTACTTAAAGAATAGCTTCTGTCTGCAAGTTCGCCAGCGCGGTATTGAAATTAACTTGTTTATTCTGTAAATAGGATATCGGAATCAATTTCGTCATATTAAAAAAAAATATTAAAAAATAAGCTGGATGGAGTCGACATTTCCTATCTGACTACCCCTGAGAAGTGACGAAACACACTCAGGGGTCAGTCTCTTTTAAAGCCCAAAAAGAATCTTGATCAGATCAAGACTGTGAGGACCATGTACTTAGATCCGTGTCTGAAACGGTCTTTTGAAGAAAGAACCACACAAATCGACTGCCGCAACAAACACTATCGAAACTGCAAATCACGCACTTCAAAGGACAGCAATTCAAAGTTGTAACTCGATGCAAAATATTTTGTATTACAAATAATACAAAATAATTAGCATCGAATACAAAATATTTTGCATCGAATGACAACTTTGAATTGCTCTCCTTTGAAGTACGTGATTTGCAGTTTCGATAGTGTTTGTTGCGGCAGTCGAAATTTGAGTTGACCTGTCCAACGAGTGTAGGCATTTGTCATTTGTCAGTAATCGTGTAGCTCAACTCAGGACTTAGGGAGCTCAACAACTCGACGAACAATACCAAAGAAAGGACATTTGTGTAGGCCGCATAAAGTAGAATGGCTTCCGATTGCAATTCGTGAGATACATATATTTTTTATTTTTATTATCTGGAATGGCAACGATTTCCACTTTCATATATTATGCCACCTGTGTTGTGTATAGTAACATTTATACACACAATAGGTACTGATTGTATCTGTTCTCATTTACAAAAGTCGAATATTCTTCTTCCCATTTCCAATTTACACTTAGCGTCTGCTATAAGGAGCTTCAGACAGGCACGAAGCGACTGTACGTCGCGATTTTAGTAGAACAATTTTCCTTGAAGTTTTCATAGAAATTGTTCTACTAGAGTCTATAGAGGATAGATACATAGATATAGAGCCTTTCTTTGTCCACAAAAATTTTGCCAACACAAATCCATAATTCAATCACCTAAATACTTCAAATACTTAAGTTATGAAGCGGAGCATAAGTATCGGGTAACTAGTTCATCGGCGACAAGAATTCTTGTTTCTAATGTTTGTAATCCATTTCTATTGACTTTAACAACGCGCGTGGGAAGGTTACTTCTTAAATAATCTACTTTTCTTAGTTGTCTATGGTATATGTCACCGTGTTAGTTGTAACGGTTTCGACACCAAAAATGTGCCACCATTTTTAAAGGGTCTATTTATTTTGTGTCTCCATATTAACGAATAAAAATAGTACCTAGTCTTTTCCAACTATGTTGGGGTCGACTTCCAGTCTAACCAGGTGCAGCTGATTACCAGTGTTTTACATGAAGCGACTTCCTATCTGACCTCGATAACCAAGTTACTGGGTAATACGATACCCCTGAGTAAGACTGATTGTCAGAGTTTCGGGCATCTGACTACCCGTAACGACTGTCAAAGATCTACAAATGACAACCGGGAGCAATGGTTTAACGTGCTTTACGGTATTGGTTATTTCAATACCGGTATTGAAAAATGACAAAAAATGTCCGAGATCCCGGTCTTAGGTAATCCCGGGTTCCCGGTTTTGGGAGCCCTAATTTCAACGCATTGGGCCTTCGCTAGTATGTAGATAAAAGAAATTTACTACGTAGTAATAATTTCCGATAGAATCTCTTGTTACTTATATCTTCTCATATACTACCTCTACTTTTGACAGTCATTACGTAACATCATATTCTCACAGCACACTGTCACTTCTGCCAGATAATGCGATAACAGTGAAAGTTTCACGCAAATCTGTCCAGCACCATTTAAAATTGCGCGAGCGAATCTGTTAGTGTCAACTCGTTTTTTTTTTACTTTTTTATATTTTACCACTACAGAAATAAGAAAACCTTCTTTTGTAACATAAAAATATCATAGTTTGGTATTATTTAAATAAATAATCGTTTTAAAGGGTACTTAGATAATCGGTAAGTAAGTATCACAGAGTTAGTTTTTACTTAAGTTAGTTTTTACTTACCTAAACGTGTAAGTAAAAACTCTAAATTATCTTTTTGTGATCCAATTAATTAAACCAACTATAAAACATAAAGACATGTTCACGATGTTTGGTTTAAAAACAGTGTTTAATACTATAGGATAGGAATATAGTGTTTTATTGTAATGGTTCAAGGTGGCTAATAAATGAATCAATCAACTCAGCCTATCGCAGTGCACTGCTGGACATAGGCCTATTCCAGACTGCGCCACAACCAGTGGTCTCGAACGTCGTAGAGTGAGATCGGTAGATCGGTAGGTATTTGACAAAAAAATACAATATTACACTTACTACTACTACTAATTATTACAGACTAATTTAATAACAATCATACTTAAGTATCATTGTTATAAATTATGTGAGCCCATATCGGTAGAAATACCGAAAAATCGGTAGGTTCGAGACCACTGGCCACAACACCCTGTCCTCCGCCTTCCGCATCCAGTCTGCCCCAGCCACCTTCTTTAGGTCGTCCGTCCATCTAGCTGGGGGGCGTCCCACACTACGCTTGCCGATACGCGGTCTCCACTCCAGGACTCGTCTGCTCCACCGGCCATCGGCCCTTCGACAGACATGGCCAGCCCACTGCCACTTCAGTTTGCTTACTCTGCAAGCTATGTCGGCTAATAAATAGTTTATTTGAATTTACTAGGTGTCTGTATGAATCATAGCAATGTTTCCACAATTATTATTAGTAGGTAATTATTATAAACACTACTTAATTACATTCAGTGAAACATTTGATATGCACCTGCTACCTAACAGACGCCCACCCCAATGCAAGCGCATTGGCCATCGAGCGGGAAAAGGCAAAAGCTTCGATAGAACTGTATGGGCGAAAGATCAGCCGCATTCGACAAGAGTTTTAAATATACGAGTATTATTATACAGTGTGTCCGGACATGGACTAGCGATATTCTAAATACTTAAATATAAGCTATTTTAAAGTACTATTACACTATAGGCTTGGGTCCAATACACTTCCCCGCTATGTGGCAGCCATTTTGTTTTTTTTGTTGAAATATGCTCTATGCGAGTACAAAAAAAATCATATATCTCAAAGTTTTAGTCATACTGAGATAAAAATAGGCTTATTCGGAAGGCAATAATATTGTCTACCGTCTGCATTACAAAGCAATGTGTTCACAATTCCATAACTTTTGAAAAAAAATGTGAAAGTCGAAAAAAAAATCAAAAAATTATGCAATTCAACCAATAATGGTTAATTACTACAAAAACAACCCCGAGAACTTTTTTATTTTTTATACTAGATCGACAGTTTTTGAGCTACGCTACAATGCAACATAAAATTCACAACTGTATGTTTAATACTTTAAGAGTTATTGTTGTTTGAACATAGCGTATGCGCAAGCACAAAACGTCTTTGTTAACCGCCAGAGTGTCATTTATGGCATTCACTGTATTCCATCTGAGAGCAGGCGAGAAATACTGTTCGTTACTACCGTGAGTAAGCGAGATAGAACGTATTAGTCCACTACCTGAAACAAAATCAGTTTTAAGGACAAATTATTAGTTGGGTTAGTTTAGTTGTCCCTCGCCCTGCGTTGTGATCGCTATCGCTACTTTCACTTACCGTCCGTGCTGTTTACGTGCTGCGTTAGTGTTTTGTATTTAAAAGTGTGATAAAGTATGGCACAGCGTCAATATTCATCGCAACATATTGCTGACATACACTTTGTGTATGGCTTTTGCAATGGAAGTGCAAATTTGGCTGTACAAGAATATCGACGAAGGTACCCTAACAGGCCTACACCGAGTCGCCAAACTTTTATCGACGTGCATTCAAGATTAGCGGAAAGAGGTATTCAAAGAGCTGTTAATGAACGCAATCGCTTGGTATCGCCCGAAGATGAAGAAGAAGTGCTTAGACTAATAACCAATGATCCTAGACTAAGCGTTAGACGGATTTCAGTGCAACTTCGAATGTCTAAGTGGCATGTATGGAGAATTTTGAAAAGAGAAGGGTTACACCCTTATCATTTTCGACGGGTTCAAGACGTGATCGAACCAGATTTTGCTGCGAGATCTGTGTTTTGTTCGTGGATAAATAGAAATTTGAGACAGAACCGTAATTTTTTACAAAGAATACTGTGGACTGATGAAGCCAAATTTACAAGAGCTGGGATTACAAACCACAGAAACGACCATCTCTGGTGCTCCGCAAATCCAAGGGCGGTGCGCCCAAGCTCATTTCAACATGAATTCTCAGTAAATGTGTGGGCCGGCATAATCAACGATAGGCTGATAGGGCCATTGGAATTGCCACCTACATTAAACGGCGCTAGATTTTTAGAATTCTTACAGACACAGTTTGCGGACAGCCTCATGGACCTACCTCTATCATACCGTCGGCGTATGTGGTTCCAGCTCGATGGTGCACCCGCGCATTTTTCTCGAGCAGTGAGAGAATATTTAAATAATAATCTACAGCTGTGGATCGGTCGTGGTGGTGTAGTAGCGTGGCCGCCTCGCTCACCCGATTTGACACCCTTGGATTATTTTTTGTGGGGTCATATGAAACAAAAAGTATACGCTACAGTTCCAAATACCAGGGAAGAACTCGTCGCAAAAATTATGGCAGCCGCCGAAGAAATTAGATCCGATTTGGATTTAATTAGGCGCTCATCAACCCAGGTGGCACAGAGAGCCGTAGTGTGTCTACAAGCTGGAGGTGGCCACTTTGAGCAACTGCTTTAGATATTTTAATCTTCATTTAATATTGGAAAAAACATTAAATAAAATTCAATATGAATGTTATGTTTTTTTAATGATTTCCTGTTTAGGGTTCCGACAAAGGCCTTTTGTGCTTGCGCATACGCTATGTTCATACAACAATAACTCTTAAAGTATTAGACATACAGTTGTGAATTTTATGTTGTATTGTAGCTTAGCTCAAAAACTGTCGATCTAGTATAAAAAATAAAAAAGCTCTCGGGGTTGTTTTTGTAGTAATTAACAATTATTGGTTGAATTGCATAATTTTTTGTTTTTTTTTTCGACTTTCACATTTTTTTTCAAAAGTTATGGAATTGTGAACATATTGCTTTGTAGTGCAGACGGTAGACAATATTATTGCCTTTCGAATAAGCCTATTTTTATCTCAGTATGACTAAAACTTTGAGATATATGATTTTTTTTGTACTCGCATAGAGCATACTTCAACAAAAAAAACAAAATGGCTGCCACATAGCGGGGAAGTATATTGGACCTAAGCCTATAGTGTAATTGTACTTTAAAATAGCTTATATTTAAGTATTTAGAATATCGCTAGTCCATGTCCGGACACACTGTATATATGAGTGCTAAACTGCCGTGTGATTCTGTAACCATCTCACCGTGAAAGCGTGGGTAAAGTGAGCGTGGTGAGCTGTCATTCGCTAGGGGTTAACACTATTGACTGCTCACTTCACTTATGATTTCACGGTGAGATTTTTCCGCGAGTTGACTAATTTTTTTTTATTATTTAAATTGAAGCTTTTTTACTTCACTAATAGCTTGGTATAAACAGTTTTTTAATATTTTTAAAAATTGAAAAGATATGAGCGTTCAAAACTCTCAATTAGACAGAGAGGGAAATACTGAATTGTGACGTCATAGTTCAGTATCGCCATATAAATTACATGCAAAACTTCGTTTTGCGAGAAAGAGATAGACAAAAAGTTTCTATAAGTTATAAGTTTTTTATTTTTCGACCGATTTCAAATTTGATTTAGAATTCTATTATTGTATTACATGTGTGGATATATTATCTACTAGAATACAGTGTGTCTTCATAAAATGCACATATTAAAAAGGGTGAAAATATAAACAATTTTATCGACGGAAAAAATGTCAAAAAAAATCTAAAAAAAAATTGAATTTTTTATGAGCTTTTAATTTTTTTTATTCTCGTCTTGGTACCCCATGCAAACAAACTGTTACTACTTTTAAACTAAATGTGATATTAAAACAAAACAAAATTAATAATGATCTCTAATAATAGGCCGAGCTAATAAAGCCATAATTTTATGAAAAATAAACCTCATAAATTAATTATTAATGATTTTTTGAAGAAAATTTACCATTTTTCTACCAATGTTTGCAATAAATGTAAAATTTATCAAAAAAATGTCCCCTTTACCCTACTTTTTTCTTATTTTATGTTATTCTACATCGTATTAGCTATTTTTTTGTAAAAATCCCATGGTTGTAGCTAAAACACAACATTTGCTATCAGAGGCTAAAAAAGAGGCTCACCGGGTGTGTTATTAATTCGAAAGGATAAATTACTTTCTTATGAAGGCTATGTGATTCATAAAACAAAGAAGCGTAGGTTAGGTTAATCAAAATCATTTATTATTTCACATGAAACTTAAAACTAATGCATTAATTGCTCAAAATGTCCGCCACGCTGTTGTAAACACAAAAACGCGCGAAGGGAAATTTGTTGTGTGGCCCTTCTTATCATTTCGCGATCATTGCGAATACCATTCGCGCAGTTTATTATGCGATCTTGCAAATCAGCCTCTGTTTTGATAGGGGTATTATAGACTCGTTGCTTAATGAAAATTACCCTAACCGGTGGATCGGCCGAGCAAGGCCCGTAGGGTGGCCTGCACGTTCGCCTGACATGACGCCACTTGATTACTTTTTGTGGGGGACAATTAAGCAACGAGTCTATAACACCCCTATCGAAACCGAGGCTGATTTGCAAGATCGCATAATAAACTGCGCTTATTGATTATTGAAAATTCGTCCACTAAAGGGGATTAAATCATTTTTGAGGTTAGAACCGTGCAATTTGTACATAGATCTCTATAAGTTAAAGATAGCTGTATCACAACTGTATTTTTTTGGAAACTGATCCGCTAAGGCTCCTGAGAAGTTGCCGATGGGAAATCTCGTCGGCAGACGACTTGTCGTCCGATCAAAGTCTACACACTGCGCAAAGGGCCATAAAAGTAGTTTGATGTAAACAAAAGAAACATAAACTATTAGATTTATTATGATAATGTGTGAAAATACTAAGGATATTCCTCGTCAATTTCGACCTTTTTATAGCAAAATATGCATAAATAAATAACCTACACGTGCAAGTCTAGCAGGTGTTAGATCGTCGTAAACGCTTATATACAACGTGTAACGTTAAAAGCGCAAAACCTGAAAATAGTTTGATCAGAATAACGAGCAGAATTAATTGAACCACTTTTTAATATAGGTCACATTTTTCAAAAAAATCTTCATTAAAAACGTTGCCGTGTCTATTTATTAATAGGTCAAGCAAGCCAATGTCAGCGCGGCGCAGCGGCCCGGTGACGACTCCTCCCTCGATAAAGCGTCGTCGCAGACTCAAGAAACGATCAGAATGGCCAGCAAAACTAAAACAGCAGCACATAAAACTTAAAAAAAAAAAGACTTATTTTCTCTCTGAAATAGGTCAATTGAATTAAAAATCAGTTGGTGTCTGAGGTTTTGCGCATTTAACGTTACACGTTGTATACATATGGTAGCATTAGGTAGTACTTAAATATTTATTTAATAAATTGCGTGAGTTTTGCATGAATTAAAGATATAATCATGTATTAATTGAATAAGTTTTGCTGGTGGCTTAGCTAAATAAATGCCAGCGCCCGCAGTTTGCATTAATTTTGGTGGGTAAGCTTAGGTACGTGTATTTTGCTTTATTGAATGGGTTTACATCATCAAACTGAGGTTTTACGTCACAAGGAGTCCAATCAGTGCCGAAGTAAAGTTTGCCAATTTTCTGAAATTGGTATCATTTGGTAAAATCCACGTTTATTCTGTGATCTGATGTAACGTTTTTTTTTTATTATTATTTTGTTTAATATAAACGTTGCCCCACACTAGGAATTTATCCTGTATTAAAGTCACATACACAACGAGCCAGACCCGGAACAACTACTTGTAGGTCATACAAATATTTGTTCCGTGCGGGAATCGAACCCGCGACACGCAGCGCAGCAGTCAATCAATAACCACTGCGCCAATCGTGCCGTCGACACGTTATAGAGTCCATCTGTGTTCTTATCATTTTTCATTTTTAGGGTTCCGTACCCAATGGGTAAAATGGGACCCTATTAGTAAGACTCCGCTGTCCGTCCGTCCGTCCGTCCGTCCGTCGGTCTGTCACCAGGCTGCATCTCATGAACCGTGATAGTTGACAGTTGAAATTTTCACAGATGATGTATTTCTGTTGCCGCTATAACAACATAATAAAAAACAGAATAAAATAAATATGTAAGGGGGCTCCCATACAACAAACGTGATTTTTTTTGCCGTTTTTATAGATATAGGTACGGAACCCTTCGTGCGCGAATCCGACTCGCACTTGGCCGGTTTTTAGGTTTCGGTACCCAAGGGGTGCCAATAGGACCCTGGCCCTGTTACTAAGGTTCCACTGTCCGTCTGTCCGTCCGTGTGTCAGACGCCTGCACCGATCCTTTTTAGATTAAAGAGCGGAGGTCTACCAACTTCATGCTCCTTTTCTCTCCGTTGAGAAATAATTCCAATTCTGACACATATCATCAACATCAGCTACAGCCTAATCGTTCCATTGAATAAGCCGAGAAGGTTTACCTAAAGGCTATTCAGTCGGGTGAAAAGGCTCTCAAGATTTCACGTCATTCTATACTAAGAAACTGAGTAAAATTCACTATAATCCCTCGACAATGCAGCATTTCTCTCTAACGCGGTCTCTTCACGGTAAGTGTGCAATTTTCTGAACAGTATAGCGGCGGTATAAGTAGTATCACAGCCGGTGTCGCACGGCCGAGACCCTATTCGATAGCTTCCCTTCACCGATATTATATTACACGGTAACTTAGATACTTTCTGACTACTTATGTCTTGAACGTACTTTTGTGTTGCCAATTGAATGAAATTGCTTCTTATGATTTGCATTTCAAGGTCTCCTTAATTCAGACAAGTTGTAATTAAGTTTGGAGGCCAATTAAAATCTGTTTTTATTTTGTGTAATGTTGGGTACTGTATTCTAGAATGATGTTTAAGCATTAATATCGATTCAACAATAATTTATAAAGTAGGTTTGAGTGAGATTATATTATGTTTGATATATTTCAGTGATCCTATCGAAACCGAATGTTAAGGTGTTCCGTCACCAGGAGCATTCGCCTGTAATGTAACATTTCAAATTCGATTTTGAGCATTACATTACAATAATACCTCCCTGACTGATGAGCATTCGCGTGTAATGTAACATTACAGATTCGACTTTGAGCATTACATTACAATACCACCTCCCTGACTGTCGAGCATTCGCTTGTAATGTAACGTTACAGATTGCGGGGCGGGGAGCGCTCCGCGGGCACATTTAATTACAAGTGGAGCGCATTGATGTTACAAGTTGTATCAAGGTATTACACATTGTATCATTACAAGGTGCGCATTGTAATGCTCGGTTCTCCTCCTTCACTGGTGTAATACTCGTTTTGTATCATTACAAGGTGCGCGCTGTAATGTTCGATTTCCCTCCCTCACTGATGTAATGCTCGAATCTGTAACGTTACATTACAGGCGAATGCTCCTGGTGAGGGAGCGCCTTTAAAGAGCCGAATGAGAAAAAGTTAACCGATCCTTAGGTCAAGCTAATTAAAATACCTAGCTAATATACTTCTTTGTTTTAATGTAGTTATATTCTCCATTTAAAACTAGCATAATTGAAACAAACAGTAGACTATTTTAAAGCGGAATAACCTAATTTAGTTTAAAACCTGGATAACAAGAAAAAATGAATAAAAAGTAAACAACAAAACATTATAGTCATCATATTAAAAGGTAGTCTGAGAGAAAATGTGCTCATATAAAAAAATGCTTCTTAATTTAATTTTAAAAGTTTTTTTTTTAATTCTTATGTGTAGAATAATTATAACAGTTGGTGACAGCTACTTTTTAAATAATACCATAGAGTGTTCGAATTCTATTCTGGTTTGCTTGTGAAGGAATGCAAACACGGTCGTGTTGATTAGCACTAGCCAAAGACTATTATCTCTATGGCACTAGCAGACCGCTTGATAAGCTAATGATAGACTTCCGATATTGCGATCTAATAGCTGTGTATGGTAATTTGCTGGAGACGCTATAAATAGTCATTGGTACATAGCTGCTTTTAATCATGGCTTTGTAGGAATGGAAAACATTCTAGATTTTAATTACTAATAGCTAGGTTACGTAAACACGACAGGCGCATATTATTTTGCTAACGATTTTTTATGCTTAGACGAAAAAATAAACAGCAGGTATGACTCTTTTTTATTTGAAATCTGTTAATTATGTAAACTTCACACACGATTTTGTTAAAACTCAATATAAACTCAACAAACGATGGCGCTAAAAATGTATTAAAGAATTAATAAAAATGTAAAATATTCAAATAGGTTCCGACTATTGTGGTTTGTTCATTAATAATGCGTGTGATAAAAACTAACAATCATTGTTCATAGACAAAAGACTGCTATGCCTCTCGCTTATAGATTGTTACAAAAACGTACGGAAGTTGGTGTCAAAACACGAAAAAGCGGAACCGACACAGACTTCCGAAATTAAAGTTATTTTTCACTTTGTAGTTTATTTTTTTTTTGGAATTCAGTTGTTTTGTTTTTTTTTTGGAAAAAAGTTTTTATTTTTCACTTTTTAGTTGTACCTACCCCACACAAATTAATTTAACACTAGGTACTTGGTATGTAAATATCAGTGACAGGAAATTATTAAAACATCATCAATATAAACTAAGTGGACAAAATCGTATTATTGAAGCTAACTCAAAAACTACCCAAGCAAAGTTAATCAAATTTATATGGGACCACAGCTAAGGCATTACATATCCATTAAAAAAAAAAAATTGCAAATCCGTCTATAATGACGGAGTTATGCCAGAACATACATAAAAAAATTACATATAAATTTGTATACAACTTGTAACGTTAAATGCGCAAAACCTCAGACACCCCAACTGTTTTTTAATTCAATTGACCTATTTCAGAGAGAAAATAAGTCATTACATTTTTTTAAAGGTTTTATGTGCTGTTTTAGTTTTACTGGCCATTCTGATCGTTTCTTGCGTCTGTGACGACGCTTTGTCGAGGGAGGAGTCGTCGCCGGGCCGCTGCGCCGCGCTGACATTGGCTTGCTTGACCTATTAATAAATAGACACGGCAACGTTTTTAATGAAGATTTTTGTAAAATGTGACGTATATTAAAAAGTGGTTCAATTAATTCTGTTCGTTATTCTGATCAAACTATTTTCAGGTTTTGCGCATTTAACGTTACACGTTGTATACACATCCGAATTGAGAACCTCCTCCTTTTTTGAAGTCGGTTAAAAAGACACAGGTACACACCTACCTACCCACTATATTATTATTTCCTTGTGAAGAGACAATTTATTTTTTTAAGTTGCCATTAGTTAGGTACCTAGAAGCCTACCACAGACTGACTTTTCTTTTTGCGTATTGACATCCATAGTGGAATTCATACCTACTTAGAGTCCGCATTCCACAATATTTTGTCTGGCCTACAAATAAATTGCCAGTGCAAGAATCTGTGTCACTAGGCACAAGACTCTACAAGTAGGTATTAGGTACTCGTACAGATATTTGGATTCAAAGAGGATCTCACACCGAGTCTATAAGGATTCCCCTACATGTAGAATTCTTCAGGGAGCGGACGTCTCTTGAAACTCGGAACATTGATAAACCTATAAAGAAACCACAAAGTAAACAACTTTTTTGCAAAGACACTAAACTAAACCTAATGAACACGTAGGGAATTAGCGATTAGACACACTAGTAGAAAATTACGAATTCTGCAAAACAAAACATCTTTTGTATGATTACGACGAAAGACATTAGATATAAGTATACAGCGTGTAACGGAAGGGGGGTATCAACCCTGAAGGAGGTGAATGTGCTCATGAAACTCAACAACTTTCCCCAAAGAACATAGGTTGTAATATGAAAAAAAAAATTTGGCCCTCCCTTACAAAACTGACTACCAGCTGATTGATTTACTATGGGAGGGCCAAATTTTTTTTTCATATTTCGACCTATGTTCTTTGGGGAAAGTTGTTGAGTTTCATGAGCACATTCACCTCCTTCAGGATTGATACCCCCCTTCCGTTACACGCTGTATAGTCGCGATTAATATAATGTATATTTGCATCATATTTGATTGAGACTGAAGAAGCTATTCTCCAAAAATCTCACCGTTCTGAGCTGTCAATAGTGACAATCCCTAGCGTCAGGTGGAAGGACAGCTCACTTCAAGCTAATTTCACCTATGTTTTTGCAGAATAGCTCGGTCTTAAATAAGCCGGAGGTTGCAATTGTTGCAAATTATACTTTACACCTGACTTTCATACAATACTAGTTAGAAGGGCCCGATTACACGGTACACGAACTGACTCCGACTTACTTCTTGTAGATGAGATTTGAGGAACTATTATGAGCGAAAAACTGAATGTGTAAACCATTATGTTATCAACGTGGGCGATAACGCCCCCTCGTGAGCGTTTCAGACTTTCAGGGGGGCAGTAGAAACCCAGAGAAAATTATACAGGAAGATTTTTTTATCACGTTCCAAATTTGAAAATTATGATCATTATTGAAAATAATAAAATATGTGTTTTTCTTTTAGTATCACTCAGTACTAAAATATTGACACAAAGTTGTCCAAAAAAAGTGAACGTTTGTGAACATAATGCGCGCACCGAACACTGACCGCAACACTCGCGCGTCTGGCCCCGCCCCCAAACATTGATAACAATCAAAACATAACTTGCAAATTTTTCCTTCATAGGTACTTTCACGGGCTTAGGACCGTCAAATTGCGAAAGGCATGTCGTGCTGTTCACTGTGATTCGAAAGTAATCCGTGATTAACCGAATTCAAAATACAACAACGGTAGATAAGAACTTAAAAAAAATAAAACAGATCATACCTTTTACATTATTGCGTATTCGAAAAATTTGAATCAACTTATGTACAATAATTTAACTAAAATCAACTACTTACTCATAAATCCAATTAATTGTTCAAAATGTCCACCATTTCTATCTAAACAGAGTCTTGCGCATGTTGGCACAAAGAAAATCAAAAGATAATCATAATCGGTTTTAATTCTTTTAATGGTTTTCTGCACAGTCATTTCAATTATGCAACATGTTTTTTCATAACTTTATATAGTAGAGACGCCAGCACATCAAGCTACTACAATCTGTCTTTAATAGATTTTCAACTTTATCGCTAAAGTATAAGGTTCAAAGTTAATTGGGAAAATTTGACAGTTTCGGGTAGCTTGATGTGCTGGCGTCTGTACTTCCAGCGCCCAATGCCCGCGCACTGTGGCCTGAGGCCCCTCTCCCACAGCGACTTTTTCTAGCGAGGCTGTTCCGCGTTTCGTAAACGCGTGACAGCATCGCTACTACCGCACGTTTGTCGCATTTGTAACGCGCTACAGAAGCGATGACAACTCGCTACTCGCTACATCGCGACTGTATCGAAGTAAACGCGCGACCGTGTCGGACGACATCGGGGAGAGAACGGATGTGCTGGTGTCTGTACATCATCATCTGCCCCTAGCTTTTTCCCAAATATGTTGGGGTCGACTTCCAGTCTAACCGGATGCAGCTGAATACCAGTATTTTTCATGGAGTCACTACCTATCTGACCTCCACGACCCAGTTACTGGGTAATACGATACCCCTTGGTAAGAATGGTGTTCAGACTTTCGGGCTGTTGACTACCCGTAACGACTGTCAAAGATCCGCGAATGACAGCCGGGACCAAAGGATCAACGTGCTTTCTGAGGCACGGAGGGGTCTTGGTATGTAAGGATGGTCACCCATCGACAGATCAACCGCGGCAAGCGCAGTTTAACCTAATCGATCGACCTGTGCGGCTGTTATTATTTAGCCAATTTTATAAAGTACAGAACTTCTTATAAGCTACATTGAAATAGTATCTAAATAAAATGTGTTACGAAAGGAGTAAACAGTAAGTATCGTAACCCATTGTTGACAAATAATTAAGTTTTAGTTAGAATCGTGACTACGAGATACCTTTGGACAATGGGTCTATTTAATTGAGTTAGACAAGTACATACCGAGCCCAACAACATTAAGGTTGTACCAGCCAATTAATATAATTAGGTACCTACCTATGTTGACAAAGTGAATCAACAATTTTATCATTTACCATGGCATGGTAGGCAGACTAATAAATGACCACATAGTAAATGTTTTTTTTTTTAATACTTATACCTATTTTTTTTTTAAATGAATGTCGAGGCAGTTAGACTGTAAAACCACTTATTATATTCGAATTGTTCTTCCGTATGAGTTGGCTCTTTTTTCTTTGCTAAGTTGTCGATGACCGGGCATAGGTCAAACTTTTGACCAAATTACAGTTCTATAACATTTGCGATCGACCTTGTTAATTGACAAAGCGATAACCATCGTGGTCAAATTAAAAAACAAAATACCTAAATATTCTAGCAAATTAAACCACCGTGCAAATACGTCATCGAATAACTATAAAATTAAAACCGTATAAAAATATATTACGTATTTGTAGATTAACAACAATAAAAAAACGTACATAGGTAAAACCGGTATTTTATATTCGCAGGCCACATAGTGCGGTCCTACGTGATAACGTGACATACATTGTAAGGATCTTCCAAATTCAAAACAATAAGTTTTAAAGTATGTATTCATGTTTGGGGCAAAGGTCAGAAGGTCAGAAGCCGTTTTTTTTTTAAATCTTAATAGATTTCAAAATCTCAAATTGTCTATGTAAGTGTGATTGTCTACATCCGCTTTCCGTAGCCCAGTTTCTAATCAATGTATTGTAAGTGAATAAAATTGGTATTATTCGTAATACCTAGTAGTGATGAAAAACAAAATAGTGAAGGAAAACATGGTGAGAAAGCTAATATGTACCTATCTAAGAACCAAAAATTCGACAAACGAACGATTCGACATTCGACATTCGTGGGGACATTATAGGCTTCTTATAAAGTGATGTTGCAATTATACTTTTGGTAGGTAGATTACACAATCTCTACTATTTGATAGGTAGGTACTTAATTAGATTTGTAATTAATTCACAAGAAACTTGATTTATATATTTTTTACACACAGTTACGCCATTAAATAATTTTTAAATCTCCGAATGCGTATACAAACTACTGAACTGTCAAATAATATAAGATTAATTTTGAATTTATTAGTAAAATAATAATATTTAAATAACAAATATGTAATCCAATCACACAACTGAGGCTTTTATTTGACACATTTACGTATATTGACAGCCCGTAGCTTTAATAAATTAGATAATAATGAATGCTAATGTAGGTGTTGCCTGTTAACTAGTGTAGATAAAATTAAATAGGTACCTTTGTAAAAATGTCATGGCAATGTTACCCGCACGCGATCAACAACACATTTTATACTGATAACTGTAATTTATTGATACAGATTGACTGGTTGACTGTTAAAAAGAAATACCCAAATGTAAACACCAATTAAGTATCATTTAAAAATGGGTTTTCCATTATTTTTTTAGGTAATTCTGTAAGTAATTACATTCTGAAAACCCCAAATCATCTGTATTCTTTCGTAGATGTATAATTAATACTTTTTTTTTGGGAAATTCGTTAGTTTATTAACCATACGAAGATAAAATTTTTATTGGGTGTTTTTCCTTTAGTAATTTTCATAAGTTCTTAATATTCTTAAAATGTACTTGGGTAAATTATTCATTATCTATCACGTTACAAGTATTTTCTACCACGTGTTATTTTAAATTCATTAGATACGTGGCTAAATAATAATAACCGGACGGGTCGATCGATCACGTTACGCTACGTTTCCCGCGATCGGGCCGTGGATTGGTGACCATCTTTACATACCGAAACCCTTCCGTGTCTCGGAAAGCACGTTAAAACTTGTCGTTCCCGGCTGTCATTTGTAGATCTTTGACAGTCGTTACGGGTAGTCAGCCTGAAAGTGTGACAACCAGTCTTACCAAGGAGTGCTTATCGCGCTACCCAGTAACTGGGTTTTGGAGTTCAGATAAGCTCTGTGTAAAATACTGGTATTCCGCTGCATCGGGTTACGACTGGAAGAAGAACAAAATACCTATACATATTTAGCTAACTAAAAAGCTAGAACTGGCTAGAAAACCATAAATAAGCTTGAAAGGAAAATTCCAACAAAGTGGAAAAAACCGGTCTGATTTTATTATAATTTAGACATTACTATTTAATAGGTCTTCGAAGGTTTATATGTATGTATAAAAAAAAACATGACAAACCTGCTGTCTGCTTGTCTATATTTAAACAGCAGTTACAATTATTATTATATCATGAAAAAAAAAATAAAAAAAAACATCAACAAAAATTATCGTCTTCAGGCGATTACTAGCATTTTGATTGGAGTTAAACAGCTTCCTGTGTCCGTCTGTTATTTAATATGCACTAGGTACATGTATTTATAAAGTGTCTTTTTTTTTCTGACATCGATGGTCTTGAATATGATTTTATCTACGCTCAGATATTACAAAACCAAAACTAAGCCATCGGTATGCCAATATCGCGTACCTAGAAGTTTTTGAGTTCACGTGACTTTGTTCATTTGCATTTTTTTCTTGTTTAACCAATGAAACAGCAATACTGTAGCTTCCCATTTGTGAAAGAATTTTCGTATTCGATTCAGTAGTTTCGAAGATTACCCAATAGTACAGACGCTAGTACGTCAAGCTACTACAATCTGTCAAATTTCTTGAATAAATTTTCAACTTTATTGATAAAGTATAAGGTTCAAAGTTGATCGGGAAAATTTGACAGTTTCGGGTAGCTTGCTTGATGTGCTGGCGTCTGTACATACAAACTCTCAATTTTACCTTTTTGTAATATTACTATAGATTGAGGTTTTCTCCTTTTCGCCTTTCCTTCTATCATAGGCCATTCAAGCGTTATCAGATCTTCTTGATGCTTTTGTATTGTCATTAGGCCTTCAACGCAACTTCGTTCATAAGAACTACTTACTAACCAGTGGTCAAGGTTGTTGCAAAGTACTAGAGGCATAAGTACCTCAACGTCCTTGTGGTTTGCAACTGAAATCTTGATTTATGATTTCCTTAATTTTATAGACGTAAGCCGTAAAACTAGTCCGCTAGACGCTAGAGATTTAAAGGCCACACAACATCAAGCACAATAGTAAAGTAACGAAACCAAAATGCCAAAATAGTAGGCAAGAAAGTGCTAAATTCCAAACCAAACAATGACATACCTACCATGAACGCATACGCACCTAATTTTGAACGAACAATGTGCCGCACAGGTGTGACCTGCGGATTTCCGCAAAGTGAAATCGGCTCATCCGACTTAGCACCGTTTTTCGCAAGCACTCCTTAGTTTCTTCCGCTACAAATACCGTAAGAGACGTGACTGACAGTTCATCAAACGAATACGTACAAAGGCCTGCTGGTTTATTCTGTGAATATCTCACCGTGAAAACTTAGGTGGAATACGCCATGTCAATCCCGAGCATCAGAAAGCCAATTCTCGTAATTAAAAACGTACAAAATCTAGTCACAATCTAAACTCAGCGACAATCAATGTCAAAAACATGCCAAGAATGTAGGGAAATTAGAGGTATTTTTGACAGATTGAAAGTGAGATCAGACTGCGAACGTTCTTAAAACTACGAGAATTGCCCCTCTGATTGACTGCTCACTAGTCACTTCATAGACTGGCTGTTAAGGAGGTCGATTCTGTAAAACTCTCAACGTGAAAACTTAGGTGAAGTGCGCTTGAAGTGAGCTGTCATTCCACCTGACGCTAGGGATTGAACTAGCTCACTTCACTTAAGTTTTGACGGTGTGATTTTAACACAATAGATCGGCAGATAATATCTGCTATACCTACCAAGTATTTTATACTTAGCAGCGTAAGAGACACTCACTTCCATGCTTGTGAACGATTTCTCACCGGCTATTTGCTTTACTATTGTGTGACTCTTCTATAGCATGACAAATGTCACTAATTATGTGAGACGCTTCTACGGGATGGCAAACGCGCTATTCTACGCGGTTTATATAACATGAGAAAGATCATTGGTTATCTACACAGCATCGCTAAATCGTAAAAGTGGTGTACTATTGCTGCAGAGAACCGCAACATATAAGAACCGTGGTGCTAGTCTCGGAAGATTATTAGGCTGGAGGTATATCCATGTCTTTTATGGCTGTTTTTGTATAGATCCTCGATCGGAAGCACCCATTTCAGCCAATTTTAAACAAACGAGATTCGACTTTGGGAAGCAATCCGCTTAGTCTTTTCCCAACTATGTTGTGGTCGGCTTCCAGTTTAACTGGACACAGCTGGATACCAGCATTATACATGTTGCAACTGCCTATCTGACCTCTACAATCCAATTACTTACTTGGTAACACGATACCCCTTGGTAAGACTGGTTGTCAGACTATCGGGTTTCTGACTACCCGTAACGACTGTCAAAGATCTACGAATGACCGCCGGGATCAAAAGCTTAACGTGCTTTCCGAGGTATGGAAACTCTCGACTTTGAGAAACATTTAATCGATAAGTATCACATTTATTTATTTATTTAATCTTTTCGCACACAAAAATGTACAAAGGCGGACTTAATGCCTTACATTCCGTTCTGTCTACTCCGTCCAATTAATAATCCTTTGTTTACATTTCCACCAGTCATAAATCGACTGTTGCGTGACACACTTGCGCGTAAGGTCGCCGCAGACGTGTTACGCATGCGCGTCACGCCGCTCGATCATTGAAGCCGATCGTTGATCGCAGGCGCATGTCAAATGTGCTAGATTATGGTGCTACCGGCTGAGGATGTGCCGGTTGTCTAAGTTAGGTGTTTATGGTAATTACGGTAAATAGTAGTTTGGTACTTTCGATTTCTGTTAAAGAATTTTGTGATTAATGATTTGTTTAAGCTCTATGTGTCTTAGTGGAAGAGTGTTTGGTATCCAAAATCGTCATTATCTTCCTAGCCTTTTCCCAACTGTAACTGAATACCATTAGGTATTTTACATGGAGTGACTGGCATTCTGACCTACACAATCCAGTTACTGGGTAATATAAAATATATGATACATACTGTTTGCTTTTCAAAATATGGCCAAATTATGAAAAGAACCGTTCATAATTTTGTCGTACATAAGTATCAGTCAGTAGCATGCAGTCAATCAGCCTTTTTTTTTTTTTTTTTGTTTCGGGGTGGAAAATCATCATGGATGTCCGCCGCCCTGGGGCGGGCGGGCGGCGGGGTCTGTCAGACTCTTACTGACTAAAAACCACCCCGGTGTTCCCTCTCTCACCTACGCCGGGGGTCGCGGGAACGAACGATACTTCCGCAACCCCCGGCTGGTGCTGGCCCGCTCCTGCGGGCCTCTCCTCGTGTCAGGGGGGGAGTGAGGTGTTAAACTCCCCCCGCGACGTCTAAGAGGGGCGCGCGTGGAACACTACGCGCCGCCGCCTCGGGTCCTGATGTGTGGGGGGCGACGGACGTCCCCAAGTCCGTCGCCCCTGGACCCGTTTAGGGGGGCTGGAAGAGGGCGTTATCCGCCCTCCGCCGACGCCCGGTGCGCCTGCTGCGGGCCGGGTGAGGGGACGAGATCTCCCTCTCCCTTTCCGCAGCCTCCTTCTGCGAGACGACTGTTTCGCAGAAGGAAACCACCGCGTCCCAGGACTCCTCGCTGCCGACCATAGACTCAACCACGGCCGGCAGCGATAGGTCACTGCCTACTCCTGAGATGAGGGCACGGCGCGGCTCCTCCCAAGCGGCACACTCTGCCAGCGTATGCCACGCCGTGTCCTCCCGACAGTCGACGCAGTGGTGACACCGAGCGTCCGGCTCCCTGTTTATGCGACACAGGTACTTCCCGAAGCAACCATGCCCCGAGAGCACCTGCGTCGCCCGAAACGACAGGGAGCCGTGCCTCCTCCCGAGCCAGTCAATCAGCCTACAACAACCTCAATGTAAAGTGCTCTCATGAAATAAGAATGCGTTAACAAGGTCGCTTTTATCACTGTTGAATGGAATTGCGAGATAATTCATTAGGTGCCCATTAATCATTCATTACCGTAAAAAGGCAATCTCGTGATGTACTAAAAATACAAATAAGTATAAAAACAGGATTTACATATTGCTTTCTGTAGTGCTATTCTATGTATAAAAATCTCACCGTGAGAACTTAGGTGAAGTGAGCGTGAAGTGAGATTCAGTAGACTAATGTTAGGGATTAACACTATTGACTGCTCACTTCCAGCTCACTTCACCTATGATTTCACGGTGAGATTTTTACAGAATCGACCGGCTTGCACTTTCGATGACGTTCGCAGAATATTTAACCAAAATTAGTTTTTTTTTATTTCACATGTGTTTTCGCTACAAAACCTGTAAAAAAAAGCAGTATGCATTACTTGCGCTTGGTGTATGCAACTTTCTAAATCTCTGACATATTTTGTCACGAAAATTCGTTTACATTACAATTATATGTATAAGTCTTGTACAGACGCCAGCACATCAAGCTACCCGAAACTGTCAAGTTTTCCCAATAAACTTTGAACCTTATTACTCAGCGATAAAGTTCAAAATCTATTAAAGAAATCTGACAGATTGTAGTAGCTTGATGTGCTGGCGTCTGTACCTAGGTGAAAACAGTTTACCAAAATCACTTCATCTTTTAACATGTCATCACGCTTGTAATCCCCGAAGCGTAAGGCAGAGGGTACTTTATTATACAGATGTCAGCACATCAAGCTACTACAATCTGTCAAATTTCTTTAATAGATTTTCAACTTTATCGCTAAAGCATAAGATTCAAATTTGATTGGGAAAATTTTACAGTTTTGGGTAGCTTGATGTGCTGGCGTCTGTACACACATATTTTGCCAGTTATGTTTAAGTCCCATGTAATAGGGGGCGAGCCTATCAACCTGAATGACGTAATTGCGTAATACACAAATCACATTTTGAATCATTTTGAAGGATGTTGCTAATCCATTGCTTCACATGTTCGAAAAATTTGTCTGGTCAGCAACGTAAATAGCGCAATGAATGTTGTGGAACTGTCAAAATGAAAGCCATTCCTACTGTTAGTGTTTTACCCAATTAAGTACATAGCCTACTTTCAAATATATGTGTAGTGTGTAAATAAAATACCAAAGCAGAGCTATAAAAATGAAAGTGACAAGAACGTGCCATGGAATTGAATTTTCCAACGAGGTACAAGATACATAACTACCATTGGAAAGTGGATCCTGTTGGCAATCTACCAAGTTTTACACGGACGCGGACATTAGTTTGCATCATAGGATTTTACCCGGATTTAATCGAATAAACTAAATAGTAGGCACTTATTAAGTCTCGTTCGTTCATAAGGTATATGCACGTACCGAACTGACTAGTACGAAAGTTAATTTACAAATTATTGTTTAAAATCAAGTTCTTTTTAACTGAACAGCCAGTTTTGCTGCTGGAGACTTTGTTTATTTATTTATTTATTTATTTTATTTTAGGAAAGCTTAAGATACTATACCTTACTTACTTACTTGTTGCGCCACTTCTTCTTTCCTAGGAAGTGGTGAAGGGTTGGCGTTTTGAGGGGCTGTCTTATGTAATTAATAATGTTCTGTCCTTGGTATTGCTCGTCGAATCGTTGAGCTCCTTAAGTTCTGAGTTGAGCTGCACGGTTACCGAACAATGCGTGCACTGACTGCACAGGTCCACTCAATCTGTGTGGTTCTTTCCTCAAAATACCACTTCAGACACCAATCTACATGGTCCTCAAAGATCAAAGATTATGTCCGGATTTTTATATACACATTGACATTGATGAATTTTATAAACAATGACATGGATATTTACTTTGTAAAGTATCTTATTTTTTATTATTATTATTGTGAGTGTGAAGACTATGTGGGTCATTTCTTTTTTCTGTTTTCCTTCTTAGTTAGTTTTAATCAAGCTCTGGCAGTTTGAGTAATTTATGCGGCCTACCCAAATGTCCTTTCATTGGTATTGTTCGTCGAATCGTTAGGCTACTCAAGTTCTGAGTTGAGCTGCACGATTTTTGACAAATGCGTGCACTGACTGGACAGGTCCGCTCAATCTGTGTGGTTCTTTACTCAAAATACCATTTCAGACATCAATCTACATGGTCTTCACATGATCTGACCAAGATTATGTCTGGACTTTAAAAGAGACTGTGACCTCTGAGTTTGTTTCGGCCTTTCTTCTCAGAGTAGTCAGATAGGAAACGCCGACCTCATCTAGTTTAAAAAAATATGATTGACATGTAAAAGTGTTTGTACAAACATACTTACAGAAAATAAATCATTTATCATTTAATTCTGATTTCAAAATGCAGATTCTCAGCATTATTTGAATAAATAACTTTTGATTTCAAATAAAATATGTACAGACGCCAGCACATCAAGCTACTACAAACTGTCAAATTTCTTTATTATATTTCAACTTTACCGCTAAAGCATGAGGTTCAAAGTTGATTGGGAAAATTTGACAGTTTCGGGTAGCTTGATGTGCTGGCGTCTGTACTTTCGAATCTATTTTAGTGTTTCTATTTATATTCTACATTTTTTTACAAATGTAGTCTTAACATTTTCATTTAGAAATCATGAACACTAAAAGGATTTATGTAATTATAATATTTATATTTATACAACTTAGATACTATACAAATTAAAAAGCCATATCCGGTGTATATTCTAGACTTCCTCTATTTTTTTTCTACAACTAGGTTGGTAAGTAATTCTAATTAAAAAAATATATTTTGCTAAAATAGTATCAGTTATTTTGTTTTATTGTATTAGGTAGATATTATGTGATTTTTATCTAAAATAATAATTATGCTTCATTAAATGAAATGTTCTTGTCTATTTCATTAATTAAATTAAAATATTACAAACCCGACTCCAAAAAAAAAATATTATTTTATAATGTTGAAAAAGGCACATCAGGCATTCTAGTGTCAACTAGGACTTCTTGATCTCCAAAGTCTTTGTATCATTATTCATTACAGAACTTACTTGGACTTGAAAGCCCAAAGGCAAAATATTTAAATAAAATTTCATTAAATTATTATTTTAAAAATTCACAAAATATAGGCATAAAAAGGCAGGGTCTGTGCTGAGATTCAAAAATACGTATCTCTGACTTACGCGCGTCTCTGATGCGTACCTTCCCACACTAGTGCGGGAATGCTGTGAACTTAAAAGCGTTGTAATAAGAGGCACTTTTCGAGTAAGATTGTTGAAAAGACGATTTAACTCTCCATAAAATTATAAATAAAATATTTAAATCCTTATCTTTTAGTACTTAATGGTTTTACCAACCCTACGTACAAACACTTGAGACATTTTGACATTTCCTCTGGCCCAAATTGCCAAAGTGACTCATCCAGGCGATGCCCTCCGTCCGTTATGGGATTAGCACGATGGACACGGCACGGCAAGAAGTGCATGTAGATCACTACATACACTTCTTGCCGTGCCGTGCATCAGCCCATGGATCCCCCCTCGGCATCATTACATTCTAACACATACTGACTGCATCGATGCCTATCCTTAGGCATGCGGCGACGTAATTTTTGATAATCATTTAAATTTAAATTTTATTGTTATACTTTTAAGTCATATTCCTATTTGTCACATAAAAATCCCATGCAGTGCCGTGCCGTCAGTGGGTGCAGGCCCTTAAACTGGACAGGACTAGGCCGACTAAGAAGGTTACTGTTTAATGTAATTTTATGCCAAAAACAACAATATGTGATCGTGAGCACGGGAAAAAAATATCATGAGCCAAGGTCGCTGGATTATGTTCTAGTCAAGTTGACATTGCCATTTTGAAAGGAAAAGTTAAAAATAATGTAATGACGAGACACGCGTAAGACTTCTTTATTTATGTAGGTAACCTACGTTTTGTTTGTAGCTGTAGGTCTCTCACCTTGATGTCGAGTTTTTGAAATTAATTTTCGATTAGGTACCGATTTTTTTGTAAATACCTACAAAAAGATCACAATTTGTAAATGATAATGAAATACTAATTGAATGGTAAAGATATTTCAAAACACTAATTAAATGAATAATAATGGTATTTCAAAACATTAACACAAAACAAAATCCTGGCACAAACAGTTTTTTGTTATTCAAAATTGATTACATAAATTGCTTATCACGTTTTTAAAGGGTGCATTAATAAGGCACAGATTTTTTTTTTTTATTTCATCGTTTCGAAGATTAATACAATACAGCCGACCTATTCGCAAGTGAGCTGTCATTCCACAGATATTGACATTGACAGCCCACTTGACCTATGTTTTCACGGTGAGATCTTATACAGAATAGCACCACAGTTGAATAGGTATATTAGAGTATTATAGAGTATTTCCATAGAGTTCCAATTACGGAAGCGTGTTTTAAGCTAAAGCAGTTGTTTATGTATGATTGAAACATTCACTTAGCACCATGCTACCTACTTATAAATTGTTCTCCTTATGAATAACTGCCGTGCGATTCAGTAACCATCTCACTGTGAAAGCTTGAAGTGAGCGTGGAGTGAGCTGTCATTCGCTAGGGATTAACACTATTAAGTGCTCACTTCACTTATGATTTCGCGGTGAGATTTTTACAGAATCGACCGGCTGGATTTACAACAAAACTGGGGCAAGGATGACATTATTTGCAATGTTATTTTTCAAGAAAATTCCAGTAGAACTTAACGAGAATTACTTGAATAATATTATAATTTGCATACATTTGAAACTTCGTCTTCTTCAGGTCAATGAGTGAAGGTCAACAAGTCTTTAACAAACATTTTTTTATTTCTAAGATTTGATGTTTTTTTTTTTTGCATAAAATAACACTTTCGGCTTCCTAGATTTTACCTGCACATCCAACTCAGATCATCCATCATATCGTTCCCATTTTTAGTAGTTGTGGATCCATTACTTCGTATCGGCACAAAATAATTTAAAATATGTATAAAAAACAGATCAAAATCTTCACACAATATAACTAACCACTAATACATACCAATTTTCATTTTTGTAGACAAATAAATATTTTTTCTCTTTTATGAAAGTTATGGGGTGAGAATAGATGACACTCACTGAGGGCGGTTTATTGATATAGCTAATAAATAATCTTATTAACCAACGTAAATGCTGTAAGTCTTCTGGGCACGTTTCCGGGTGACAGCGATGCGGACGAGTGCTTCACGCCTAAGGGCAGGTTGTTTCACGTCCACTTGACGCACGCTTATACGTCAAAAATGGCGCTAACTGTCGTCAAACCAAATAAAACGTGTTTCAAAATAATTACAATCAGTTACAAAATTATGACCTCGAGTCTCGACCAACTTCAATTAATTACGATTACGTAGATATTTGTTATTATTTGACGTATGTAGGTACAGATGCCAGCACATCAAGCTACCCGAAAATGTCAATTTTTCCCAATCAACTTTGAACCTAATGCTTGACCGATAAAGTTGAAAATCTATTAAAGAAATTTGACAGATTGTAGCTGCTTGATGTGCTGGCGGCGTGTGTACGTATGTTACGTTAACCAACCGTTTGAATAACCCGCCCTTAGCCTTTTGTTTTTGCATATTTGTATAGTTACTCATTTAATTTAGTACCTGATGAAAATAGTTACCTAAAGATCACGTTTAAGTTAAGAAAAACCAACATATTATGTATTTAACTTGGTAGTAAATATTTTATAGATTTCTAACTGCAACGAAGGAAAATTTATGCAAACATTTATTTAAATAAGCAGATAAATTAATACCTAAATAACGATTAGAATTAATAGGTTCTATTGAATGTAGTCGTCCTTGAAACAAATTAGGAAGAAACTTACAACACTTCATGGGCGATATTGGTAACTATTATTTAAATAAACACTAAGTAGGTATCCATGAGGTTTATGTGCCTGTTTGACCTGTGAAGCAGCGGCCTACCACTTATATACTTAGTTAAATGTAAACGATTAAGAACATAATGATTTAAACACGATTCATCTGTACTTATATTTTGTTTAATGTAACTAAGGGCTAATTTTCCATCGCCAGATAACTTTTATTCGAGGAATAAAAATTGAAGTTTGACAGTTTTTTTATGAAATAAAAATGTAAATGTTTCTGCTCAACAACGTAATTAACGCAATGAATGTTGTTGAACTGTCAAAATGAAACCCATTGCTACTAATAGTGTGTTACGCAATTACCCTGCTGGTCATACACGCACCCCGGCTGCGAGTACTGCGCGCCCGACCTTTCTGAAGAGCATCACTAAGAAGGTCTCCACCTAGAGCATAAAATTATTTTTCCTCAGCTTTATTCTAAGGTCAATAAAATAAAGTTGTGCAACAAATACACAAACAAACAGCTCCTCTAACTAAAACAGCCGGTCAATTCTGTGAAAATCTCACCGTGAAATCATAATTGAAGTGAGCACTTAATAATGTTAATCCCTAGCGAATGACAGCTCTCAAGCTTTCACGGTGAGATGGTTACGGAATCGCACGGCAGAAGTAGTAACTGGTTAGGTACTCTACCTGCAAGTAATAAAATCGTAAGATTTTTCTATTTATTGATTTCAATTTTGATAAATTAGCTCTTTAGGTTGTGTTATTGTAGTTGTAAGCAATAAGTAGTTATTTCTCGTTGCACTTAAATGAATTAGTACATTCAACTCCTCATCATCTGCCTAACCTTTTCCCAACTATGTTGGGGTCGGCTTCCAGTCTAACCGGATGCAGCTGAATACCAGTATATTATGGAGCGACTGCCTATCTGACCTCCACAACCCAGTTACTGGGTAACACGATACCCCTAGGTAAGACTGGCTATCAGACTTTCGGTCTTCTGACTACCCGTAACGACTGTCAAAGATCCGCGAATGACAGCCGGGACCAAAGGCTTAACGTGCTTTCCGAGGCACGGAGGGGTCTCGGTATGTAAAGAAATTAGGACATCGGAATTAGTACATTCCACTATTTGATGCCAAAAATAGGAAGTGAATTTGTCAGCAGGTATTTTCACAGTCGACTGACAAAGCTGACCGGAAATACTGAATACCTAATTATTATGCCACGATAGGTTGACGTTAGTGCACTGAATCACACAGCCTTAACGGCGGTGCTAAGAAATCCCGCAAAGATAGCCACACTGTGAATACTGACACATTTAATTTTCTATGGAATAGCTTTTCTAGAATAGGTATAATATGTCTATAGGTTTTCTATTTATACTGGTGTTTATATACCAAAATCAAAAGTCACGTCTTCAAACTAGGCTGAGAATCAGCACTTTTAGAACGTCAAAATTACATAAGACAGTTCCTCAAAAACGCCCCCCCCCCCCCTTCACCACTTCCAAGTGCTTTAGCCGGGAAGAACTATCTTCAAACATTTAACGCATTTTTGCTGTTTTGAAGCTTTCTTTATTTTTGTCATGGTTAAATAAAGCGAGTTCGTTGAGCTTTCTATGTTATGACTTCCTTCCATAGTTTGATATCGGCAAGGACTGATTCATAAGTGTCTTAAATTATTTAATCACAGTCAAACCATTTTTCAGTATTCAACCAGCTTTATGGCATGTTTAATGTTCTAAATACCCTATTATTACTTTGTCCTACTAATATTATAAATGTAAGTTTGTATGTTTGTCTTAGTTCTTCTTACATGGGGATGGGAGGGGTCTAGATTATTGTAGATACTAATCTTACGTAAGATTCAAAGGGGCAGGGGTCCATTCAAGTCTTATTTTTTCTTACGTAGGGGGGAGCGGGGGTCAATAATTAGATGAAATTGTCTTACGTAATAAATGAACAGCCTCAATGACGGCTGAATGTTTTTTTTTTATAACCTGGAACACAGATTTTCAACTTTATCGCTAAAGCATAAGGTTCAAAGTTGATTACGAAAATTTGACAGTTTCGGGTGCTGGCGTCTGTACATAGTTAAATAAAACACAGTAACTAATTGACGGAAATTCTCAACACAATAAAATTGTTTCGTGGAATAGTTATGTAGGTAAACACTATATTTAAGTATCATAATGACCGATTACTTTTTTCTCTATGATTTTAAGCATATAAACAAGGGTGAGTCATTTTCACTCGCTTTAGGACCGAGACAAATGAATCACTATTGTGTTATAATTTGTGACTTAGTACCGTGAAAGTAGTATTTGTAGTAAGTTGTGGGTAGTACCTATTTCTTAGTCTAAAGAAACGGTCAGTCTAGTCTAACCGGATGCAGCTGAATACCAGTATTTTACATGGAGTGGCTGCCTATCTGACCTCCACAACCCCGTTACTGGATAACACGATACCCCTTGGTAAGACTGGTTGTCAAACTTTTGGGCTTCTGACTACCCTACGACTGTCAAAGATCTATGAATAAGAGCCGGGACCAAAGGTCTATATGTAATAGACGGTCACCCATCCACGAACATACAACTTAACCTTCGATCGATCCGTGCGGCTATTATCTTTTAGCCACGAGCCCCTTAATCATTCAATTTGATTGATTTAAAACTATGTTACTATCGTTTATTTATAATAATGTGTATATGTAGAGTCGAAGTAAACGATTAATAATTGTAATGTACAGACGACAGCACATCAAGCTACTATAATCTGTCAAATTTCTTTAATAGATTTTCAACTTTATAGCTAAAGTACAGACGCCAGCACATCAAGCTACCCGAAACTGTCACATTTTCCCTAACAACTTTGAACCTCACACTTTGGCGATAAAGTTGAAAATCTATTAAAGAAATTTCACAGATTGTAGTAGCTTGATGTGCTGGCGTCTGTACAAGGTTCAAAGTTGATTGGTAAAATTTGACAGTTTCGGGTAACTTGATGTGCTGGCATCTGTACTTTCACTGCTAAAGTATGTAATACTTACCTCTTATTAATATCTTCATTTAATTTAATTTACCTATAAATGTAACTCTTTCGTTTTCTAATTTATGAAGCACAAAAAAGACGCAACCGTCACTAATTGCTTAATAGCAAATTCGGTTCCTTTCCTTTGTTCGCTAGAGTTAACACAAGTCTCGGCTAAATATTTACACATTATCGATTCTACCGCCGTTCTTATGTATAAAGCTGTTCCCATGCACTGAGTGTCGGAAGTTCAGTAGTCCTAATAAGGAAAAACAAGGTGATATATAATATATATCGCACCTTCGGTAAGACAAGGGCCGAAGTGCTAAAATTTCTGAAAATGAGTTAAATATGCCAAAGTGCCTTAAAAACTAATTTCTACCTGTAGGAACAAAGACCTGAAAAATTTGAAAATTAGCACTTCGGCCCTTGTCTTACCGAAGGTGCGATATGTCTACAAGTATGCATGTCAGGTACGTACAGTACATGGGTATGACACATAAAGACGTCAGTAGATTGTTTAACAATAAAGGTTGGGTAAATAGAATTTATGTAATAAAGAATAAAGGGTAATTGATTATAATAAATACGTTAGGAAAATCACGGAAATTGTGCGTAGCTTCACGTGCTACGCACGTCTTTCGTAGTGCGGGCGTAGCGCAACGTATCATGATAATGTTCGTTCTATTATTTGAAAATCCGTGGTATGTATGTGCTATTTTTAGGACCCGGCTAAGTCCAATAAATTCCATCATTTACCTAAAGTCGTTCTTTAATTTAAACAGCTTTAGCATAGCGTGACTGCGACAGGTATGTTCCCTGTTGAGGAAAGGTCTTCCGCCAGGCCGTCATGGGTTACAAAAGGCTGTTAGTAACAAATAACACTGTTTATTTGTGGTATACCACAGAGAGCTATAGGGTATCGCACAGTGATGTCAGTTCTCCAATCAACCGTATATGCCCTACTTTCTTAACCGGTGCACAATTACTTTCCGTTGCGCACACCACTTTTCGTTGCGCGCTCGCATAATTCTGCAACCAGCCAGTGTGGCTCAACCCTTATTTTCTCCTACCCAATGCCGACGAGGTACGGAGGACACGGTGGAGGTCTGCCCGGCTTGGGCGGAGCACCGCCGCGTCCTCACGGCGGCGATCTCTCGCGTCCGGCCCTGGTCCAGGCCATGGTACGGAGCGAGAGTCCATGGGAAGCCGTCACCTCCTTCTGCGAAACAGTAACGCTTGCGAAGGAGGAGGGGGAACACGTGAGGGAGAGGCAATCTTTACGCCCTCACTCCTCTAGTCACCGCAGGAGACGCACTGGGCGTCGGGAGTCAAGCGCCGACTCCCCGTCAGCAAGCCCGCGCCTACTGGCGCGGGCTTGTGGACAGCGAGCAATGGGCAGTTCATCGTCCGGTAAGGACCAAGCCCGGGTCGACGGCGCGTTGTGCTCCACGCGCGCCTCAACGAGATGTCAGCAGTAACTGACGGGGTCCGCTAGGGCCGATGCCTGCCAGGGTCGCGGGTTGTTCGAAAGAGTTACCGTGGCCCTTGGCACAGGCAACTGAAGGAACACGGGTGGCTTTTAGTCAGTAAAAATCTGACTCACTCTCCCGCTCCACCCAGAGCGGGAGAAGTTATTTGATAATTTCCCATCCAAAAAAGAAGGCCCTCGAGCTATCTATTATGGGAATTTACACGTTCTAAAATACAGAAAATAATGTCTAATAAATTGCTAAGCTTGTGGCAGATGATAACAAAATTATATTTAAAACGTCTTTATTCTAATTAATTTGTTTTTATTTTTACATAAACTTTATCATTTTTTAGATTGCAGGGAAATGACCGGAATATGAAAAAGTATGCAATAACTAGATTAATTTGTGACATAATGTTTCAATATGGTTTTATACAAAAACAGTTTGAATGAATAATAAATGAATAATAAATAATAATATCATAAATCCATAACCAAGTTGACCTTAAGAATAATAAAATGTTAAATTAAATAACGATAAATGCTAATTTGCGGTTAAGCTAGACGTGGAAATGATTACATAATTATTACGTCATAGGTAATCTAATTTTATAGTCCGACATTCGGGGCTATTACCATAATTAAGTAAACACCTTTTCTTGTAAACAGATGTTTTGAATTAATGCAATCAGTGGTCATAATGAGTTTTAGATTTTTTTTGTTGTTGTAACGCAATTTAACTTAATACAACGTAGGTAAGTAACAAGAAACATATAATCTTAAAGAAGCAACATGTCGATTCTAGATAAAAATCTCACCGTGAAAACTTGCATGGAGTGAGGTGTCAGTGTCATACCACTGATGCTATCGATTGACGAAGCAAGCATTTACAGTCATAATCGAGATTTTAATAATATTTTTTATGCTAATTCTATTGATCATTTTAAATAATTTCAAAGCTAGTGTTCTAGTTGTCAAAACTTTACTATTTTGTGGGGTTAAAACCTAATTTTTTTTTAATAAATACATAAGTAGGTACTACTTATGTATTTCATTTCCGTGCAGGAATATTACATTAATGATAATGATTTTATTTCCGTAAGTACACTGACTGGACAGGTACACTCAATATGTTTGGCTCTTTCCTCAAAATAACATTTCAGCCACAATCTACATGGTCTTCACATGATCTGACCAAGATTATTCTGATTTTAAGATCTGACAAGACTTTAACACTCTCAGCGCCGCGATTTTCTAGAGAAGCGGGCCATGTGGGCGGCCGGCGGACCACATGGCTCTGAGAGTGTTAAAAGATACTGTACTCTCTGAGCGAGCTTGTTTCAGCCTTTCTTCTCAGACTAGTCAGACAGGAAAAGACGGCCTCATCTTGTATTAAAAATATGATAATATGATTGACGTATTTTTTACAAACCTGCTTACAGAAATAAAAACATTTATCATCAATAAGATGAACAGCTGACATAATATTACTTCCCAGATCACGACATTAACCAGTTTAATAACAAATACGAATTAACTCTTGAATAGATTACTATGATGAATGTCGCGTTTTCATCACTGTACGTAATACTAATAGTTTATTGTGTGGGGTCTAACATTATTGCCCTGGTTTAGCGGTTGTCAATGCGCATTCTGTGGTTACACTATAAATAGTCTGTGGTCAGCTGTCAACATTATTTACGTCTGATAGTCTCCGTTATGGAGTTCAAGAACGTAAATCAAGGTATGCAGTGTGATGGGTCTTTGACAAATATGTGGTATTTTTCTGATTGAAGGATGTAAATGTAATTTAATGAATTTAGACCTTCCTACATCACCCGATAATACTAGCTACCTTTTTTTCGTTCATAGATTGATCATAATCATTTAAGTAGGTAGGTAACATACATATAAGGTCATCGGCTTGGGGTAAAAAACCTATGTAGGTAACACTTTTCAGTTAAGATTTTCTTCCTAGAGCCGAAACTGCCGAATGTCCTCCTTCAGATAATGAAACAGGGTGCATTTTCACTTGTACAGATGCCAGCACATCAAGCTACTACAATCTGTCAAATTTAATAGATTTTCGTGTGCGTTCGCGCAGCGGAATGTTGTTGAATTTAAAGATTTTAATTATGCAGATATTTAGTGTATGACGTCGTATAATTGTGTATGGTAAAAAAAAAATTGTGCACGCAGCCATTGTGGAGAAATTCACCAAAAACTGATTCCGCTGGGCGAACGTTGTCCTGGCGGAACTTTTTTTAATCCATAGACTTTAGAAGAAAAGAGATGTGTCCAAAAATTAGTGTGTATTTGTGTGTAATTGTGTATGTATGAATAAAATTAGTGCATGCATAAACTTCGGAGAAATTCAAGTTTCCGCTGCGCGAACGTTTGGCCATTAGCTAGTTTTCATATAAAGCGCTTACATAGAGAGCTGTAGATTTTTACATACGTTGTTTTGAATTTGTTTATATTTGTTTAAAAAACAGATTTAGAAAAAATCGTAGGGCTTAAAAGATAAAAATATAAACGTGAAATACGCTTATTAGGTCTTAGTTCTTAAAGTATACACTTTGGGGTCTAGATTTTCACGTTTATACAAACCTTGTAAGTGTCTGCAACATGTTGCCAAGTATCAATGATGTTCCGTTAGTAATTAAAGAGTTATAGGACAATTTACCATGAATAGATCACTGTTTACAAAGCAGTCAAATATCACGACGTTCTAAAGGAATTGCATGGTAAAATGTATGCTAATAATTAGTGTATTCATTCAACTATTCACATGCAAAATTTCATGTCATTAAATTCAGTAGTTAAAGAAAAACAATTATAATACTGACGAAGCATCGAAAACCTACATAACCCGACCAAGTTCGGATGGCAACAAAAAAGCGGCCGTGCAATATATTTAGGTAACATCCCAAAATTTACAGTATAATACCGGTATTGAATTGGTATAGGTGATAACACAATTGTTGTTTTGATATAATTTATAGGTCATTTATTTTTGTACACCTACTTTTTTAAATGTATTTGACTATGACAGAAAGTAGGTACTATTTACGTAGGTACTTTATTTAAGTATGCGCTTGAGACTTGAGATATAATCTAGATATATTATTTAAGACAAATAAAATTCATACAGCTAATTTCTATTGAAGATTTCACGGATCAGGATTCTAACTATAGACCCCTTAGGGAAATTAAATAATTAAAATTGGTATTGAATTGAAAATACCTTTTTATACCAATGTTTTATTTTATAAGTACTTTTTAAATGTTGATTTATTTTTATATTAGGCAGACTCTCAAACCTAAACAACTGAATAGTCTAGTTATGTGATCTGTGATTGTTAATCTGTGATTTTAAAATTGAATCTAGAAAATATTAGGTATACTTAGAAATGTTGAGGTTATTTACTATATTTGCTACTCATTTAAGAATATTTTCTTGAAAATACCTTTTTTATACCAATGTTTTAGTTTATAAGCACTTTTTTAATGTTGATCAAATCTAAACAACTGAATAGTCTAGTTATGTGATGTGATTTTAATTTTTATTGAAGCTCGAAATATTATACTTACCCTTATATTCATAATCGTTTATTAAACCTATTTTAGTTAAAACACATTTAAGTCTATTGCTGTCGTTGCAAGCGTTTGTTAACGTTATTATAATTACATAATTAAGTATTATATGTAATTAAAAATATTTTTGTACACGGATATTTAAATAGAGAAGTACTTGTTAATTGAAGATTTATTTTTATCGTAGACAGTAGCGTTATTATTAAAAAAATATTTTTCATTCAAGAAATGCAATTGTTTTATTTTTTCCTAACGCTTGTGTACGCAACTGTACCATATTAATAAATACTATATTGGAAGGTTAAGAACGTTTTTTAGATATATGGCACGGCCGCTTTTTTATAGCCATCCGAACTTGGTCGGGTTATGTAGGTTTTCGATGCTTCGTCAGTATTATAATTGTTTTTCTTTAATTACTGAATTTAATGACATGAAATTTTGCATGTGAATAGTTGAATGAATATACTAATTATTAGCATACATTTTACCATGCAATTCCTTTAGAACGTCGTGATATTTGACTGCTTTGTAAACAGTGATCTATTCATGGTAAATTGTCCTATAACTCTTTAATTACTAACGGAACATCATTGATACTTGGCAACATGTTGCAGACACTTACAAGGTTTGTATAAACGTGAAAATCTAGACCCCAAAGTGCATACTTTAAGAACTAAGACCTAATAAGCGTATTTCACGTTTATATTTTTATCTTTTAAGCCCTACGATTTTTTCTAAATCTGTTTTTTAAACAAATATAAACAAATTCAAAACAACGTATGTAAAAATCTACAGTTCTCTATGTAAGCGCTTTATGTGAAAACTAGCTAATGGCCAAACGTTCGCGCAGCGGAAACTTGAATTTCTCCGAAGTTTATGCATGCACTAATTTTATTCATACATACACAATTACACACAAATACACACTAATTTTTGGACACATCTCTTTTCTTCTAAAGTCTATGGATTAAAAAAAGTTCCGCCAGGACAACGTTCGCCCAGCGGAATCAGTTTTTGGTGAATTTCTCCACAATGGCTGCGTGCACAAATTTTTTTTTACCATACACAATTATACGACGTCATACACTAAATATCTGCATAATTAAAATCTTTAAATTCAACAACATTCCGCTGCGCGAACGCACACTAGATTTTCAACTTTATTGCCGAGGCATTAGGTTCAAAGTTGATTGGGAAAATTTGACAGTTTCGGGTAGCTTGATGTGCAGCTAGCGTCTGTACATTCAAACTTTATAATCGGTAGTTTGATTTTATCAATGGTACTTATTTATACAAGTAAAGTCTTCTTCCTCCAAAACCTCTTTCTTGGAAGCGAAAAACAACAATATTAATTGAATAGATATTGCATAGGTACATCCTTCAATGAAATCTTAAGATTTATTGACTAACACTATAAGTCTATAAACAATAGATGTAAGTAAGTATTGCAATAATCTAAGAATACATAAGTATTTACTTGACCCTACAATAAGCAATCTGTGGTTTCCTAAGGTTACTGTTGCACTATTGCAATAAAGTAGATAGATACCTGTCTAAGTTTTTTCTAACACGCAAATGTAATTCGCAATAAAATTATTTTATGGCTAATAATATTCTTGTCAGTCGGCAATATACCTATATTTTTTTTTTTTTGAGATTTCGCTCACGAATAGGTATCTTTGTTTTGGTTATTTTTAGAATTCCGTATGTCCGCATAAAAAAACGGAACCCTTATAGGATCACTCGTGTGTCCGTCTGTCCGTCCGTCACAGTTAAATATCTCCGAATCTACTAGACCGATTAACTTGAAATTTGGTACACATATCAATTTCTTTGACCCAAACGCAGAGGTGTGACGTGAATAGACGAATTCTGTATAATTATGGCGGTCACTTTTGGGTGGCAAGATGGAAAATTATTTTGGTATCTCCGTGTTGATTCTGTAAAAATCTCACCGTGAAAACTTGCGTGGAGTGAGCTGTTAGTGTCATCTCACTGTTTGACTAAGCAAAAATTTACAATCATAATCGATATTTTAATAATATTTTTTATGCTAATTCTATTGAACATTTTATATACCTACTTAATTTCAAAACTGGTATTTTAGTTGTCAAAAGATTACTATTTTGTGGGTTTTTAAAATTAAATAGCAAAACAGAAACTTACTCTGAATATCCATTTTCGTTTTTGTTTTCCTAGGCTAGTCCTTATATAAGGACTATTCTTTTTTTTTCCTACATTAAAACCCTAGAAAATAGTAATGCTTTGACAATTAAAACACTAGCTTTGTAATTATATAAAATTATCAATACAATTAGCATAAAAAATATTATTGAAATCTCGATTATGATTGTAAATGTATTCTTGGTCAATCCCTAGTATCAGGTGGGATGACACTGACAGCTCACTCCACGCTCACTTCATCTAAGTTTTCACAGTGAGATGGTTACAGAATTGCACTGCTATTCAGAACATTTCCCTTACGAATACTTTTCACAATGGATTACTTAATCTGCTTAGGTATAAGTATAGTGTTCCTATTGTTAAGACTCAGACCTTGTCTCTTTGAAAGGATGTGGGCTGTCATCCACCAAGGGGGCACAGTGCGAGTTGGTTGCGAATACCTAATAGCGATGTCTCTTCACAATTGGTACAGACGCCAGCACATCAGGCTACTACAATCTGTCAAATTTCTTTAATAGATTTTCTATTTTATCGCTAAAGCATAAGGCTCAGAATTAATTGGGAAAATTTGACAGTTTCGGGTAGCTTGATGCGCTGGCGTCTATACTTATTCTCTTCTTCTTAGTGTGTCCTTCTACGTTTAGATTGCCATTGGGCAATCAAATAAACCTAGAATTTGGATACGAGTTTAGCGCCTCAATAGCGTCCATCAGTTCCTTTAACCTGCAGGCAACAGGACACGCTGGACACGATATTAACTGTCCCATCGTTTGTGAATCAACATCACATTTACGTGCACTCTAGGGCAGTCCAGGGCGGACTCACCTACTAATCGCCAACTGAACAGGTGTCCCTTGCTTCGACCAACATGTGTTTATTTTATTAGACTTTCATCTATGACCTATTCGATCTTTGAAAACGTCAGCTGCAGATGACAGTTGAACCTGTTTCTTGGGGACGTGTACAGCAGAGCTCGTTTATAGTCTGAAGTTGTCATTGAAACAATTAGTTTTAATAAACTGACTGCTCATCATTTGACCATTAATTTTCTTATGGCCATTAAGTATTAATTACTGGCAATAACTGTTATAAGTCTAGTCTGACTAATTTGCAAGTTGTCGACTGGTGTCCTTAATTTATGTTATAGGAAAAGTACCTGACCTTAGTTTGATATCTACAACGTGTAACGTTAAATGCGCAAAACCTGAAAACAGTTTGATCAGAATAACGAGCAGAATTAATTGAACCACTTTTTAATATAGGTCACATTTTTCTAAAAATCTTCATTAAAAACGTCGCCGTGTCTATTTATTAATAGGTAAAGCAACCCAATGTCAGCGCGGCGCAGCGGCCCGGTGACAACTCCTTCCTCGATAAAGCGTCGTCGCAGACGCAAGAAATGATCAGAATGGCCAATAAAACTAAAACAGCTCATAAAACCTTTACAATTTTTTTAATGACTTATTTTCTCTTTGAAATAGGTCAATTGAATTAAAAATCAGTTGGGGTGTCTGAGGTTTTGCGCATCGCCCGCCCGCGCTAATACTTCGTTTCCGCTTATCGTTCCTTCTTTTTTGCTCGGCTCTCAAGGGACGTTGCGTGATTATAAAAAGCCAATAGCTTTCTGAGCCAATAGCTTTCTTTTTTAGTGAGATGAGATAAGATTTGTGACTAAAATCAAAAAGCAAAACAATCAAAGTACAAATTAACAATGATGAATACGCGGGAAAACTTTCTTTCAGTCTTCTTCACGATGTAGGGTCGGTGAACTTAAACATGTTCTACACCGTCAATGGTCAAATACATTAAACGAAAATCTATTTAAAGACTAGGGTAACACCAAAGAAATGATGGATGGACTGTGTGAAATATGATATACCTAGAAAGGGGGTGACTATCGAGATGGCGGTTAATAGAGAAGTATGGAAGAAAAGGACATGTTGCGCCGACCGCAAATAAATTGTGATCAATCAACTCAGCCTATCGCAGTCCACTGCTGGACATAGGCCTCTCCCAGACTGCGCCACAACACCCTGTCCTCCGCCTTCCGCATCCAGTCCACCCCAGCCACCTTCTTTAGGTCGTCCGTCCATCTAGCTGGGGGGCGTCCCACACTACGCTTGCCGATACGCGGTCTCCACTCCAGGACTCGTCTGCTCCACCGGCCATCGGCCCTTCGACAGACATGGCCAGCCCACTGCCACTTCAGTAAAAAAATAAATTAATTAAATATATAAAATAAATAAATTAAATATATTAAATAAATAAATAAATTGTGATAAAGATAAAAAAATATTCACTATGCTTATAGACAAACCTAACGTGCGTCTGTTAAAACTTAACGGAAAATCAGCGCCATAAAACAATGGGAGATTTCGCGACGTTGCTAATTTTAATACAATGCTTTCTCGCGGTGATTGTCTTCCATGGCTAATGCCGTTATTAAATACAGGAGATTGTATGTATGTGTGTAGTTCAATGATTTATTGTCTTTTTTTTTTGCTATTTAAGTAATTAGAAATAGATCTTGATGTGTTTAGCTCGTGTAGAAATGCCGTAGCTGTATGATGACAGTTTGCAATTTGCTTTCTGAGAAGTTTCTTGCATTATCAACCTTCCTTCGTGTTTTGTTTTTTTTATTTTCATTTGCACATTCTGGTTTGCTTGACTGCCCAGTTTCGCTCGATATTTTTATTTCGTGTTCGTTTTTCTACATACTAGCATACGTATAGGTTACCTACAAGTTACCAGTTCAGTCATTAAAATATTTATTTATCACTGAGCAGAAGGTCAATTCTTGTAAAAAAAACTTTTAAAATTTAGTCGCAATCTCACCTCAGCGACAATCGATGTCAAAAACTTGTTAAAATATAGATTACAGAGATTGAGACTGATATTGAAATGCGAACGTTCCTAAAAATATGAGTCCCGCTGCTCCTCAGACTTTACTGAGTCTTAAGAAAAAACATGGAGAAATAAGTTTATTAATATTTCAGGCAAAACCCTCCGTATAAAATGTCATCATTTATTATAAAATAACGGTTATTTATAATACTTTTCGAAGCCATCATATGCTTTTTGTTTTTATTTGTAAACTTTTTAATCCGCGGCCTGGCATTGGTCAGTTTAAGGCTGTTTAAGGTCAACGCACTCGTTTAAATTGCGTGTTCCAAACATATTGGGTTATAAATAACAACGAAGGCAGAATTACATCACACTAATATTTCTCGGAGGGTGGGCAGAGGTGATCAGTTCGAACACCAACATTTTACCAATTAGGTACATACACACAGCTCCATTAAGTGCATCCCCCAAATGACATGTGCGTTCAAATCCGTGACAGGCCCAAGTTGGTTTTTGTATGTCTCAAAAACATTTGACTGTAATTAATGTATTGTTTTAGTGAATAAATAAGTTTATGTTAGTATTTATTTTTAAAAGTGTGTTCTATTTTTTTTTTTGTTCAATAAAACGTGAATACTTTTATTAATGCATATAACAACAAGCAATAATAGGATTAACATTTACGAAGTTATTCAACGTCTAAATAGACTGGAGGTTTGAAGACCATGCGCATAACATTGGAAGTTCAAATCCTAGGCACGAAATATGCTTTTTTTATAAAAGTTTTTTCTAATTTGTTTTAGGGATAATTTTTATTCGTGGAATAAAATTACCGTCTCACAGATTGTGTATGAAAGAACTGTCAAAAATTCAAAATTATTCCTCCGATGAAACTATCTGGCGTTGGAAAAATCAACCCTTAACCGCATTTATAATATTTTAAAAATATTTTAATAATATTTATTATTGCTATTTTTTAACGAAACTTTGATCTTATTTTACTACAAAGATTTATACTTTATAGTTCATGCAGAACAACTATTTTTGTACTCATAAAATTAGAAATAATTTTAAAAATAATGGGTAAATCGTGGTCGTTTTCTCTTCGTCGTTGTTATAGTGAATGTATACATCAAACGTTGTAGTTATAACTTGAGGGTTTGGATTAATTTTATAAAGAAAACGTAAGTAAGTAAAATTAATGGATGCCCTCGAATTATAAAACATCTATCGATTAGACAGAGACTTAAAGATAAAGTGACTCAGACGATAGTAGATAATAATTTCATCGCAATTCATATGGGCTCGCAGGCTAGTTCGTCAAACTGCCGCGGTATGAGTATGATGACGTTCGGTGATGCGGTGGTTCGAATCCAAGTCGACTTTTGAAGTATTCTTTAGATTGTTCTTAACGAATTCAATGTTGTAGCAGTGTAACATTTTAAAACTTGAGGGTTTAGCACATACTGACGCTGTGTGTACCTACAAAAAGAGGTTGAGCCATAGAAATATGCTTGAACCTATTGTCGCTAAACGACACAAAGCTGCTTTGCTACTAAGAAAATTTTAATTATGATCCATACTCGTACACACGGCGTAGAAACCGCGCCGAAGAAAAACTTGTCTACCAACAAACTTCCATAGTGATCCAAACGTACAACACTGACGACCGTGCCTACGTTCCACCTAGTTAGAACTAAAAGTGATATTACATCACCGTGCTCGTACAAATTCGCGAAAACAAATACATAGCAGAGAAATTGTGGCTTATTTGTCGCATTATGTAACTCTTGATTACTATTACGAGACTCTGTATACAACGTGTAACGGAAAGGGGGTATCAACCCTGAAGGAGGTGAATGTGCTCATGAAACTCAACAACTTTCCCCAAAGAACATAGGTCGAAATATGAAAAAAAAAATTGGCCCTCCCTTACAAAACTGACTACCAGCTGATTGATTTACTATGGGAGGGCCAAATTTTTTTTTCATATTTCGACCTATGTTCTTTGGGGAAAGTTGTTGAGTTTCATGAGCACATTCACCTCCTTCAGGGTTGATACCCCCTTTCCGTTACACGTTGTATATTGTAGGGTCAGCTTTTTATTTTCCGCGATAATAAACATCTACTTTTAGATTTACCATAATCTGTATAAGGCTGCCCGCCCACGTCCGATAATCGGTGACCGATTTTTTGTAGGAGAAAAATATTAATATTACACACTGATAGCAATAGTGCAACGCACGCGTCCTACAAAAAGTTGGTCAGAAATAGACCACAAAATCGGTCGAGGAAAAATCGGCCTGGTTATCTGTCCTACAAAAAGTCTGACGTGGGCGGGCAGCGTTAGACTCTGCTACCAGCAAACAAAACAAAGAATCTTCGTAATTTAATTTTAGAAACTGGTTTATTTTTCGTGAAATTACTCGTATTTAAATAACACATCCTACGCGTACCTAAGATGTCGGTTGTTTTGCTTTTGCCATCAGATGAAAGGGCAAGGGCATCATAGAACTCGATAAACTCGTATGTAACAAAAACAAAAAGTTAAAGGCTCCCGCAGACAGGTGCGACGCGACTTCGGTAGAGCAATTACCATGAAGTTTTCATAGAGATTGTTCGACCAGACTCGCGTCGCGCCTATCTGTGGGAGCCCTTCCAACTAACGAGTTGGTAACCTAGAACCTAGTTGGTAGAGTAGGTAACCTGCTTCTTGAACGCAAGAAGCAGGTTACCAACTTTTTTGTTTATAATAAACAAGAAAATAATCAGCGCATACCGTCATCGAGTGAACGTGATCGAATGAATATAGTCTTTAGAATACAAATCGTTCATTAAGTTCAAATTCTTTATTATCTATGGAAGATCTGCGACGTTTTTATTCTAGACACTGGTAAAATTATGCAAGCATGCGGAAATCACGATCTTCGAGTAAAATAACGCTTAACATTCGTAAGATATCGTAAGTAATAGATTGGGTAGCTCGGAAATATAACTCAATATTGATTTTAATAGCACAATAGTTTCTAAACATCAGTTAAAAACGTTCTAAAAATCCATTTAAAGTACCCAAATTTCCTAAAAAATAATATTGACAATTTCGAGTAATATTCAAGACGAGTTAAAAAACACATTGTTTAATCGGGACAAAAAAATTACGTTTACAAAACCAGCACCCTAATTGCGTAACACACTATTCCTCTCAATTTGAATCATTTTGAATCATATTGCTAATCCATTGCTCCATATGTTCGAAAAATGTGTCTGCTCAACAACGTAAATAACGCAATGAATGTTGTTGAACTGTCAAAATGAAACCCATTGCTAGTGATAGTGTGTTACGGAACTGCCCAGCTGTTCAAAGTGGGGTTACTTTGAACAGCGTTTTACTTTTACGTTTTACGGTAGGTTTCGACATTATCAAAGGTATATATTTAAGTTTTTTTTTAATGTTAATGCAAGCTACTACTTTATATAGGTACTTGAACCCAAATTAGCTCTCAGCATAAGTACCAACCCAAAAAAAAAATACAATAATGACCAATAAAACACATTCTTCAAAGCTCAAAACTATAATTAAGTGTTATAAAGTGCCTGTCCTTTTTATGTGATTAAAACAAGGCTAAAATAAGCTCAGGTAAAAAATTAGCCTGCTTCAAAACCTGCTCAAAAATTTCCATCTTGTTTGAGCTATAAAATTATTGTGCGATCAGGTTTAGTGATTAAGTTTTACAATTAGATTAGCTTCACGTACGACTCCTCATATAAAATCGATTAAATTGAATGGACGAGGGTTGATCACAACATACTGGCCGATCTTTTTTTCCGTCTCGAAATTTTTACAGGGTGTTCTAACCATGAATATGAACAACTTTCAACATGCACAACATTATTTTTAGTATACTGCAAAACCTGAATATATGTAGTTTGTTCAGAATAAGTAACTGAATCGATTCCAATAATTTTTACACCATGTTATATTTTCTCCCAAAAATATTAAAAACTGTTAAAAAGTTGGACACCGAGCGACACTGAGTACATCAATAAAATGCGCGCAACACAGGTCACACCCGGTCGGCCGGCGGCGCGTATTAAGTGGTAACCAACTTTTTGTACGGACAATCAGGTGACATAACAAGCTTATAACTTCGTGATTTTTCATGATACAGTTTTGAAATTTTGTACGTAGATTCTTTACATAAAAATACTAGACACGTGTTTCGGGTTTGCCATATACTAAAAATAATGTTGTATATGGTTAGACACAGTGGTTTGAAGTGGTGACTAGAATCAATTCTGTTTTATTGTAATTTTTGACATTCAAAGGTGCCTTATATGTGCATATTTTAAATAAATGCTTTGACTTTGACTTTGGTGTAGGTTGTGCGTTGTCTGTCAGTGAATGAATTTAAGATTTTTATAAAAGATTTGGTGAAGTCGTTTTAGCGAAGTTATTTAAATAAGAGTGATTCTTTTTCAGTATTAAATTTGTTCCTTTACCTAAATATAAAAATTACCATACCTTTCTAAATGACAGATAAAAATAAGTAAGTTAGTTTAATTGACAGTACGGGCCTATACCTACATGCACCTGTCAGTAACGGCCTTGCTTAAAAGCACCGTTGCAAGAGAAAATAATGTAAACCTGCAGTTGACTGGCTTAAAACTCGGTTTCAAGTTTAAAGTGAAGGGTGTCCATCCTTCAGAATTTAAATACAATGCCATTACCAACTTGTTCTATTGATTTTTTGTTGGAAAAAAATGTCACCAAGAACTCAGTAATTTCAGCAATGTTTATGGTCACTTCAATTGGCCAAAAATGCAACCGGTTAGTGGCCCACTCAGGACAAAGACCCTTTCCTCATTCGAAAAAAAAAACATAAGTATTTGGGCCCGTATCATACCTAATCGTCTGCAGGCTCGACAGGGTAGTTTAAGCACAAAGTTGCAAGCAAAGTTGGAAGTTAATACTTGCACAGCTCATGGTACAAAATCGCTTGACACTTAATCAGCATCATCATCATCTGCCTAGCCTTTTCCCAATGTTGGGTTTGGCTTCCACTCTAACCGCATGTAGCTGAATACCAGTATTTTACATGGAGCGACTGCCTATCTAACACTTGAAAATTCATGATAATATCACGAATTGTCAAGTGTCAGATTATGACACTTAATCATATGTCATATTGTGACACTTAATTTTATTTTATGACCTACATTCATGAGTGTATGGTGACCTCCCAGATCACCATCCTTGCACTGGCGATCTCAGACCGATAAAACGATATGAGATATCAACAATAAAAATGACTAAAAGTACAAAAACACATTTCAACGAAAACCATCTCTTCTTTCCAGGAATACTTCCAGAAGCATTAAGAACGAAATGCGTCCGATGCACAGAGCGACAGAAGAGGACAGCGGTGAAGGTGATCAAACGGCTGAAGTACGAGTTCCCGGATGAGTGGGCCAAGCTGTCCTCCCGCTGGGACCCCACTGGGGACTTCACCAGATACTTCGAGGAGTTCCTCGCTAAGGAACACTTTAACACTATCCCTGGATCAGGTAATTAACACATTATTAGCCGAATTCTGGACTGACTCCATTCAGAGTGCCATCGACACGCTATGAAGACGTTTCTTTGCATCTAGGAGCCAGATTTTTATCTCTGATGATAGATGTAAGCTCGTCATATTATTATAGCTATAAAAAAATGTGGCTTTGATAATATAATAAATGTTGCTACCTTGATACTTTAAGTCCAGCCACCTGCCAAACCGTCAAAAGTTAATTCGTTTGTAATTATTTAGTTTTTTTTTTAACGTTTGTAACTACTTAGGTACTTACAGACTTCTTGAATGATGATTCAATTTAACAACTGGTTTACCTATTTTTTTTTGGTATTTCAAAGACTGATTACTTGTCTATGATTTTAAACTGATTTTCATAACATTTAGACATAGCAGGTATTTAAAACCTGAAATCAGTGGCCATAAGCAGACAAGGTTAACTATTTAAATAATATCATTATTTAAAACGACAGAGCATTTTTAAATCCATTAAAAAACAAAAAGCTTCCGTAGTGAAGGAATAACAACATAAAGACAAAAATCTCCTAAAAATAAGGACGCAAAAACAAAAAGATTCAACAGAAGATACTCAAGAACCAGTCTCGAAAGATTTTTCCTAAGTTTTTTACTATGTTCTCTTCCTAATGAGCAGCTAAAGAAATAACAAAAATAAATTTGACTCTTGATTTAAATGACGACAATAAATTCTTAACTCTATGAATAGATTCGAGTTGCAGCCATCATTAAAATTTGTTTGGCCCAAGACCAGTCGAATAGATCCTATTGTAGAAGGGAACTGTCGTGGTTACCCTTGAGGAAGCTTGAGCAACCTGTATTGGAGTATAAATAACTATTGTGCACGAGCTGTCACTTGCATTGAGCTTTATGTCCTTTGTAAAGGCTTGAAGCCTATGAGTTAGAGCTTAGAGATCAGTAGATATACATGTTAGTCAGTAGATACACTTTTGCATGCCTGCAAGGTAACAGTTCTCCGGTAATACTTTAAGCCGAGGAAACTGATATTTAAAATTATTTTAATTCTTTTTTAGGTTTTGGTTAGTGAGGAATTTGGGGCCATTAGACTAATCTAGTAATTCTCAGTTTTGTGATCACAAAGATCAATTTGACAACGAAGTGACACTTTTTGATGAGATACTTATTATGAACCAGTAACATCGAGAGCCAAACTTATTTTTCAGTTTATTGAGCTTACTGTTTTGTGGGACAAATGCTATATACGTAAATATACTAATTATAAACATATAGTATACTAACCTAACACCTACCGGGTACAAATTGTGAATCTAAACCATCCCGGGACAACAAACACACACAAACAAAATCATTAAAATCGGTTCCGCCGTTTACGAGGAGTACATTGACATACACACGTACAAAAGAATTATATACATTAAAAATTATATATATAATTAATACTTTTTCAAATTCAAGTGCCTCTTATTCCAACTTTATTAAATCTATCTCTTCTACGCCCACAGGGAGCGCGATCCCCACATCATCGCCTCCGGTGCCGTCTCCGAGCCCCACGACACCCACGACTGTCACCAGCCCGGTTCCTGGACCCACGGAGCCGACACCACCAAAACCTGCTATACTTAACAGGTAAGCTATAGCAATATATTCAACTCCTCCTTGGACCGAATATCGTATCGGTCAGAAGGAAGGCACGCACCTATTACCGCATTGGTCTTCATGTTTAAAAGCTGAGTTGATGGATTTTTATTAAATACATTATGAAGATCTCGACAAACGACTTCTTGGCGGTTGACGTCATCACATCAACGCTGGATATTGCTGAATACCAGCGCTGGGGCTCTGTCTCGCATAGGGTATTAGTATTTATGCTGAACGATGACCGTTTTGCGTGGACGTGACGCATATTTTTCCCCAAAGTAGTCATGTTTACCGCAAATTAACGTATTTTCTTTCTTTTTTCTTTCTTTCTTACAAACTTTATAGTTTGTAAAAAACAAAGAAAACAAGGTTGCGCCAACCAAGAGACCAACTCAGGCCCTCCACTATTACCTAGACTCTAGGTCCTAGAGTACTACTGGGTAAAAAAAAAATACAGTCAACCTGAAGGGGCTGGTCAATAAAATAGGCACTGAGAACCAGCAAATTGAATGTGTCCACATCAATGAACTAGATCATATTATAAAATAAAGACAATGTTATAAAATAGAAATTACCTGCAACGCAAGTTAGATTGCGTGTGTATCCAATTGTTAACGTAATCATAGTTATGGATGTTAGTTAGGTTAGATTATTGGTTGGTGTATCGCCTGCACAAGCAAAATAGAGTAATACACTGGTAATAACGTTAATCAATACTATTATAACATCCATATTTAATCTGCCAATCTAATAATCCCATAGTCATTTCAAAAAATATCTTAATCTAGCGGACCGCCCCAGCGTCGCACGGGTGCAATGTTTTTTCGAATTTCAAAAATTTTATTTGAATTTTGAATTTTCTTTGAATTTAGAATTATCCAATTTTGTGCAGTCATTCGGAAGTTATGCGCGTACAGACATTTCGGAAACTTTGTTTTATACTATCTAAGGATAATTCTAATCTAAGCAATGACAACAAAAGATATTGTGCCAAATTACGTCACACGTTCATTAAATCTCTTGGTTCGCGTGTTCACACAAATAATATAATCGGTGTTTCGTTAACTCTAAACACGGTTTCCGATGGACTGGTTCAGTCTGAGACCTGATTGCAGACTTAATTGCTCGATAACAATCGGTTACATGTGTTGCAACGATTTATGGTAATCGAACCACCACGAATTGGTGGAATGAAATTTTATAATTGATAGATTTGGTTAAAAAGTCCCGACATATTGAAAAAGGTACCGGTAACCGGTTGCTTTCTAAGGCACCCCTTAGAAAGCAACCGGTTTCGACAGCTTGGTGATGGTTAAGGTGCATTAGTTAAGTCCGCCTCTGTACTTTATTGTGTGCGAGAAGTTTAAATAAATAAATATGGTTGAAAACAAAATGAGGAGTGTAAATATTGGAAGAAAAGAAGAGCAAGAGACGATAATGAAGAAGTAGATAGAACAGACTATGTTAAACAATGAAGGAGAGTTGCAAATTTAATATCCACAAGGTTAGATATTTGCTAATTTTTGTATGCAAGAAACTACTACCGATAGTAGGTACAATCTGACTAATCCGGCACTTCAGTAGACCGCGCGACCGATACGTCCAATACTCCGGCACCCTCTAGTTTTTAATAGTACCGGGTTAGTGAGATTGTACTGTAATTATCAATACTTCTATAATAATTATAACAATAAAGCTGAAGAGTTTGTTTGTTTGTTTGAACGCGCTAATCTCTGGAACTACTGGTCGGATTTGAAAAAATCTTTTTGCATTCGATAGCCCGATTCTTGAGAAAGGCTATAAGCTACTTAGCTTCACGCTATGGACCTTAGGAACCAACCAAAAAGTCAAAAAGAACTATAAGCGAAAACGTAGTAATAGCACGGCCAGGCGAGGGTTAGGAAAACAAGAAATTTCACGCGGACGAAAGCGGTTAGAATCTAGTGTAGTAATATATTCTTCGTCATGAAAAGAAAACACTGAATGTCTATTAATAGATAACAGTGTTGGAGCTCACCATAAAGTTTAATTCGAGCACATAATTAATGGCCTGTCATTCACATAATGAATGCCAACAATAGCTGTTCGAATTAAAGAAAACGCGAAACAGCGATATATTATCGTCTACATTGAATCGCCTCTAAAGTCACATGAGCCTGTTTATTATGTTCCGAGTAATCCTTTGATTATCGCATACTTGTTAGATTAATCTATCCTAATAATAAAGCTGAAGAGTTTGTTTGTTATTTTGTTTGTTTGAACGAGCGAATCTTTGGAAGTACCATTCGGATTTGAATAATTCTTTTTGCATTTGATGACGCAATCTTGAGGAAGGCTATTAACATCACGCTATGACCCTTACGAGGCGAGCAAAAAGAAAAAAGTCAGGATGAATGCTAAAGGAAAACGTCGTGATAGCGTGGGCAGGTGGTGCGATACGACGCGACGGGGTGGGTCAGGAGAACATGAAAATCCACCCGAACGAAATCGAGGACAGAGCTAGTCTACACTAACATTATAAAGAGGCGAGATTTGATTGTTTGTTTGCATTGAATAGGCTCCGAAACTACTGGACCGATTTGAAAAATTGTTTTACCATTAGAAGCAGACATTATCCTTGATGTACATAAGCTACTTTTTACCACGGGAAAATGCTTCATTCCTACGGGAAAACGGGTAATAGGACAACGGGTAGTATGAATTATCCTTCCGTACTTATCTTTTTCACATAACTTCTAAACGGCTGAACCGATTGGGTTGAAATTTTTTATGGGTATTTCGAAGGTTTCCTGGATTATTTTAAAAATACAATTGGATCCGGTAGATGGCGCTGCTGTTGGTATATCAACTACTAAACGGCTTGACCGATTGGGTTGAAATTTTGTTTGTGTATTTCCATGGTTTCACAGACACGAATGTATTAAGCCTACCTAATCTATCTTTGTATACATATATAAATAAACCAATTACATTAAACACATTATTTAAGCAACATATTTTTAAACGGCGGGAATTCCGAATTCTACGCAAACGAAGTTGCGGGCGGATGCTAGTCTTCTGTAACAATGCACATAGCAACGACCACTTTCCCATGTATACGGATTAAGATTATCTTGTTAGATTTAAGTGGAGAGATTTCCCTTTATTCTATGTTTACTCCTCAATTTTTTTCTTTGCTGTACTGCTCTGTGTCCTTTGCATGCACTGTGTCCTTCTATATTAATTTTATAGATAATGTTCCCACCGCTGGGACACAGCCCTCCTTTCTTGAATAGGGAGTGGCCCGTAATCCACCACGCGGGCCCAGTGCGGGTTGGTAGATGTCACATGTCTTCGAATTGTTGGTTCTCGGACATGCCGGTTTCCTCACGATGTTTTCTTTTAACCTTTTGAGAGCAGTGGCAACAATTTCTATTTTATAAATGCTATTATAATATCTATGAATATTGAAATGACAAATTTTAAATTACATGTTTTTATAAAATAATTATTATATTCATTATAACAAGTCAAATATATACCCCTCTTCCTCTCTCCTACTTTTGCTGTGCCCGACAGGGTCCACAATGATCATATTCTGTAAAACCTACCACCTAAATTCACATGTGGAAGCAATAGGTAAATATATTGAGTATTGAGTGGTGATGGTAATAAGTAATACGGGCTGGTGTCCGCAACTCCACGTCAATGCGCGTATTTTGCGTACGGGTGGGAAAATCGATCATTCGATCCACCCCAGCTCCTCGAGGAAGGCCAGCAACGCCTTGATGTTACTGACCGTCTCACGTAGGGTACCTGGGTTACCGAAGTATTTTGCCCTGTAAGTGGCAACCACCGGGCAGCTTAGAAGCACATGTGCCGCTGTCTCGTCATCCTCCATGCAGGCCCTGCACAGCGGACTGTTGAGTGGTGATTAAATTATTCGCAAGTCTGGATCCGAATCCACGACCACTCGTAAGTCGGGGCCGTTACCGCTGTGCCACCACTGCACTGCTTTAGGGTAAGTATTAACGATAGGTGTACAGTTGTACAAACTACAGTTTAAAATGATAAAATGACGTTACTTTTATTTGATAAAAATGTTGCCTCTTCTTTTTTTAAAGTCAAAAGCCTTTTTTGGGTGGGTAATAATCAAATAACTTCTCCTGCTCTGGGCGGAGCGGGAGGGCGCGTCAGACTTTTACTGACTTAAACCCACACGTGTTCCTTCAGTTACCTGTGCCAAGGGCCACGGTAACTCTTTCGAACAACCCGCGACCCTGGCAGAAGGTCAAAAGCCTTAGTACTCCATTTTGATCGTTTAAACAATACTCGGTTATGGCATCTTCGATTGCATCAAAATCTAAAATACGTCTTAACAACACCAATACCTACCAAAATCTAAAAATACATCGTCACCTTGAAATTATAATCCTAAGTCTTTCAACAAAACTAGTCATGACCATACAGACCAGACTCCTAATTCGTAATGGCATTTGAGCTAATATGCGTAAACCATTGAGAATAGCGTCCACACGGTCGTGCGCGAGCTTTAGGTCATAAGGTTATTTACGATTTTAGAATTACCATCAGGGCTCGGAAACCGGTTTAAATTCTTAACCGGTTACGGTCATTGACCCCAAACCGAAATCGATTTAGGTTAAGGTTTGCACTTTACCGATTTTTACCGGTTTTTGCGGGAAACCGGTTTTTCATGAATTTTGGTTTTGAAAGTGAGAATTAACCGGTTAAACACCCCCCGCCCCCTAACTAAGCAAGTCGCAACATGAATCTACCCGCACCATTTAAGTTCTCCGGTTGTATTTGACGTCCTCAGATCAAACATTTTTTTTCCTAATGTTTTCTGGGGTACTAAATGTACTAATGTCACTATAACTTGTTGGAAGTGTTAAAAAAGTAGACGAAAAATATTTACGACTTACGGAATTAACCGGTTAATTTGGGTGTCAAAACCGTTTGTGCTTATGTAACCGGTAACCTTTGTCATTTGGGTTACATATGAACAGTTCACTTGTTTAACCGGTTAATGAGGGAACGATATATTTACCGGTATTTCATCGAAATTAACCGCTCTTTTTAAACCGGTTCAGAGCCCTGATTACCATTCATACTTACCTATGGCTCCTTAGTTAAATACTGGTATTCAGCTGCATCCTGTTAGACTGGAAGCCGACCCCAACATAGTTGGGAAAAGGCTAGGCAGATGATGATGATGATTACTTATGGCTCCTTAGTCATACCTTGAATCCACAGAGCGCGGTATCACCATGTCGTTAGCGTCTAAAGCACAAAAGCTACGGACACGAAGTGAGCGGGCGCGGGGCGAGGGCGGCGGCGGCGCGGAGAGCGGCGCGTTTCAATGCATAGATTTATACATAATCTGGAACTGCCGGTCGATTCTGTAAAAATCTCACCGTGATAACTAAGGTGAAGTGAGCTTAGAGTGAGCTGTGAGTCATGCTGATGCTAGGAATTGACACTATTGACGACTCCACCACGCTCACTTCACCCAAGTTTTCACGGTGAGATGGATACAGAATCGCACGGCCGGCCTCGATGGCAGCGGCGCGGGGAGCGGCCGTACGAACGATGCGCACCAGTCTCTTCTGTCCTTTTCTTAATGAAATAGAAAGGAAAAGATGCACTTATCTTAAATTTAGTTTAGTTTGTGAACAAGGGATTCGGCCCCAATAGTTACTGCATTACGTGGTACCTGTGGTAGTCCCTACTTGTAAGCCTTGTCTAATTCTTGTTTGCAATCACAGGTAGACATAGCTATTTCATTAGACTCATGGTACTAGAAGGAACAGTGGGGTTTTAGTCTGTCGGAGTCCAACATAACCCTCCGTTCTACCCAGGCGGAGGGTCATCATCATCTGCCTAGCCTTTTCCCAACTATGTTGGGGTCGGCTTCCAGTCTCACCGGATGCAGCTGAATACCAGTATTTTACATGGAGCGACTGCCTATCAGACCTCCACAACCCAGTTACTGGGTAATACGATACCCCTAGGTAAGACTGGTGGTCAGATTTTCGGGCTTCTGACTACCCGTAACGACTGTCAAAGATCTATGAATGACAGCCGGGACCAACGGCTTAACGTGCTTTCCGAGGCACGGAGGGGTCTCGGTATGTAAAGATGGTCACCCATCCACAGACCAACCGCGGCAAGCGTAGCTTAACCTGATCGATCGACCTGTGCAGCCCAGGCGGAGGGTATCCGTGAGGATATCCCCACGAAATGCCTATGTAGGTAACTATTTTCCATACGTTTCTTACACATAACATGACGCCTGTAGGGTTACGCAGAGGTGTACCTATATTACACACATTTCACCATTTAAGTTAGTCCCATGTTAAAGTATGGGTTAGTACATACGAGCGACACTCGTCAACGGCAGAGACAGCTCCAGCCGTCGACATGTGCCGACGGCTGCCGTCAGCGCGTGTCGGCGGCAGCCGTCGACAACCTGCCGCTCGGGTATTTGAGCACCGTACTCAAATACACGAGCGATATAGCGAGTCATTTTAATGTCTGGTACTCAATGGAACGTCCTGGGGACGTCGATTTAGCGTCAATTCAGTGAGGACCTGTCACTAGGCCGTCATTTAGTACGTCTGCGGGACGTCTTTTACAACGTCATTTACGTCGAAAATGACCGCGAATGGACGTCGTCATGACGTAAAATTGCGAATTGGGAGCTGTTGAATGTTCTGTGTAATTTAACTTTTGTTTTTAGTCCAGTGAGATCATAAGGGTCATATTTACAGTTATCATAGTATCACGTCCGTTATTTGCGTACTTAAGTACCTAATTGTATTGAAGAAAGTATCACATTTTGAAGAGAGCTACTTAAGTGGCCTCCGCAGTTATTCTGTGTACCTACTTACGCATTTTGTCGTGACATTATTAACTTTCTTATATATGTATTTTGTAAGTAGTTACCTACTTGTCTTTTTAATGGGCACTTGACACGATGTTCCAGTTAGTATAGTAACATTCATTCTTTTTGTAGAAGAAATGTTATTAAACTAAAGGCTCGAAAAAACGGACCTTTTCCGGGTGAAATATTTTCGATTTATCACACCAACGCTCAGGGGACTGTATTTTTACACGTGTTAGTTAACTAAGACGTGTTAAGTTATTCTTAACTAAGACGTGTATAAACGCGCGCGCGTGCGTAAATAGTTACAATCCCTACTGTGTGTTACTGAACACACAGTAGGAATTGTCAATTGCCAAGTCCTCGACCCCCCTCATCTTGGGTTAGATACCATCAGTCCGGATTTTCCGAACATGTCCAGCTTTTTGGCCCCCGTGCGGACTTTGTGCGGCATTGTAATTTGTTTGGGCTTTATTTAAAAAGAAAAAGTAAAAAAAAAAAAGATTTGGACTGGACTCTGAATGTCCGGACTTTTCAAACTTCAAAATGATAACCCTACCCTCACCCATCTGTTACCAGGGAACGTGGGAAGATGGTCGTTGTACAGACGCCAGCACATCAAGCTACCCGAAACTGTCAGATTTCCCAATCAACTTTGAACCTTATACTTTAGCAATAAAGTTGAAAATCTATTAAAGAAATCTGACATATTGTAGTAGCTTGATGTGCTGGCGTCTGTACCTACGCAGCCTGAAACAGAAATGACAAAACCATAAAGTATAATTTCCACCACACTTTTTACTAAGCCCTATTACTCTACATTCCAGGTTCGGAGATGAGGCTGAGCTGATGCAGGGCAGTCCATCATCAGCGAGCGCGACGCCCAGACCGATGACGCAGGCCACCACCAGGCCTACGACCACCATCAGACTAGCCATCACGAGGCCTTTACCACCCAGGTAAACACAATTACCAGTAGCATAGCATTTAGCCTATGACGTTCCTCTCTGTGAGAGGAAGTGGACCGTAATCCACCACGCGGTCCCAGGTTGAATTAATGAAAGTCACATTTTCTTATGTTTTTGTTTTAAATCTTGCTCTAAAACTGGTTGTGCTTCTGACATTCAAGCTCCATTTATGTGTAAAAAAAAACAAATAACTTAGTTATTTTTGGAACAAATTGAAAGCAATTCCTACACGTTTCTTAACAACCTTGGTGAATATTAATTTAAAGTCAAGTTTACTAGAGCGAGGCATTTATTAATTTTATGAATTGAATTTAAAATCAATGTTTTACAATTAGCAGAACTGAGATAGGTAAGTAGGTAGGTACGTACTTATTAAAGTTCATTGTAGAAAAGGGAACCGAACAGCTGCATAATATGCGTTATTCCGCACCAATTGCGTAACACTCTTTCAATCACAATATTAATTATTTTAAAGGATATTGCTAATAACGTAAATAACGCAATGAATGTTGTTGAACTGTCAAAATGAAAGCCATTGCTACTGTTAAAGCCTCGAATACACTAGGGGACAAATGGAGCGACATGTTGCGGAACATGGCGCTCGACAACTAGGTGAATGTCCCGACAGAATGTCGCGGCGTGCCCTCGCTCTCGTAACGGGAGCAAGCAAAATGTCCCGCGTCACGTAAAATGTTGCGGGACACTTTGCAACGTTGCAGCGACACGTAGATTGAGTGTTGCGCGTCATGTTGCGGGACAAAATGTCCCCTAGTGTATCCGAGGCTTTAGTGTTTTACGGAACTACCCCACCGGGTTGGCATAAGTTCAGACATGAGACATTTGAACTTACACACTCACCAAGAACCCATTGCTGTGCTTTGGGTTATAAGGCCAATTTTTCGCACAAATTGAGTTATTTGCACCTTACAGTCCTATTTACATGACGCAAGTTTCTTCCCTGTGGCATACCATACAATTGCAGCAACAAATAACTTACACGTCTAAAGTAAACACTGTTTAGACAGTCCAAACTTTATTGTTGCCACAGAACAACCGTGCGATTCTGTAACTATCTCACCGTGAAAACTTGGGTGAAGTGAGCGTGGAGTGAACTGTCATTAGGGATTAACACTATTGACACTGCTCACTTCAAGCTCACTTCACTTATGATTTCTCGGTGAGATTTTTACAGAATCGACTGGCAGATCTCTTGTATCTGTTCTGTGATTGTTGCTTCAGCGTATGGTAGGCAACAGACAATTAAATCGCACCGTGTAAATCAGCCTCAACATTTTCGGGCGCGGTCGTTAGGGAAAGACAGTAGAATGTTTCATACAAAATCACAATACTGGCATAACCGTGCCAACAAAATCACGGAAAATTAAATCGTTTATCTAGGGCGGTAGACGGTTACAACCGTACCGTTCAACCGTTTATCGGAACCATATTCTCCATCGTCGCAATAAGGGTCTTCCTCTAAGCTCTAAGATCCAGGTGTGTACCTAGACACGTCTGTCATCCCCCACACATCAGGACCCGAGGTGGCGGCGCCTAGTGTTCCGCGAGCGCCCTCTTAGACGTCGCGGGGGGAGTTTAACACCTCACTCCCCCCCATGACACGAGGAGGCCCGTAGTGGCGGGCCAGCACCAGCCGGGGGTTGCGGAAGTATCGTTCGTTCCCGTGAACCCCAGCGTAGGTGAGAGACGGAACACCGGGGTGGTCTTTAGTCAGTAAGAATCTGACAGACCCCGCCGCCCGCCCCTGGGCGTTGGACATCCATGAAGATTTACAACCCCGAGAACAAATTAAAAAAAAGGTGTACCTAGACGTGTCATCCAAAAGCTTCATAATGCGATCATCAACACGACAACTAGTCTAAAAATAATAGATTTCATGTGGAAAACATGCAACACCGCAAGATGCGGGTGAAATCACGAGATCTAAAATAACGCCGAGTTAAAAATATAATTTTACTAAACTCTACTATCAATACGTCAAAGATTCTCTATTATCAACACATAAATATAGAATGTAATATGGGTATGTTAATGATTGATAGTTGAAAATAATTGTAGCATCATTACAGTTCGGCCGTCGAGAGGATGCGTTCCTAACACCTATCAATGCAACAATTTTAGAGTAGCTAATAAAGATGAAATTCACAGAGGGGCTTGTGGCTAAGTAATAGCAGCCGCACGGGTCGATCGATCAGGTTAAGCTACGCTTGCCGCGGTTGGTCTGTGGATGAGTGACCATCTTTACATACCAAGACCCCTCCGTGCCTCGGAAAGCACGTTAAGCTGTTGGTCCCGGCTATCATTCGTAGATCTTTGACAGTCGTTACGGGTCGTCAGGAGCCCGAAAGTCTGACAACCAGTCTTACCAAGGGGTATCGTATTACCGAGTAACTGGGTTATGGAGGTCAGATAGGCAGTCGCTCCATGTAAAATACTGGTATTCAGCTGCATCCGGTTAGACTGGAAGCTGACCCCAACATAGTTGGGAAAAGGCTAGGCAGATGATGAAAGATGAAATTCGCAAAAACCACAAATTATAATTACGTCATATCCATAGTATGTATTTTAATGTGTGTGTGTGTACATAATAATAAAATAAATAAATAAACACGTATTCTTTTGAATGAAACTGACAGGTGTCAAGAACGCATTCTCTCGTCGACCGCACTGTAAATCAGGCATTTGTCTTTGAACAGGTTTTTTTTTTTAAATAAAGTTCCGCTTTGTCACCAGCCTCTTGTGCTGTCTCAAAATTAGCTCAGATGTTTTTTGTGGCTATCTTATATCACGTGCATAAGTGCCTTAAAAAGATGCATACATAGACAAGAATTCATTTAATTGTCTACAATATTTGTTCCATAATATTGTATCCACATGTAGCGTATCCTAAAACATATTGAGTACACATTGGGTACATACTCGTACCACACTGAATGGCCTACTGGCACCTACTGCTGCAGCATGATGCTACTCGAGCAATCAATCAAACTAGTTGGGTATGTTAAGGTTGTACGTTGACTGTCACTGAATGCATTTAAGTATTTTATTTACTAAGAAGAAGATTTATTAAATGTAAGATATTCCCAAAGAATAACCGTACGTTGACTACGTTGTGTGGTACAGCCTCGTTACAGTAGGTATGCTATCTCTTCACGCTCTCTGCCATCATACATCACGCTTCTGCATTAGGTGCAGTGATGGCCCAGTGGTAACGGCTTCGATAAACGAGTTGCAGGTCCTGGTTTCGAACCCAAGCAGGCACTTTACTTTGTGTTAATTATTTCATCGTCACTGCTCTCAAACCGGTGAAGGAAAACATCGTGAGGAAACCGGCATGTCCTAGAACCAAAAATTCGAAGACATGTGACATCCACCAGGGCCCATCCACACTGGGCCCACGGTGTGGATTATGGCATACTCCCTCTCACCGCCTGTGCCCCAGTAGTGGGAACATTATAGGCATTATGTTTATGCTTCTGCATTTGGTGTGTTCTAGCTTTAAGCTGAGCTACTTCTAAATAAGAGTGGGCGTTACCGTGACAGTATAACGAGTTATTATTTATGATACTGAGACAGTCAGATAATGCCATGACTAATGGTGTACATAATGATGCTGTTCACGAACTAATGGCTCTTTCCCACGGCAAGATCCCGTTTTTTTACAGGTACAGTTTTTTGCAGGATCCCGTTTAGTGTTACATATTCACACAAGCATCCTGTTTGCAGTACCCGGAAAACAGGATGCATGTGTGAATACATATATTTAAACACGTACACTACTAAACGGGATTATGCCGTGGGAAAGGACCCTAACGGTGGCCGCAGAACCGAAATTATGATCATTATTGAGGCAAAAAAAAAAATTTAAAATTACCGTGTAGATCACGGTAATTTTAGGTTGGAAACAAATAGGAATGTTAACGGTGTATTCAATTTGTTTAGTAGGATCTACTTTGAGCTGAGAAAGGTTTGTCTGCACACGTAGGATAGACACACGATAGGCAGGTAGACCTATAAATCTGATTGTTCTTATCATGGAAGAGCTCTCTATCGATGCGCAGAATTTAGGTACCTACTGTAAGCGTTGGGCGCGCTTACAGTTTATAGTACCGGCACGGTAATTGCGTAACATACTATCAGTAGCAATGGGTTTCATTTTGACAGTTCAACAACATTCATTGCGTTATTTACGTTGTTGAGCAGAAACATTTTTCGAACATATGGAGCAATGGATTAGCAATATGCTTCAAAAGGATTCAAATTGAGAGGAATAGTGTGTTACGCAATTAGGGTGCTGAATCGAAATTTTTTAGTTTTTTATGAAAAAATTTAAACGAATTTTTTTCATGTATTTTTTATTTGTATTAATCGAAGTAATCACCCATGCAATCAATGCATCTTTCATCTGAAATCAGCTGGACGGGAGGCAACAAATTCTTCAAAGGCATTTTGTACTGCCTCTTGGGTATTGAATTTTTTTCCCGCCAAGAAGTTATCCAAATTCTGGAAAAAGTAGTAGTCTGTAGGCGCAAGGTCTGGTGAGTAGGGCGGATGACGGAGAGCTTCCAACCGCAGTTCTTGCAACTTGGAGACCGTCTGCTGTGCAGTATGAGGTCGCGCGTTGTCGTGCAGGAGCAGCGGAGACGAGCGATTGACCAATGCTGGTTGGAGATGTGCCAGCTTCTCCATCATTGTGTTCAGTTCTTCATAGTACACATCTGCAGTAATGCTCACCCCGTTTGGTAAGAAGCTGTGATGAATCACACCGGCGCTAGACCACCAAACAGTGACCATCACTTTTATAGGGGTAAGTTTTCGTTTAGGGCATTGTTTAGGTGCTGAACCAGGATCCAACCAACTTGCGGAGCGCTTGCGGTTATCAAACAGAATCCATTTTTCATCGCAGGTAACAATGCGGTTCAAAATTCCTTCATTTGTGTGTCTGTTGAGCAGTGCAAGGCACGTCTCGAAGCATACTTCGCGCTGGCGATCATTCAGTTCGTGGGGCACCCATTTGTCAAGCTTTTTTACCTTGCCAATTTGACGCAAATGGACCAATATTGTTTTGACGCTAACGTCGAAAGCTGCTGCTAATTCAGCCGTAGATTGTGTATCATCAGTTTCCACAATCGCCTTTAATTCGTCACTGTCGACCAAAGTCTTCGGACGACCGCGAGGTTCATTTTTCAGGTCGAAATTTCCAGAACGGAAGCGAGCAAACCAATAACAGGTGGTGCGTTGGTTTGTAGTGTTAGCTCCGTAAACGTCGTTGATGTTGCGTGCCGCTTGTGCCGCGTTGCTGCCACGACGGTACTCATATTCGAGTCAATTTCAACAACTCGATTTTTTACCTAATTTCCATGGACATTTTCATTTTCAGGTTTTGTAAAAAACTTTATTAGTAAAGCGCAACATATCCACATTTTAGATACATTTTCTAAAAGGGGATTATATAATTATATTATTTAGAGAGTTATTTGGGCCACCGAAATTGGCGAGCCACAGAAATTTTATTATTGCCACCGAAATTGTATTGGTGACACAGAAATTGTGCGTGTGTATTGAAATTGTGCATTACTAAAAAATGATTTTTAGTAATATGTAAAGAAAGAAAAGGTATAATGCAAAAAACTGATATAATACGAATAATTTTAATAAACATTTATAAAAATATAACGTGGTGTACTATTGTTTAAATCAGTCTAACAAAGTTAGCAATCAAGGAACTGATTATGTTTTTTACCCCTATGATGCGGAACAGTTTAAATTTTACTTATAATTATTAATTATGATTCATTTGAAAAAAAATATACAAATTACTTACATATTTGTGGAAATAATACAGTTTACTTCTCAAAATCAAACAATACTTTTTATATTTTCTTATTTTGAGAATCTTAAAACTAAATAAGTAATTATTGCTATACGCAGTCAATCAGTTAGCATTAATTTTGATACCTTGTACGTATCAAAATGACAAAATTAACAACTAATTTAATCATCATAATAGTAGCTCAATAAAAGCTATCGCCCTGAAATATTCTTTAAATAAATAATCACTAACATGGTGAAAATCTTCAGAAAATATTTTCATCATCACTATCAAAAATATTAAAATTATTTCTGGTAATTAATTCTTTGGAATATACAATGTGAGCGTCATTATCAGTCTCAATGGTTTTGTCAAATTTTGACATTATATCACTATTCATATTTTGGAAAAATGAGACTGATGGAACTAGAGAGTAGTTTGAGTAATTCCTTTTTTTGTTGTTGTCTTTTATAGTAATTTCTAAAATTAATTTTGTTTCTTTTTTGTTAAGTCTACGAGGTCGAGCTGGCATCTCACTTAGAGGTAAAATTTTTCCTTCTGCTTTTTTCCGATGATAACGTTCTCGATCTTTCCTACGCAACTCCTCAGCTTTGACAGGGTTGCTTTTAATTTTTTCTCTTCTTTTTTGCTCTGTAATCCTCTTCTTTTTTAACCTTTCTTGGCTTACATTTTTCTTTTATGGATTCCTAAAATAAAAAAGATATATAAAATACTGTTGAGTCAATTTAAACTCTCATATTTGATTATGAAAGGAGGCATGAGCAAAATAATGGGATATAACAGACTTTAAAGGATTGGATAGTGCTATCTCTGTGTAATCTGTAACTAGGTATGTTAAATGAGTTCTGTCAAAGTAATTTCGGCATAACAAATATTGTTTCTTTTCAAAAACCTTCATTAACATTAATAAAATAATTGATAGGTACAATTCTGTGGAGTCGTGTAATTTCCGTGGACACCCAGATGCCACGGAAACCACAGAAATTGGCCCACAGAAATTGGAAAATTGGCTATTTTTTTTAAATTACAAGAAACTATCAAGGCTATGACTATGTTTTCTATAATCGTAAATGTGTACCAAAGGCTACTTTAGCATGCATAAAAGTGATACCTTTATTTCTTGAAAAAATCCTTTTAAAACCTGATCACCGAAATTGCAAAATTTCTTTCCGAGTAAACTGAAATCATGTAACTTACAGTTTTGGCGGAAGACGTGGCGATATGATGCACTATCAGTCTCACCACGCGTAAGCGCACGACTGTCTCTTGCCGGGCAGGGATTTATTGTTCGTTTAAACTCGTTGGTGGAAGCTCAGGACGGCGAAACAAAATGACCACAGAAATTAGTAATTTCGCTCGGACAAAACTACCGTTGACATGTATTCATTAACTATGAGTCTAAACATTCAAAAATAATTAGCTTCTTGTAGGTCAATTATTACTTAACGCAATCAAAATACTTTTTCCTATATATGTTGGAAATTATCTTCATCAGAGGTAAATGTTGTGTATGAAAGTGATTGTGGACAAGCCACAGAAATTGATAATTCGTCGTTTACTGATTTTTTTCTTAAAAAGTAATAGTCTTATAAATGTAATTTAAGTGGCTTCATTTAGATTCACGTCTTCTTAATTCTGAGAAAAAAAATCGTTGCATTATCTGTAAAGCAGCACTACGTTTTCAGCCTAGACGCGTAAATTTTTCGCCTGAGAAATTCACTCATTCCATAATTACTCGAATTTTTAACGTATCCATAATGACGAAAAATATTGAAATGCGATGAAAATGTAACACTAATCAATAAACAAATGACTACTTTTGGAAACAAAATTCCATGTTTTTAAAATAAAATAAATTTGAAATTAGAATTCTTAGCCAAACAAAAATTATTTTGATTTGAAATGGCCAGTACTGCAGAACGGCAATTTCATAGGTAAAGACCTAATATTTCAAGAAGACGTGCTTACTTTTAGCGCCTATCACAAAACTGCCATGCGATTCTGTAACCATCTCACCGTGAAAGCTTGGGTGAAGTGAGCGTGGAGTGAGCTGTCATTCGCTAAGGATTAATATTATTAAGTGCTCACAGGCTCACTTCACTTATGATTTCACGTTGAGATTTTTAGAGAATATATCGGCTACTAATAAAACTAATTATTTTCGTATTCTCTATTTAGTACGTGAAAATAAATAAAAAAGCTACTTTACATAAGGAATACTTTTTAAAGTAAAAATTTGTAGACCAGTGAATTTTCAAACTACTCGTAAGTCTAAAATCGCTTGAGTGATCGAATGCAACCAGTCATTTGTCTACCGGCCTGTATAATGTGAGGTTAGGTACCTTTTGCAGACAACCTATCAGTGATCATTGAAGAAACTTGATCACTGGAATTTAATTAGGTAGATACTTAATAGCAGCGCTATTAATTTAAAAAGATATGATTATATAATATAATATTATATTATTATCATATGAGGTATCATTTAATTTAAAGATTCATTTGTCTTGTCACGAATCCAGTAAGATAACAAGGAATGTTTATTATAATTATAAGTAGATACCTACCTAGGTCCTATTATTTATGTTTTGCAGCCGATCGCCTTGTTGGAGTAAACAATAAATTATCACCATATGTGTATGCGTCAAATAATTGCAACTAATTGCAATAAAATGCAGATAAGACAACATATTGTACCGCCATGTTCCATTATTCAACACTTTTTTATAAGTGCACAATGCAATAGCATACTAAACGAAGTCACCTTTACATTGTGATGTATGATGCATTGAGACTGATGATTTTTTATCATTTTATGCATCTAATTAAGGCGATTCACGTGCCCGTGCATGCGTAAAGCATACCTAATACATAATAGAGGAATGATAAAAAAGACAATAAATGAGTAAATTATGATGCTTCAAAACTGAGTCAATTTGACTTACCTACCTAATGTTACGTTTATTTATTAAAAATAAAAGTCTAACAGGGTGGACATGTAAACGTAGTAGGTACTACCTAACGCTGAAAACCAACCACAGTTGAAAAGCGCACTTGTTATTATTTAGGGTGCGTTTCCACTGAAGCGGAGCTGGGCGGAGCGGAGCGGAGATGTGTAGGAATCGTCCAATCACAGACGAGACGAGTGACGCGATGATGACTTCAACCATTGTGATTAGTCGATTCCTGCACATCTCTGCTCCGCTTCGCCCAGCTCCGCTTCCGTGGAAACGCACCCTTATAGCCTAGCTGACCCGACAGACGTTGTCATGTCCGAATTTATACAACGTGTCCCTGAATTAACACACAGCCTCTTAAGGGGCCATTGTACTCATCATTATGAAAAACTTTTACTACGGGACCAAACCTGAAATCGCAAGAAAAAAATCAGCTGATCCCTACGTTTATGATCGCATTAACTCGTCAAAATGCATGTGTTTTATTAAAACAAAAATTTACTAAATGGTTCCAGACGTTCTGTACCAACGAAAAGCTTTTCATTTTTTTAATATAATAGACTACACATTTCCTTTTGGTTGAAAAACTGAACCAACGAGCACGCTTGAATAATGATTGGATCGTTTAATAATACTTTCATATTTATTCTTTCTAGACCAACTATAGTCATATGGACAGGGGCAGCATCCAACACGCAGCCGACGCGTTTTCCACTGCGCCCCGTGTCGGACCTCCCGCCTCCTTACTCCACAGCCATAACACTCATAGATCAGATTGGCTACAAGATCATAAGAACCACGGAACTCGTCACCGATCTACTAAGGAACACAGTCAGAGCCGTCATCGGCCGATAGAGCAACAGTGGAAAACTACATTTTGCTCAATAAAACGTGTCAAGATTTGGCTGAGATTGCCAGTGATTAAGTGACTTTGGAATCAAAATTCGATGATTTACTGTGGAATTTATTATGTGAATTGATTTTTATTAATTGATATTTATTATGTGAATGAGGTTTGAAATAATAACGCCCAATGATACCTATTGCAGCAAATCAAGTTAGTGTAAAGCAACGTGTTCAACGCTCTCGTCATTGCGCAGATGTCCAGTACAATGTAATAACGTATCTATAATGTAAGAAATAATAGTCCTCCAGACCCAACTTCGGCCATGGCCGCCAATCTCGACAGGGACTGGCCATCTACGCGGGAGATAATTATTACAGTGCAAAGGAGGTCTTATTGGGATTTTACATTAGGAATTGTTCAGTAATGGTGGGTCCACACGATACAGACTTCTATAGAATTTTGTCTGTGTACAGTTAAATGTCGGTGCGTTAGAAAAGAGAATTCTATAGAAGACTGTATGAAGTCTGTATCGTGTGGACCCACCATAATGTAAACACAGTGCAAACTCTGATTTATTCCAGTTTATGGACAATTTAAACTGCTGATGCATGAGCTGTAACGTAAATTGTAACACACAAATGCTGCAATTGCATTTGTTGTGCCAGACTTTAGTAAAAAATGTTCTACTTAATTGTATGTGTAAAATATAATGTCATGGTAATATTACGATCATAGGTAACCTACTCAGTTGGTTTTAACTGTATAATGTGAAATATTTGAATCGAAAAACAGCGGCCAAAACTTCGTTGTGGAAATCGAAATACCACCGACCTTTGGAGTCATAAGAAAATTGCTACACTTGAAACAGCTTTTTTACTGTGAGATTATAATAAATAAGAAATATATCACATAAGTATAACGTATGTAGGTAAGTAATAATAACGATCTAAGGGCTCTTACCCACGGCAAGATCCCGTTTTTTTGCAGGTACGGTTTTTTGCAGGATCCCGTTTAGTGGTGTACGTGTTTAAATATACATATTCACACAAGCATCCTGTTTGCAGTATCCGGCAAAAAACCGATCCATTTGAATTATGTTATTCGGTTTTGCCACTACAAACTGGATGGCATTGTCCAGTGAAAAACAGTATCTAGTTTAATTACATATATAATTCAATGGGAGTGTTCCGACTAGCTTCCTGCAAACAGTTTTTTTGCTGGATGCCGTCTGCCCAATCTATACTGCTCGTTCGTTGCTCCATCGCAAAAAACAGGATGCTAACTATTGTGTGTGAACACACTAGTGATTTTTGCAGAATTCAGTAAAAAACCGTGCCTGCAGAACTGGGCGGCCATGGGAAAGAGCTCGAAGGCACTGAGCCCTTAGGCGTAAGCCTGCTATAATTTTGTCATTAATTTTAAGTGTTAAATTATTTATACTTAGGTTGATAGAATAAGTAATTAAGCTAATTACATACCTATTGTGATTATGCATTAAGCTCCTCTGTAAAAGTCATACGGCTTAATAAATGCTTTCTATTTATAATCGTTTTGTTTATCTCTAAATCCATACTAGAATATACATTGATGTCATTTGTGAACCATTGAATGCTGAAAATTAACGCATATTCATAGGTCAAGTAAAAAGGGGTTGTAATATAATGAAGAGCGTCGTAACATTCAACAGCGCCTGCGTGATTAATAATAGCATGCTGTAAATCATCTTTAAATTAGGCGTTGTGATTCTATATCCAAAATCCATAACTATTGTGAGTTATATCAATGATCATTTTCAAGTGATGAGTAGGGCACGTTCACAGGCTGGTAATATGATGTTCACCGACGCCAACAATAAACGCAAATCTCGTATTGACATTTGATTGCTAGACTTTTCTGAAAGGCACTTTCAAACATTAAAACCCGCACAGTTACTATTTAATAGTTAGTATTGAGACCATAGATTTGACACCGCATATTTAGGTTACAGTACGGGCATTATCTGTTTTCCAATATATAACTTGGCAAAAAAGGCATTTTTTTTTTCTTTTCACTCACCAGTTGCAGTGATAAAATCGCGCTAGGTATTCTACTTTCCAATAAGTTGGTAAGTGAAAGTTGTTTTTAAATGATTTCGCAATAGGTACCTACCTACCAAAACTGGATCTGTAGCACTCTCTTTGAACTTGAATTATACTTTATACGTAACAGTGACATTTTACATAATATTCGTCAACGTAGGCACCTCCGGCATCTGTACCTACCTACTTATTTATATGTAAAATAAAAAGTTATGTCCTATCCAATCGTATGTACCTAGTTACTCATTTTTTCTTAATTCAGGAACAGTAGGGACCTGCGATCCACTATCGTGTTTTAATAACAAGAAAAGCATTTTTTAAATTTCTTTTCAGGTTGTTAAAAAACTAAAACTGTTCAAACAAACTACTATGAAATAAAGACGATGTTCTTCACAAAACTCAACATTTACTAAAAAACCACCTGTTGGTTCACCAACCTGGAGGTTGGTGAACCAACAGGTGGTCTTTTTGTGTAGTAGTATTTCCCATGTTTTATTTTTCCTGTTCTTAGGTTGGAACCTCAGAACAGGAAAAATATGCCTACATGGGAAATACCACTATGAGTAAAGTGATTCATGTAAAATATTCTTAATTCTGAGTATTGTGGGATTTACCTAGCTTAGGTATTTTTTTTTTAGAAAACTGCTTCGCAAAATCTTTTGCATGATTTATTGCACCATATCTACATTATGCCAAAAAAAAACATCAGTAAGTATAGTAAAATACACAAAAAACTAAAAGGGTTACTGTTTTGTAATAGTATTAAAAAGAATAGACCAAAATATCACTTGGTAATTGAAGAGACACCTTATTCCCACCATAAAACAGTAATTATATTCAAGGTAGGTACTAATTGATGTTGAAATTTTTCAATATTCATTCATAATCAATAAAGTACCTAGCTATAATTGACTAAGTAGATAACTTGTTCCAAGTGACCTCCACAATCAGTAAAGAACCATTACATCAGACATTAATTAAAAAACAAGTTCAATGCTTCCACATTTAATAACAGTATATTTTTAAATATCACATAGATTATACTCTGATATATTTCACGTGTTATTCATGACATGACATTACTACATACATACACTTTGAGATTGCTGTCTTTTTATTATTGTCTAAAATTACTCAGTTTTAAAACTAATTAAGTGAAAGAAACAATATTTGTAAATGCTTAAAATACATGTTTAATTTTAAATAAAAACCATACTTAGTACACTTACACATACATTTCTTAAATAAAATGCAGCAAAACAAAACAAATTATGATAATGATGCACATTCAAGTACTTTTGAAACAAAAACATTTTCACAACAGAGCAATAATTTAACAGTTTACTAATCAAACTACATTATATTTGAGACAACATTCACTTATTTCTAAGTTGGCAAGTTTACTGGACAATCAGCTCAGTGACACCTGCCTTAGTGATGAGGGCAACCAGGCTGCCACTAGCAGGGCGCTCCTTGCCCTCGATCCACTTGTCAAACAACTCAGCCACGAAGGCCAGCGGTGTCCAAGTGCCAAAGTCAGCTTTAGGCATCCACTTACGGTTCATCTCTGTATCCAATGTCACTGGAAGAATGGCAACAGCAAGCGAGTTCTCTGGCAGACCAGAATCTTTGGCGCCAAGGGACTTTGTGAGTTGATGAACTGCAGCTTTGGCCATACCATACCCAATCATGCCAGGTGTACCTTCCAAAGCAGCATTGGCACCAGTCAAAGCCAGCAGTCCTCCTGCAGAGAGGTACTTAGAAGCAACAGTGGCTGCAATAGAGGAACTCCACACAGACTGGCGCCACATTAGATCCGCCTGTTTGCTGAGGTCCTTGGCGGCGTTACCGCCAGCCCAACCTCCGGCCACACAAATAACGGCATTCACTTTCTGACCTTGCAGGGCGGTGGCTAGTTCATTTACGACGTGTTCCTCTTGCTGGACCCACGAAGCGTCTTTAGGCACTGTGATGTTCAAATCTGCTTTTTCATTAGGGTTTAAGTCGATATTCGCGACCCACCAGTTCGCTGACTTGAAGTGATTGACGCACGCAGCACCGAGGGCGCCTCGCCCGCCATACACAACGATCTTTCCGCTTGCCATTATAATCACGTCTAACCACTATTGAGGCGTAGACTCAACTGAATGAATGACTGAATACTGGTAAAAGTAAAACTAGCTATAACTTGCGCGGCGCGCAACCTCGACTCTCACTTTTTGTCGTTCGGTTAAATCCAAGATACAATAAATGAAGGACAATTATTTTCTGGGTTAATATTTACGTTATGTGCTGGTGCTGCTTGGTTGGGTCGCACGTATTGTCTTTTTTCCTAAATTACTAGAGTATTTTGAATAATTTCGTACTCCGCTACCTAAGTTTGACATAAGTTTGAGGTTTTTTCTTTTGTTTTCTGACTTGACGCTTATGTGACAGACGACAGCTGACTTTTGTCAGCTGTAACAGTGTGCTAAGTGTGATAAAAAACGATCAGTAATTATACTGGACACTCTGTACCAATGTTGCAATTTCTATCTAAAAATGTAACGTGTATTATTTTATGAACTAGTGTTTCTTACATCCATGGTCCTGGTAGTAATGAGACCCCTCCGTACCTCGGAAAGCACGTTAAGCAGTTGGTCCCGGCTGTCATACGTAGATCTTTGATAGTCGTTAGTCAGAAGCCCGAAAGTCTGACAACCAGTCTTACCAATGAGTATCGTATTACCCAGGTTGTGGGGTCAGATACGCAGTCGCTCCATGTAAAATACTGGTACTATTCAGCTGCATCTGTTTAGACTGGAAGCTGACCCCAACATAGTTGGGAAAACGCTAGGCAGATGATGATTCTCAGGCAAGCATGCGGTTTTTACACCTCGCCCTATTGTTAGTCGCTGCGTGTGTACCCAGCATTAGATTTGTCTTTTCTAAGCACTAGCGGCCCGCCCGCCCCAGCGTCGCACGGGTGCAATATTTTTTTTTTCGAATTTCCGATATTTTCTTTCATACAAACCTTGTCCTGGTAATAATAAACTCAACAAAAAAAGAATTATCCAATTTGGTGCAGTCATTCGGAAGTTATGCGCGTACAGACATTTCGGCGACTTTGTTTAATACTAGGTAATAAGGAAGGAAAATAATATTAAAAACGAGAAAAAATACACAAGTATTTTTTTTTGGTATTTCTTTATTAGAAATAGAGATAATATTTACATAATAATATACCTACCTACAACAAGATCACCTCTTTCATAATAGGTACTTATACAGTGGTACAACTTTGTCTACTTTAATACTAAAGTATGTACCTAACAGTACAGAATTTAAAACGTGAAAAAATATTACTAGAAGCTAAAGCTTCGATAAAAATTGCTTAATTTCTAATATCAATATTCACCATAGGTATCTAGTACCTGCATATGTATAGAGTATTTCGAGTCGTAAAAATGTGGGTGTTCAAGTAAAAAACAATAGCACAAATTAAGAAATAGTACTAAGCCCAAGTAAGCCACATAAAATAACAGATTTTTTTAAGGTTCGTGCAAAATATGCAAGTACCTAGATCTTATAAACAACTCATGTTTACTACGGTATACTTGCATCACAAATCACTAAATGCAATAAGCACTAAACAACTGAACGTCGTCGAACGAATTTAAAACATCGTTCTGTTGCTGTCAACCGTTTGAAGATGACAGAGACAAAATTTTGCGTTTACAATTTGTGGTGCAAGGGGAACCTATAACTTTTAATGGAATTAGTAGTAAGAAAACGAAATTTACGGTGTGAGTAAGCGTGCATCCATATCTATTTGCATTGAATAAAATATGCTGATGATAATGTTAACGGTAATACTGAAGACTTTGAAAATCAAACTTATGTTGTTCAATATGTCGGCTTTCCGGTGGTCTGGCTGATGGTTTATGTTGAAAATAAAGCTGAGAACTACTGCCACTACTGCTGATATCACCTATGGATGAGAAACAAGAAACGAACATAAATTTAAAAGCAGACAACACACATCTATAAACAAAAATCAATTAAAAAGCAAAAAAAAACATTCTCACGGTTAAAACGTTTTATGTTGACTACGGATGAATCTAGTGTAATGATTTTCTTTGAGTAATATTTTATAAATAAAACATTGAATACCTAAAACAATAAAAAAAGCAGACAACATTATAAAAATAATTAAATACCTACACTACAAACGCTACAAAAAAAATGTTTAAGTTCAGAAAACGATTCACAAAATGAAAATAGTACCTATCTACAATAATTAGGTATAAATGATAAAGGATGACAACATTCTGAAAGTAAAATAAAATATTAGGAACATTATCATCATTATTTATCTATGGGTCTTTGTTACCTGAAAATAAATGGTTTTATTATTATTATTATTATTATTACTATTGCGGGGTGACCCCAGGGAAGCCGGTAGCACAGTGGTCACGTGCTGCCGTGCATAGCGAGGCTCAGGGGAGGCTCCTTTACAGTCTCCCCAGGGATGTGCCTTACAGGTGTTGCACAGGGGGTTCCGGAATTGCTCTTTCAAGAGGAACTGGGACCACCCCTATGTGCTGATGGTGATCACCGGGGTGGTTTTAGTGAGGTACAAATCCCACGACCCCCGAGTTTCCTCCCCAGAGGTAGGGTGCCTTTTGAAGGACCCCACCGAAAAAAAAAAGGTAGTTTACTATTGTCAACTTTACCTACTACTCCTTAAATCTATAAACAGATACGCGATTAGGTTATCTCATTAAACAGTACAGCGTTACAAATGTCTCAAAAGAAAAAAATTATAATAATTTCGTCAAATACACAAACGAAAAAAGGTCCCACGGCTAGAATGTTAATTAATAGTTTAAATTCAAAATAATGTAGAATATGTGGTGACAATTAATGTGATATTCTAATCGTCGCACTGTTGGTATATGATAAAAGATGGGAAAAAATCTGAAAATAAAATAAAACCTTAGGAAAGATTCGAGGACTGCCCTCGAATCTTTGGTCAAGGTGAGCTAAGTCACCATTTTAAACATATTTTTTTTGTACTTTTTCCAAAAAATCAACTTGGGTTGACTTGAGGAAAAACCTTAACCTACTGGATCGTGTTCATAGACTTAAAAAAAAAAAACAACATCGATTTGCGCTGCGTGAACGTGAAAATGGCTAAAGCAAAAAGGATGCTATTTTATAATAATTACTAACACAGTTACAATTTCCTATCGATAGTACTCAATAGTGATAAATATGGCACTATATTGATGAGTTCTTATGGCACTTGACTTGACTGTACCTAGGTAGACTAGGTACCTACTCAAGGCAGGTTATAACCAGTAACCCTACTAATGAGTAGCATTACCAACCCTAAAGAACGTGTCATACAAGCTCGAAGTCTGATTCCCAAGATAGTCTTGCAGGGAAAGCGCGGGGTCAAGGCCAAAGGTCATTTTGATGACGTCACAGAATACCACCCCGGTCATCATACCGACTGACATATGGTACAGCCAATCAGCGATCTTCTTATGTCTGTGGCTGGCTTCACCGTCCAAAGAGGAAATGATTAGGGCCAGGACTCCCGCGCTTGCCTGCGTAAGCAAAGATAGTTGTTAGCAATTGACAAAATATGTAGCAGCTTAGGCGGTTATCACACTGTACCGGAAACCGCTCCGGTGTGCGGCGCTGCGGTTTTTAACTTTAACTGAAAACCGCACGGTAGATGCGATGTCAGCGTGTTATACCCTGCGGTTTTTGTATTTAAATCAAGATTCGACAATCAAAGTTAGTTCGCAGCTCCACACACCGGAGCGGTACAGTGTCCGGTACAGTGTGAGAAACGTACCAAGTCAAATTAAACTGGCTAGTAAAACTCCGCAGACATGAAACATTATAAAACGCAAAAAAAAATGTTTAGTTTGTGTTTTTGCAGTCTACAACTGCAGGTATAGATAGTGTAGTTACTTGAATTATCATTCCAAAACATCAGTTTAATTTTGTAGCAAACTTCATAGACGTTATGCGTATCGGTATCTACACAGATATAGATTATAATAGATTGCATAGCTGTAGGTACCTCGCGTGGAGAAATGGTGCCGTGCGACACCATTGCTCGCGGCGAACTTCAGTCTGCCTCCGACCGCTTTCCGCGTGTGACGTCAGGTGATAAAAACAAAATGCCTAGTTGTGCGATACTTAATTGTTCTAATTCCACCCATGAAGTTGGAGCTGGTAATCGAGGTATTTCTTATCATCCGTAAGTACTATTTGTTTTAAAATAGTCTGTTGTTATTTATAAAACAATTTATTTTGTTAACTTCATCCAAACAGCAGTGTATCCAAATATTTTTTCATTGCGGCTTTAATTTAACGCGCCAGACTTGTCGTGCATTGAAAACCAGCAATATAAACATAAGCGATCTAACCTTTCAAGGTCAATTTCTCATTTCCTCTGTCAAAAGTAGTCATTAGTGTTGTACACTGCAATTTTCGATGCCGATTTCGTACTCAGTTATAATCGATTTTGAAAGCAGAGGAAATGATGATTATATTTTTAAATTAAAACGTAACTACGTAATGTAGGTAGTGAAATGCACTTTTTTCAGGTTTCCGAAAGATCCTTATATTAAAAATAAGGAAACAAATGGTTTCCTACAAAAAGCCGCGCGGCCTCCCTCTTTAACCTTTTGAATGTCTTAAGTTACACAGTTCGACATAAGCAATTGTCTTTCTATTGTGTCTCTAAGAAGCTGAATTGACGACCGGCGCGCGCGACGCCGCGCCGCCAGCGATCGAGTTCGCGCGGCTTGCGATCCCATCACTAAATTACGGCCGTGATACGGCCGTCAAAGTACCTACGAAAAATGTTACACGCTCGGTTCCCGTACGAATGGACGAAGACTAGCGTTCTATTATATATAGTTCTGTGGGTATCTACCTAAACACGATACCTAAAACGAAATAAAAACTGATTTTCTAAACTCATACTTCAAATAACTACAATACCTGCGGCCGTTGACCCCTACTAACTAATTTAAATTGACCCAGTAGATGTATACGATATATTTTTAGATTTTCGCCTTGGATGAAAAATTTCTCCAGAGGCGGTTGCAAATGTTACAAAATACATACTTAGGTGTGCAAAAGGAAATGGTTAGAAAATATTGAAGTATTGAGATCCTTATACCTACTAGTTATGTTTTATTGTTACATGTGTGTATAGATAAATACAATATAAATGGCTTATTTTAATTTAATTTAATATTTGAATTGTTTAATTTTTTTTTATCTTTTCATTACGGACGCTTTTAACATTCTGCATCGTTCTCAGATGCATAATTTTTAACATGAATGATGTAACCAATACTTTGTAACCATGTTATTTTGGTTTAAAAGTGTCCGTGCAGTTTCTTGCCCGTTCTTCTCCACAGGTACCTACTACGCTTTGGAATGGGCAACTAGCTTCATCTTTCTGACTGACCGACCCCTTGACAATTCTAAAGTGCCTGTAATTGGTTTATCCTACTAATATCATAAATGTGAAAGTTTGTGTAGATGTTTCGATGTTTGTTACTCAATCACGCAAAAACTACTGAACGGATTTGGATAAAATTTGGTACAAAGATAGTTTATAACCAGGGTTAATACATAAGATACTTTTTATCCCGATATTCCCACGGGATCGAAACTTATGCGGGTGAAACCGCGGGGCGCTGCTAGTTTGAAATAAATGCTTTGAGTTTGAGTTTGAGTTATAGGTATACCGATTACCAACACATCTTTATTTGGCAGTTAACTCACAATCGTGTAGATAATCAGCCTTTTATGTCATGATTTTCTCTGCTGTTTAATGCAACTTACCTAGATAGGCTTTCCTGCCGGTCGATTCTGTAAAAATCTCACCGTGAAATCATAAGTGAAGTGAGCACTTAATAGTGTTAATCCCTAGCGAATGACAACTCACTGTACGCTCACTTCACCCAAGCTTTCATGGTGAGATGGTTACAGAATCGCACGGCAGATTATTAGATGATATAAAGCCAAATGTACAGACGCCAGCACATCAAGCTACCCGAAACTGTCAGATTTTCCCAATCAACTTTGAACCTTATGCTTTAGCGATAAAGTTGAAAATCTATTAAATAAATCTGACAGATTGTAGTAGCTTGATGTGCTGGCGTCTGTACCTAGGTATATACCGAGGTACATTTTAGTAGATTATTTTACATTTTTATTTAATAAGGAAATGGTTCAATGTCGGTTAGCTATTAAGTTTAATTTTTGGTTCAACTATTTAGTTTTAATAACTAATGTACATATTTTCCGCAATGTTGAATAATTTATTTACGTACGACACCTACTTATTTCGGCCATTTTATAATGATTCTGAAGATTAAATGCTACGGCTTTGCGACCTAACCCTTGCGTAGGTACCAACTCCACATTCATCTTTGGCGTCTTAACCCCTTGGGTACATTTGACGTCTTAGAGACGTCATTCACTTGTTTTCCCTAGGAGCGGATGACGTGTCTAAAACGTTACTTGAGGTTAGGCATATCATTGTAGCTTGCAGTCATAATAGAAGAGGCAATTACAGTATTTCGGTGAACATTATTTGCGATACACTGCCCCATCATGTCAAAAACAAGGAATATATTTTATGATAGTGATATGTAGCGAAAGTAATAATTCCGTACCCAAGGGGTTAAGGTTTTCGCAGACAGGCGCGACGCGACAGCTCTACGTGACGACTCTAGAAAACTTCATGGAAATTGTTCTACCAGAATCGTGTCGCACAGTCGCGTCGCACCTGTCTGCGGAAGCCTGTAATGGTAAAACGGGGTGAATAGGAAATGCAGGGGTGAATCGGGACGAAACTTTAAAATGGATTTTAACTTTGAAATAATAGGTATCCTTTTTTGACAAAATGGTCTATTAAGGTTTTTACTATATCGCACCTACGGTGCAATAACGTCACTTATGCAATTTGGGAGGGTTGTAAATGTTAAACGTTTATATTATTTTATTACAAAATTGTGAGATGTTCGCTTTAACTTTAATATGAAGTTCAAAGTTGTAGTTTATTACCAGTTAATTTCTTTAGTCAAGAAAAGGAAGAAGAACATTATAATAGGATGGCGAATTTTTAAACGCTTCTCCTGAAATATTACATCATTTGCATAAGTGACGTTATTGCACCGTGGGTGCGATATTATAATTTACGATTACGTGTCCTTGTTGGCAACAAACAACGTTAAAATCCTTTTAAAAGCTTCATCCCGATTCACCCCTGCATTTCCTATTCACCCCGTTTTACGGTATTCCGTAATAGGTTGCAGGTGTTGTACACCTACCTACCTTTGCTCTAGCCTGCAGTCAAGTTACTCTTTCTTAAATATTGATCATTAATATAATTTAGGCGTTCTAATACTAAGGGATTATTCGAATACTCTATGCCGAAAGCGGAAATGACGATATTGATAACGGATATGACGAATATGAATATTACAATGATGTCATTGAGTATCATTGCTGACGGTTGATCCTCATGATCGTTCAGGTCCAAGCCACCGATTACCACGAATAGCAATCCAACGAGAAGCTAAAACAAAAATACTAAGTTTATTCCATTGTTTACAAAAATTTGTGGTTCTAAAATATCAGGCTGAATCACCACATGATGTTCAGTCTCAATAAAAAAGTAGTTAATTAGGTTAATCTTGAACCTGAATAATAAAAGAAGCCTTGTGACCTTGTCCAAGTAACTAATTAATTTGGGTCTTTCATAAAGCAGGGCCGACAAAAGTTATTATTCAGTCTACCATACCTACGTCCATTAGGTAAACATGACGTTTCCGCTGAAAAACTGACTGAACTGAAGGTAATTCGGAGGTTTTTCCGTTCCAAAACCTTGTTCCTATTAATGGTTGATAGGCTTTAATTTTACTTACTAAATGGTTACAAATCTATCGAATTTTCTAGTCCATCTATGTAGGGCACAGTCAAATAAACTACTTATGCGGGTTAGAGTCGGAGACATTGACTGGATATTGGCTGGTAATGAATGTGAAAGCTATTATAATTAGTCTTCAAACATTTAATGTTGCTGGCATAAAATAGATAAGCTGTACCCGAGGCCTAGGACACCTCTGGACTTTAAAATTCCGCCAATGGGCCGAGTTCAAAACAGCATTGAGGAGTTCCAGGTGACAGGGTGGCTGGATTTATACAACGTGTAACGTTAAATGCGCAAAACCTCAGACACCCCAACTGATTTTTAATTCAATTGACCTATTTAGAAAATAAGTCATTTAAACAATTGTAAAGGTTTTATGTGCTGTTTTAGTTTTACTGGCCATTCTGATCGTTTCTTGCGTCTGCGACGACGCTTTAACGAGGGAGGAGTCGTGACCGGGCCGCTGCGCCGCGCTGACATTGGGTTGCTTGACCTATTAATAAATAGATACGGCAACGTTTTTAATGAAGGTCTTTTGAAAAATGTGACCTATATTAAAAAGTGGTTCAATTGATTGTGCTCGTTATTCTGATCACACTATTTTCAGGTTTTGCGCATTTAACGTTACACGTTGTATAAAGGAACATGCCTTTTGAGTATAAGAACCGAGCTCTAAGGCCTACTTGCACGGACTTGCACCATAAACCACTAAATGCACTTAACGCTAAACGTCTTTAAAACATAATTCTGACTTTGTCATCTTCAAACGATTGACAGAAATAGAACGATATTTTAAATTCCATTAGTGATAACTGCATTTAGTGAGTGGTGGTGCAAGTGGGCCTTAATGCCCATAATTTGCAATACTACGTCTTAGGGTTCACTGTTAGTGTCAAAATCGCATAAACGTGACCTAATTTATCTTAATCTAAATCTTGATATCTAGCAAGCGAGGAGTCGAAGGCAGATACGAGAACATTCAGCACAGTCACGACGAAAGCCGTTCCGGTGGTCCCATAATTGATGTTCAAGGCAGAGGTCCGGTGGCGCGGCCGGTGGAACCAGCAGTCTCGCCACAGGTTCAGTGACAGGAGCACGAAACCCATCGCCACCTAAGATCCTGGATGTTGCTTGAGGAGTTTAAGGAACAGAATAATGTTGGAACTGCTATTTATCTATTCTAATGTAAATGACGTTGGTCAAATCCCAGAATAATTTGTCTTTCATTTCAATAGCGAGCGCAGTACAGAGACTGCGACGAAGTGTTCTGGGATTCACGTCTTGAGCAGTTCGTGATGCTGCCTAAGCCTATTAAACTATCAATCTAGATAGCAAGCTTTGTGAAATACCTAGTAGTAGATCACGTTACACTAAACCTCTTTCCCTTAAGTTAAATGATTTGACTGTTAAATTCAAAATCAAGACTAAAGCCCCCCTTGCACCAAAAACCATTTAACACACGAAAAACGAACGAAACGCTAAACGAACTTATAAAAAATCGTCCTGTTTCTGTCAATCGTTTGAAGGTGACAGAGACCAAATGATGTTTAGCGGTAAACGTATAGTGATTTATGGTGCAAGCGGGCCTTAGTATGTTATCGTTTCTCACCTGAAGAACGATAGATATGGAGATGAGCACCACCAGCAGCGTATAGAACTCGTGCTTGGGCCCAACTTGCAGGACGTACTTCAGCTGCGACGCGTTTGACGTCAGCAGGGCGATGTCGAGCATGCCCTGCGCCACCGTCTTCTTCGTCGCATAGCGGTTCGCGTCCAGTCCTTTGATCTGAGGAAAATATAACAAGGGTATAAGCATTAAAATGACTATGGGAGTTCCAATGCAAAGATTTATATGGAGCTGGTCTCGACGGCAGCGGCGCGGGAAGCGGCGTACGAGCGATGCGCACCAGTCTAGCGCTGCCCACGTGTCTGCATTGACGTAGTCATAGTATAAAGAGGGGAAGTAGGCTATCTCCGGCCTAATCCGCGATATAATTGCCTACTGTCTTAGGGTTGTCACTTTTAGGAAAATTTTAATTCAGTGCAAACCAACACAGAAATGTAAAACAAATACAGAAATGTATTCAAGATTCAGAGCAGTATTATTTATAAAAAAAGGCATAAAATAAACCGGCGCGCGGCGGGACGGTGGGGGTGCGACTGTCCGCTCTTCGTCAGATTCGGTTGTCGCCCAAACCGCTAACATATATTTATAGACTAAGAGCTCGTATATCATATATAAAATCGTAAAAAAAAAATAAAAAAAACTGTTTAGTATAATTATATACTAGTCAGTTTTTTGTATTTTTTTTTTTGATAGGCACAATGTAGTATTTGTACACATAAAGGACCATATTTATTTTTATTTTTAATTAATACAAACATATCTATTGAATCACACATTTATTACAAAATTACAAATTAGCTACAGAAAAATACTTTCTTCGGTTTCGACTATTACGAAACGCCTTGTTATGAAACTTTAATGTGTAATATATCCGCATCCTTATAAATAACTTTTGGAAATATAATTTCGGAAAGCATGGGCAGGGCGGTGAAAAATGTAAATATTTTATTTGTTCATAAACAAAAGCCGCGACGCGCGAACCTCGTGCGGTGTTAGCCCCGACTGGCGCTGTGAGAAACGGGTCGAGATTTTGTTTAAGTGTGCGTGCGGCGCGCATAGATACTTTGGCGCACACATACAAGCCGCGCGCGGTGCGTTTGTATGAAGATAACTTACTTCCCCTCTTTGTACTATGACGTAGTGTACTGCATTTTATTTTTTGCTTTAAATGTAACGTTTCGAAGAAATTTGTATCAAAAAGGTGTTGTCGTCGCTATTTAGACATTTCTTTCGCGAACAAAGACACTAATTTCTCATAACACAACACTACGCTGCTCTAGCGCCGCGCGATCTGCCCGCTGGCTTCGAGACCGGCACCCTAATTGCGTAACAAACTATTAAACTCAATCTGAATCATTTTGAAGGATATTGCTAACCCATTGCTCCATGTGTTCGAAAATTTTCTCTCCTCAACAACGTTAATAACGCAATGAATGCTGTTGAACTGTCAAAATGAAACCCATTGCTACTAATAGTGTGTTACGCAATTACCTCGCGGGTCTGCGTTGCTGCGCTGCTCCCCGCGCCGCCTCCGCTCCCGCCCTGCAATCGCTGACTTCGAGACCGAGGCCTCATTTACGACGCGCGCTTTACTTGTGGTAACCAAGTGTACAAACACGCTGTGAATGTGTGTCTAAGCGCAGGAGTTCTCGGTAGAATCCCGAGACAATAGTGAAGTCGGAAATGTGTGTGTGTATGCTGGTGTACGTTATGTGCTGACGCTAGTCGTCTTCACACACACATTCACAGCGTGTTTGTAAATAAAGCACGCGTCGCTTTCTGAGAAAAAAATACTGTAGCATGATTTCTTCCAGGAGTAAATTAAAACGTGGAGAAAATCGACTCATTAGGTAGACGTAGTACCTAAAGATTAGGATCTTTATTGCGGAGAAAGGACCATGCCAAAAATCGTCGCATACCACCAACAGATTTCAAACGTATCTCAATTAATTCATCTCGGCAGCATGATCATTTTTTATTATGACGACATCACCGTAAGTCATGGGGATATCGCGCAAAAAAATAATTCATGTACACACTTCTTGGTATGTACAGTTAATTGTAAAAAAAAATTACAGGAACACTATTTAACTACAAAAAAAAAAAAAAAACTTTTGATAGTGAACAGCCGTGAGGTGCAGAGAAAAAAAAACGGTCTTATCTTCCCGCACCCTCCCCCCTTGCTCTGCTAACTCCCTGCGCGCACGCACCTCAGTAGTGGCTAGTACGTTCAGCACCCTAATTGCGTAACAGACTATATACTCTCCATTCGAGTCATTTTGAAGCATATTGCTAATCCATTGCTCCATATGTTCGAAAAATGTGTCTGCTCAACAACGAAAATAACGCAATGAATGTTGTTGAACTGTCAAAATGAAACCCATTGCTACTAATAGTGTGTTACGCAATTAGCTGCTGTGTTTACGTTGTTTATCTGTGCGATATCGGCTTGTTTGCGACTATTACTGACCCTGCTTGTTTATTTGGACCCTTTAATTAGATACTTTTTGATTACCCTGGCACGTTTATTGGACTGTGATTTTTACAACAATGTGCCCACGATCAGTTTTAAGACAGAGGCGACACATTACAAGATACTTTGCTTCAAAGTAGTCCTGAGTTAGTGGCCCACATATCGCAAAATGGATTGACACAAGTAAGTCGTTATAAAACAATCATTAGTATATCTATAACTATTAAATACATTTATTAAGTAAGCAGACTTAGAATATTCAACGTGTAACGTTAAATGCGCAAAACCTCAGACACCCCAACTGATTTTTAATAATAGAGAAAATAAGTCATTAAAAAAATTGTAAAGGTTTTATGTGCTGTTTTAGTTTTACTGGCCATTCTGATCGTTTCTTGCGTCTGTGACAACGCTTTATCGAGGGAGGAGTCGTCACCGGGCCGCTACGCCGCGCTGACATTGGCTTGCTTGAACTATTAATAAATAGACACGGCAACGTTTTAATGAAGATTTTTTGAAAAATGTGACCTGTATTAAAAAGGGGTTCAATTAATTCTGCTCGTTATTCTGATCAAACTACTTTCAGGTTTTGCGCATTTAACGTTACACCTTGTATAAGCAGGGCATTTTTACGATGCTTTTTGCTACATTTTTGAAGTACTTCAGTATAAAATATTGACAACTAAATAACATATTTCCTTTTCAGGTATTATTTAATAACGTCATGGCAGTATGTCATAGATGCTGGCAGAGAGCCAATAATGCCGTTCATCCACAACGCCGTGAGGACGCTCCCTTTGTCGTAGAAGAACCAGAACCAGAGCCCCAAATAGATGCTGACAATCAAGAGCCCCCCAATGTTGCAGAAGCTCAAGATCGACAGAACAGTTCAGAGGATACACGTGAATTCTATGTTCCTGATTCCGTGAGAGCACCAAATACTTCAAACGTCTATATGTATAGGCAATGTAGAAATGAAAATCTAAGGCGAGTACCTGTGTCAATCAAACTACATCTAGTTTGCCATTACCGATTGTATATTCCACCAAGTTCGCGAATATGCGAAGAACATTTAAGTAACAATGACTTTGAGGAGTTACTGTATAATGTAAACGTTACACATTATTTATGAACAGACGCCAGCACATCAAGCTACCCAAGCTAAAGAAATTTGACAGATTGTAGTAGCTTGATGTGCTGGCGCGTACATGAACAATAACAAAACCCAAAATGTTGTTATTTTATAAAGATACTAGCATCCGCCCGCAACTTTGTTTGCGTAGAATTCGGAATTCCCGCCGTTTAAATCGGTCAAGCCGTTTAGTAGTTGACATACCGACAGCAGCGCTACCTACCGGGTCGAATTGTATTTTTAAAATAATCCAGGAAATCATTGAAATACCCATATAAAATTTCAACCCAATCGGTTCAGCCGTTTAGATGTTATGTGAAAAAGGTAAGCACGGAAGGATAATTCATACTACCCGTTGTCCTATTACCCGTTTTCCCGTAGGAATGAAACATTTTCCCGCGGTAAAACGTACCCTATGTTCATCAGGGATAATATCGGCTTCTAATGGTAAAACAATTTTTCAAATCGGTCCAGTAGTTTCGGAGCCTATTCAATCAAATCTTTCCTCTTTATAATAATAGGTCTTACCTATGAAATTGCCGTTTTGTATGAAAAAATTTAAACGAATTTTTTTCATGTATTTTTTATTTGTATTAATCGAAGTAATCACCCATGCAATCAATGCATCTTTGCCAACGCAGTGGCAGTTTATTGATGCCCTTCTTAAACAAATCAGCTGGACGGGAGGCAACAAATTCTTCAAAGGCATTTTGTACTGCCTCTCGGGTATTGAATTTTTCTCCCGCCAAGAAGTTATACAAATTCTAGAAAAAGTAGTCTGTAGGCGCAAGGCCTGGTGAGTAGGGCGGATGACGGAGAGCTTCCAACCCCAGTTCTTGCAACTTGGAGACCGTCTGCCGTGCAGTATGAGGTCGCGCGTTGTCGTGCAGGAGCAGCGGAGACGAGCGATTGACCAATGCTGGTTGGAGATGTGCCAGCTTCTCCATCATTGTGTTCAGTTCTTCACAATACACATCTGCAGTAATGCTCACCCCGTTTGGTAAGAAGCTGTGATGAATCACACCGGCGCTAGACCACCAAACAGTGACGATCACTTTTCTAGGGGTAAGTTTTCGTTTAGGGCATTGTTTAGGTGCTGAACCAGGATCCAACCAACTTGCTGAGTGCTTGCGGTTATCAAACGGAATCCATTTTTCATCGCAGGTAACAATGCGGTTCAAAATTCCTTCATTTGTGTGTCTGTTGAGCAGTGCAAGGCACGTCTCGACGCGTACTTCGCGCTGGCGATCATTGAGTTCGTGGGGCACTCATTTGTCAAGCTTTTTTACCTTGCCAATTTGACGCAAATGGACCAATATTGTTTTGACGCTAACGTCGAAAGCTGCTTCCGCTTAAGCTTCCACAATCGCCTTTAATTCGTCACTGTCGACCAAAGTCTTCGGACGACCGCGAGGTTCATTTTTCAGGTCGAAATTTCCAGAACGGAAGCGGGCAAACCAATAACAGGTGGTGCGTTGGTTTGTAGTGTTAGCTTCGTAAACGTCGTTGATGTTGCGTGCCGCTTGTGCCGCGTTGCCGCCACGACGGTACTATGATGACGAAAAAGATTGAAATGCGATGAAAATGTAACACTAATCAATAAACAAATGAATACTTTTGGAAACAAAATTCCATGTTTTTAAAATAAAATTAATTTGAAATTAGAATTCTTAGCCAAACAAACATTATTTTGATTTGAAATGGCCAGTACTGCAGAACGGCAATTTCATAGGTAAAGACCTAATATTAGTGTAGGTACATATACTATACTTAAACATGTTATTCAAACCTAAAATGTTTAGTTGAACAATTGTTTATTGTAAAATGTCTAAAACAAGGCTATTTAAAAAAAAAATCATCCTGTTTTAAGTAAAACCTTTTCTTTATTTTTTATTTAATGACGCCATATATTTCCGGAAAAAAAATGTTATTTGTGTTTTATGAGACTTCACAATAATATTGAAACAAGTCCCATGTCTGTTGGTGGGTTGGGACAGCGGCCATACAATCTTTTGCATGGCCCTTTAATTTAGATTTTTTAATTAAGAATAATGTCATAGGCAAAATATCCAGAAGAGGGTAGGTGGTACCCGTGGTACTAGGAACTAGGAACCCACTGAAAGTTTATCTGAATAGCTTTAACATTAAGGGATCTCTTATACAAGGTGTAACTTAAATAACGCACAACCTGATGAGTACACTGACCCCTTAAGAGGTTGTGCGTTATTTAAGTTACACCTTGTATAGGCCAGTCATTTAAAACATCGTAGGTCGTAAAAAATGCACTGTAGGTACAGAATTACAGATATTTTAGGACTTTGTCAAGATACATACTTTACCAATACTTAGTGTAAAACCAAGTTTGCAGCATCGAAAGCCTATGCTAACAGACTGGTGCTCGAAAACCCTCGTTTTCGGACTTCTTTCAGTTTTTGCATTATAACTTCTAAAATGTTTTTTTTTTTTTAAACGTTGTGTAATTCTCCTGTATTATGGGTGCGTTTACAAACATTTAAAGACACATACACAAACAGCCAGACCCGGAACAACTTCTTGTAGATCATACAAATATTTGTTCCGTGCGGCAATCGAACCCGCGACTCGCAGCGCAGCAGTCAATCACTTAACCACTGCACCAACCGTGCCGTCAAAGGTGCATTCTAACAACATCCTTAAACATCAGTAGGTAAGTATCTACCTACAGTGCATTTTTGGCGACCTAAACCTAACGCAATTTTTGTGTCTACGATGACTGGCGTAGTATAGTAGGTAATAAGTCTCGTAGACATTAGAAATGATAATAAACATAATAAACTGAAGCGGAGCTGGGCGAAGCGGAGCAGAGACGTGCAGGAATCGACTAATCACAATGGTTGAAATCCTCATCGCGTTACTCGTCTCGTCTGTGATTGGGCGATTCCTACACGCTTCCGCTCCGCTCCGCCCAGCTCCGCTTCAGTGGAAACGCACTCTAATATTATAGAACAGACACCAGCACATCAAGCTACTACAATCTGGCAGATTTCTTTAATAGATTTTCAATTTTATCGCCATTGGCACTAGGTTCAAGGTTGATTGGGAAAAATTGACAGTTAAAGGTAAATTAATTAACAGCAATGACCTCCACGTGAATTGATAATTTTGTGTGAAATGCTACTTATTTGTTAAACAGTTACTCTACCTATAAGTAATTTTAAACGGTGTTTATTTTGACTACATTTAAATATAAAAAGTAACTGCAGTGCGATTCTGAAACCATCTCACCGTGAAAACTTAGGTGAAGTGAGCGTGGAGTGAGCTGTCAGTGTCATCCCACCTGGTACTAGGGATTGACCAAGAATACATTTACAATCATAATCGAGATTTTAATAATATTTTTTTATGCTAATTCTATTGATCATTTTGTATAATTTCAAAGCTAGTTTTTTTGCTTTATACGCAACAAACTTATTTTATTTTTAATTGTCAAAACATTACTATTTTTTGGAGTTTTAATCTAGGAAAAAAAGACTAGTCCTTAAATAAGTACTAGTCTAGGAAAAAAAAAGAAAATTGATATTCTGACTAAGTTTCTGTTTTGGTATTTTATTTAAAAACCCCACAAAATAGTAATGTTTCAAGACAACTAAAATACTAGTTTTGAAATTATATAAAATGATCAATAGAATTAGCATAAAAAATATTATTAAAATCTCGATTATGATTGTAAATGTTTGCTTAGTCAATCCCTAGCATCAGTGGTATGACACTGACAGCTCACTCCACGCTCACTTCACCCAAGTTTTCACGGTGAGATGGACAGAATTCCAGATACAATCAATTCTTTAATCAATAAGATTACAGAATCGCACTGCTGTAGCCAAGGTGTATACGTCGGTAACTGCAGCTACATTTAAACTTTCAGATCCGTTCAAAAGAGCAAAAGGTTCAATATTTACGTCATCGCACACGATGTCAGTCGGGGCATCCTGCTCCTTGGTCACAATCTCTTCGCCATTTGAGTGATCCTGATCAGACCGATCACTGCCGCCATTCTCCTTGGTTCCCTCCTCCATTTTATTAATCAAAAAATAACTCAACACGAAGCGATCAATTTTGAGGTGTTGCTGAGATCGCGTGCGGAGGGATACTGGTAGAATGGAACGTTTGTAAGAAACCGTAGATTATTTGTTATTTCCTTCAGGCCAGCAAGGCCAGAAGAGTAGCATTTGATCAATAGAGTATGTTTAAGTTTCCTTAGAAACGCACTTAAGAGATATTAAGTAGGTAATTGTATCTGCTATTGCCAAAGGATATCGGCAGTCAGCCTCTGTAATTGATCAGTTATTTCTGTGAAATCGATTATAAAATATTACTCCTCACAAGTTCCCCGAATTACGAATTACTGGAGTTGACCTTTCAAAGTTTGTCAATCAAATGCAATCTGCTTTTCACAACTACCTACTATGTTGAAGTTTATTTATTTATTTATCAACAGTTACTTACATGCTACAAACTACAGAGATATACTTAAACTAAGATTTAAAAAACATGTGACCCACACCATTGGCCACGTTTTAACTACAGGTTAAAAGATGTGCCAAAGACAAGTGATAAAGTCGTAAAAGAAAAATAAAACAATAGTCGCTGCCATAATATTGCTGTGTTACTTAGCTTAGCTTAATTTAACGTAAAATTCTCGCTAAACAAAATGTCCAGATATTGGCTTCCAATCTAACCGGATGCAGCTGAATGCCAGTATTTTACATGGAGTGACTGCCTATCTGATCTCCATAACCCAGTCCAGTTACTGGGTACAACGAAACCCCTTGGCAAGACTGGTTGTCAGACTTTCGGGCTTCTGATGACCCGTGTCTACTGTCAAAGATCCAAGAATGACAGCCAAAAACAAAGTTTGCCTAATATCAGTTACCGACTCATTATCTATTAATGTTGGCCTGATCAACCACCAGGCCACCTGACTGCTTAATAGCTTTGATGACATAAAAAGAAGCATAGATACCAGCACCCTAATTGCGTAACACACTATTACTCTCAATTTGAAGCATAATTCTAATCCATTGCTCCATATGTTTGAAAAACGTGTCTGTTCAACAACGTAAATAACGCAATGAATGTCGTTGAACTGTCGAAACGCAATTACCCTGTGCTGCCTACCTACATATTTAAAGACTAGGTAGGTCTAAGTAGGTATATTATGTGTCCTTTTCGGACCCTGTGACCTAAGTTCTCTTTTGGAGGTACCTAGTTTAAAAACTGAAAATAACGTAAGTTGGTAGTACCTAACTACGTGGGTTTTTTATCGTAAATAATGCACATTACATACAAAACAATTCGCCTAAGTTCAATGAATTATGTCGTTTATATTGTCCAAAATGCCAAAGGTATGTGAATGACACGAAATACAATGAAACAAACGAAGACACGGAGTAACGGAAGCTGCTCGTTTTTGTGCATCCTTTATGCAAGGTTATACATGCCGGATTAAATCATAAATATGTAGGTACTTAAGTAGTTAATTGCAGTAATTAATTAAATTAAATGAAGTGTAATTTATAAACCTTTAAATCAAATTACTACCCACCTAAATTTCTGTTACACGTAGGTAAGTAATACTTTTCGGAAACATTGAAAATGGTTCGTGATAACTGGACGATAGCTTCTGATATTTATTCCGAATTAGACAATGCACAAAGGATTTAGTAGGTATACAAAAAATGGAACTTAGCAAACCTTACCCCATTTCTCAATCCAGTCGGCAGAATCGAAGCCATAGTTCCGAAATAAAAACTCTTGAAACCACTGTATCAACTCATCCAAACCATAATTTTGTTTAAAAAACGAATCCCACTTTACAAAACCGATTTCCCGAACGATTTTTTCCGAGCTCTGGACGCTACTGTGTTCAGCCAAAGAATGATAAAATCGATGGCGTTACCTGACGACGGATACACAACAACTATTGACTGTAGTATCAGCAACAATGGCGTATTTACTTGGAAAATGAAAGTCTTCTGACACACCGATATAGTTTTCAAGGTCTGAAAATACTACGAGTTTACGATGCTTTGTAGAAACAGTAAGCAACGGTGATAAAATCCACGCAACGTTTACCGCAATCTTACCGTACTTAATAGATTCGTGGTAATTAGGTAAGCCTGATTTACTAACGAATGTAAGTTTTCACAATGATGTGAGTCGTTATGAAGTCTAATTGTAGAGCTAGCAGTAACAATGATGTAATCATGTACAGACGCCAGCACATCAAGGTACCCGAAGCTGTCAAATTTTCCCAATCAACTTTAAACTTAATGCTAATAACGATAAAGTTCAAAATCTATTAAATAAATTTGACAAAATCAAAATCAAAAGTCATTTATTCAAACTACGCTGAGAAGCAGCACTTTTCAAACGTCTAAATGACAAAAGACAGTCCCCCAAAACGCCCGCCCTTCACCACTTCCTAGTGCTTTCGCTGGGAAGAAGAAGCGCAACAAAGTCCCCAGCAGCACAGCTGTCTGTTCAATTAGAAAATACTTGATTGAATACAATACAAGGTAGGCAAAGTAATTAACATTACAAGACACAGAACACTATTTAATTATTTGCCATAGGCATGGCATGTCATGTGGCTATGGCTAGCCACGACAATAATTATACCAATAACCATACGCGTGGACTCAAGCAAAAAAAAAGAATAAATCAAAATTAAAAATGTAAACAAAAACTTACTATCTTAATAAAAGCATCCAGGTATAAAGGGCATGACCGCTTACATATTTACGCAATGCTGGGTTCTGCTCACATAGCTGTCACTTGAAGTCACAAATGATAAACTATTGACCATTGAAGTAAACTAAATAAACAAGTTATTACTCATCATCTGCATAGCCTTTTCCCAACTATGTTGGGGTCTGCTTCCAGTCTAACCGGATGCAGCTGAATACCAATATTTTACATGGAGCGACTGCCTATCTGACCTCCACAACCCAGTTACTGGATAATACGATACCCCTTGGTAAGACTGGTTGTCAGATTTTCGGGCTTCTGACTACCCGTAACGACTGTCAAAGATCTACGAATGACAGCCGGGACCAACGGCTTAACGTGCTTTCCGAGGCACGGAGGAGTCTCGGTATGTAAAGATGGTCACCCATCCACAGACCAACCGTGGCTAGCGTAGCTTAACCTGATCGATCGACCTGTGCGGCTGTTATTATTTAGCAACGGGCCCCTAAAACAAACAAGTTATTACTAATGACAACAATAAAACCATGGTCAGCAAGACGAGCAGTCACCACAAACAGCACTCGTTCACGAGCGTAACGCAAAAATCAGCCATTACCCCCCTCGCCATAATTGAGGGAAGGAGGCAACCGATCCCCGAAGCTACCGCAAGCAGTGACATCTAAGGGAGACGACGAACTTGCTGCCGGTTGCTTAGGTAGGTAAGAATAATATGATCAATCGTCGAGGTCGCTAGCTAACCACATATTGCAATCAACTCATTAGGAAACATTGAAATGAGTTTATTATGTCAATAATAAAGTAAAATAAAAACTGATTTGACTTATACAGTCTAATATAAAATAAAAAACAATTATATAATGAACTCCTATAACCTGTCAGTAAGCTAATTCTGGAGAAAGAACATAACCATTGTCTTGAGTTAATCAGGGCGACCAACTATTCTTATCGTTTAATGCCTTTGAACAAAGGTTGGATTTTACTTGAGCTTTAAACGTATTAAAAGGTAAATCTAGCAAAGAAGAGGGTAGTTTGTTATAAAAGGTTATGCCAAGCCCAACAAATGAGTTATGAACCTTATGAAGCCGATGAAAGGGAGCACGTAGTTTGTCCTTATTTCTGGTGTTAACATTGTGAACATCACTGTTTTTAGTATACAAGTGTATATTTTGCCTAATATACAACGTGTAATGTTAAATGCGCAAAACCTGAAAATACGAGGGCGGGTCAATAAGTCCGTGACTTTTGGAATAAAACACAGATTTTTTGATAAATAAATAAGTTTATTTTTCAACGTAGTCTCCCTTGAGCTCTATACACTTTGTCCAACGCTTCTCCAATTTTTTTATCCCTTCCAAAAAATATGATTTGTCGAGGTCCTCAAAATAGGCCTTTGTTTGCGAGATGACTTCATCATTGGAGTCAAATCTTTTTCCACCAAGCCATTTCTTCAGGTTTGGGAACAAGAAGTAGTCACTCGGAGCCAAATCTGGAGAATAGGGTGGATGAGGGAGCAATTCATAGCCCAATTCATGGATTTTTGCCATGGCAACTGCACATGTGTGCACCCTTGCATTGTCTTGGTGGAAAAGAACTTTTTTCTTGGCCAAATGAGGTCGGTTTTTTTTCAAATCGTCATTGAAGCGGTCCAATAAGTTGGCATAATATTCCCCATTGATTGTTCTTCCCTTTTGAAGGTAGTCAATGTGGATTATCCCACGTGCATCCCAAAAAACAGTCGCCATAACTTTATTGGCTGACAAACCCACCTTGGCCTTCTTTGGCGCCGATTCACCCTTAGAAACCCACTGTTTTGACTGTTGTTTGGTCTCTGGTGTGTTGTGATGGATCCATGTTTCGTCCACGGTTACAAAACGGCGCAAAAACTCCTCCATATTGCGATTAAACAACGCCAAACCTTCCTGTGAAGTTGTTACACGATTGCGTTTGTGGTCGACTGTGAGCAAACGCGGCACCCATCTTGCGGAAAGCTTTCTCATGCCCAAGTGATCATTCAAAATTGAAACGACTGAGCCATGCGAGATCCCTACGGCTTCCACAATCTCTTGCACTTTCAATCTTCGGTCGGCCAACACCATATCGTGAATTTTTTCGATTGTTTCGGGTATAGAGACCTCAACTGGGCGTCCAGGACGTTCGGCATCTTCAGTGCTTGTACGGCCACAACGAAATTCAGTAAACCACTTTTTTACCATTGAAATCGATGGTGCAGAGTCCCCATAATATTTATCAAGCTTAGCCTTGGTCTCGGTAATGGTTTTTTTTCGCAAAAAATAATGCTTAATAAGCACACGAAATTCACTTTTTTCCATTTTTTCCTCAAATTACTGGGTAGTCTGATAAAGATAGCTGTCAAACACAAACTAACTGACGCAGTAAGTTCAAATTTTGATAGGAGTCAACTGACAGATGCCTGTTGACAGGAGTAGTGTTGCTTTTTCAGTAAAGAGGTCAGAAATTCAAAAAGTCACGGACTTATTGACCCGCCCTCGTAGTTTGATCAGAATAACGAGCACAATTATTAATTGAACCACTTTTTAATATAGGTCACATTTTTCAAAAAATCTTCATTAAAAACGTTGCCGTGTCTATTTATTAATGGGTCAAGCAAGCCAATGTCAGCGCGGCGCAGCGGCCCGGTGACGACTCCTCCCTCGATAAAGCGTCGTCGCAGACGCAAGAAACGATCAGAATGGCCAGTAAAACTAAAACCTCACATAAAACCTTTACAATTATTTTAATGACTTATTTTCTCTTCGAAATAGGTCAATTGAATTAAAAATCAGTTGGGGTGTCTGAGGTTTTGCGCATTTAGCGTTACACGTTGTATATGATGTTGGCAAAGAGGAATTGTGATGCAACCGTGAGAATACCAGTATCTTTAAAAAAAATTCTTAGAGAAACTCTACACCCTAGCTGGCAAATTGCTCGAACAGCTTGTTTTTGTAGGACAAATTTTATTTTTTAATATATTTTGTATATCAGCGGCTTTGCCCCACAGCAGAATACAGTAGGATATTATAACGCTGTGAAAATAACTAAAATAGACTAAACGCGCTATGTCAACGTCAGCGTATTGTCTTACTTTCCTGACGGCGTAGGCAGCCGAACTGAGCCTTCCTGCTAGGCTTGATATCTGTGGTCCCACTGAACCTTGGCATCTACTGTTATTCCCAGAAAAACTGCCGAGCTCACAGTCTCAAGCACCTCTTTATCTAAGACGATGTTGGGTCCTAGATTTCTAACATTCGGTAAGGCGAACTTTACACATTTTGTTTTCTGACAGATTGTAGTAGCTTGATGTGCTGGCGTCTGTAGGTATGTATGTAGATACTTAAGTATTTTAAACGAATTTATGTTATATTATATGAGTTCGCACTACTTGCACTATGAAAGATTTAATTACTGAATTGTGGTCGTTTTGGGAAGTGGGCGAAATGGTAAATAAACAGTTGGCCGAATCAATAGTTAGGAAAATATTGGATTAAGCATTGATTTAGGTAGACATCTAGGTATAGAGCTTTCTGCGAGAGAAATAGGTACATACAGTTCTACTTTTTTGTCGAATAATTCTTATGCACCAGTAGTAGATTCGTGTCTATCTACCTACCAAACGACCAAGTTTGTTGCTGTAGGTTGTTTGTAAGCTGCCCTGCCAAGATACCTGTTATTAAATCAGCTATATTCTTTAATATTTGACGGATATCATGGGAATGTGAACAGCTGATTATGCATAGTTCCTAGCCTGTAGTAGGTAGGTAATGACTGAAATGTGCTGTGCTCAGCTTACCTACCTTCATACGATGATTACCGCATGTTTCGGTAATTTATTTATTAAGAGGCCTTGCGCAGTACTTAAAATTTAAATAAATAATTATTTAAAAAAAAAACTGACAAATTAACAAAATTGACAAAATAAGGAACAATATTTGTAAAGACAAAAATACATTCAAGAGAAAAGTGCCTGCAAGAGTATTTCCCTATCTATATTTCATCCATAGTTTCTCAGAATCTTAAGTATTCACGACACACATCTATCCACAAACAAGTCAGTAATGACAATATATGCCTACGGCGTTAACTTACAAGCTATTGGAAAATCCTAACCAGCCACCAGTTTTGCAAAAACTTCAATACTTGTCTTACTGATCATCCCTTTAACACTAGTCAAGTATTACAAGCTGAATAAGTACTTAATTAGCGATTTACCTAACTTTCGCATGTGACCTCGTTCATCCTGTTCTTATAAACTTTTGAAACACGCAACCTAAGCAGTTATTACCTACATTAACACTTGTTGCGGTGTTTGACTTTCCGTCAGAGGTATGACGCTGACCTACGGAAGAAAAAAGACTTTTCTTCACCCATCTCACTTTGCTGAACCAAAAGAAACACTGTTTTTCCCGATTACCCATAACGGTAGGTGAGGCAGCAGTAAAAATGGTTTGATCTATAAAGTAACTTTATTTATTAATAAAATTATAGATATGCAATATGAAAACTGATTTAATTAACTTACTAACTATAAATACACATAATCCCGACTCAATATGAAGTTCTTGGAGAACTTTAAAATAGTTTAGTTAATTTTCCACGCAAGCAAGGAATTCGTAATTTGTAGGTCCTTATTAGGCAGAGAGATTTCATATTTAAAAACTTATGTAGGTATAAATTATTCGAGTAAAAAATATGTCTCGAAATCAATATTGTACTGTATTGAGAAGAGAACAATTTGCCGTGCAAAGTACCTATTGCAAACTGCAAAGTGAAGAGCGAAACTTCAGAGAGATAACATTCAATTGATACTACTTCCTACAACTTTCAACTCAGATATATGGCTTACTTTAGATATTCATAACATTATTTTTGTTATGAAAATATAAGAAATACAGTCCAAAAACTACACTAGATTTATTTCTATTGATTTTTGCACAAATATAGTATAAAATATATTTATAAAGTTTGTTTAGAATTTCATAAAATGAAACGTGCGCGCGCTCCGCCCGCCCGATTTCGCGTCCTCGATCTGTCAAAAATGTTTCCATTCTTTCGATGGCTTGTGTTGTTTGTATAAATACAAAACAATAATGTATTATACATCATTTAATTCTTAAATTCTTTTTGCTTATAGTGAAGTTCATATCGCGTTTTTATAGTGTTTAGTTTGTGTGTTATTATCATGTAAGGGATCTGCGTAGCCGTGGTACTGTGCTGTTGAGATTTCGTTGGAGGATTAGATCGTACATCTTCCAGATGCTGCCTTCTATGCCCATCCTGTTCTCGAGGGAGAGTCAGGATGCTTTCGGGAACGAAATTGAACCAAGCACAAGCTTTTTCAATCCTTCTTTTCCAAAACCTTTTATCAATCCAGAGGTGAGTCAAAGAACGTAGATGATGATTTTATGTAATGCGCGTCAGATATCGCAAGTTCTACTTTAAAATAAATATTCCGAATAGTTTTTAGAAAGTCTGCATGCAATACTCTTGTGATTGGTCCTCAGAATTATTATAATAAAATTATGAGGTGTAATATCTGCACGAAAGGCTACTTGGAATGTGTCGCCATGTTTATAGGACAGATGATCTATTTACATGACCTTATGATGTTGTTGTTTCAGCCACCACCACAGAAGGTTGCGCAGGAGGTTACGAAAGTAGCACAGAAGGAAGCCAAGACCAGACCAAGTGCTAAGAAAAAAGTTGATCCACCTAAAATAGATGTTAATGTTTTAGAGACAGGTAAACACTACAGAGATGACAGTCCATTTAGCAGCATTTCCTCTTATGTAATCTAGAATATTTTGTTTTGGGATATTTTGAGAGATAATTAGGTCAGAAAACTAATTATAGATAAGTCCATTCAGTGTGCCATCAGAGAATTGAGTTAAAAAAATGTAATCTTGAATAATTGCTTTTAAATTGGGCTCTACATACTTTCATAGCAATATCAAGATTCTCGATGACAGTTCCAACTCATCATTGTTATGTTTCTAGAATGTCATATTTTAAAAATAATGACACATGGTGTAATATTATTATGCACTATTATGCCTATAAAATATGTAGGTAATTGGTGGAGACTCCAAAACATAATTTTAAATGATGGTGACATGGCATTTTTTGACTTCTGAGTTTCTTTACTTTCCATATTCCCTAAGGTTGGCTGGTAGAAAATGCCTATCATTAAGTCTGCCTTTGTACAGTGTTTTTTTACTTGTGCATAAAGTTTTAATAAATAAATAATAAAAGAGTATTTTGTAGAAAATATTGTTCTCTTGCAGCTCTAGTGAGATCCTACTATACTAAAGTACAATCAAGATTTTCTTCCAACACATCGGTGCCTACGAACAAGTTTGTTCAGTTCCAAAGTATATTGAAGTCATTTGATCCTACAAAAGAGACGCCTGTTGATTTATATAAGAAATTAGAGAAGGTATTTGGTGAAGAACACAAAGATATTTTGGAGGAGTTTCTCTTGTTCCTCAAGCCAGGACAAGCGGTAGAGATCGGACGGTTCATGGACCATTTCATGTTAGTGCAAATGACTGGTTTCATAGAACTGTTGCAAGTAAGTAAAGTAATGTGATTTTATTTTTTGTGTAAGTATTGAGTTCAATCTGTTTGCTGTGTGGTAGGTATTGCTCAAATCTAGTCATGTGGTATTTTATTTTTCCTGCTGGTAAACACTCATATGAAACCTAAATGCAACTGTTTCATTTAGAGACATTGTTAGGAATCTGTATTAAAATTGTTCTACAATTCTCCTTAATGTATTTCATATTTCAATCACTGCAGTAATTTAATTTGGTATTTTGTTAATAAAACTACCATTCAGTAGTAGTATTTTGCTCTACTTTCTATTTGGCAAATTGTCTATGATTGTATAAAGTGGCTTTTCTGTGTCAATATCTGGTCAGTTTGGATGGGAGCCAAATTATTTTAAGTAGTAACATTCACTTTAATTTATAAAATCAAATTGAAAAATAATAAACAGTGTTAGTTTTAACACATTGTTTGCGGAAAACGCGTCGACAGTCAAGAAATCGCTCCATAGCCTGTAGGTCTCCTTTCTTGTGTCCTCAGCCAAATTAATAATAATAATATATTTATTCAAAAATTATAAGGCATGAAAATTAGTACAGTTAAATTATACCATTAATATTTAAATCCTCCATTTTATTCGCAGAACACGCTATCACGCAAGCCCACAGTTTTACGCAAGGTGCTGCGAGCGATCACAAGCGGCATAAACAGTGGCAGCAGCAATGAGATGCGGTCACGTGTCCTGCCGCACCTCCGCTCCCACCCGCGTCTAGCTACCATGTTCAAGTCGCTGTTCCCTGATGAAAGGCCGCCTGATAGGTACAGACAAGGGTTATTTTTAGAAAACTATATTTTTAAAGAAATACGACAAAAGCAAGGTAACGCGGAAAAAGCCTCGTGGTGGCTCGTTTTTTCCGCCTAGATATCGGCGCGGAAAATGTTGACTTGCTATATGGAGCTGAATTACGCTCAGGAAATCCTGCTCAGATTTGTTTATTCTTGCCTTAATTGCTGAATTAAATACTCAGAGCAGCACACTAAAATAAGTCGCTCGTTCAGAAATTTCGTGCGAAAAACGTGCTTGTTGATAAGGGTGTAATTTGCCCGAACTGGATGCAAAGCACGGATGTATTGGCACCTTGTAAATGCCGTCAGGTGTATGGACCCGCGCAAGATGTACAAGAATTTGCTCTCTCTGGAGAACAAATGGATTGCCCTATTTCTAACTTGCTGATTTCGCTTGTCGTATTTCTACATTGACTTCGTGGTGAGGCTTGCACGCTCCGAACTCTAGGCCCGTGCTGGTAGTTTACCTTGCCGGAACAGGTCTAGGGTGAGGAGCCGAACCAAGAGAGATACAGAAACCCACAGGGCAGCATGTGGCGAGTTGTTGGGCAGTAGCGACCCCACGGACCCTATCTCCCGGGAGTAGTCTTGTTCCTCACATTTGACTTGCCTTTATTGGTCGGCTTGAGTGGAGATTCGCAAGAGCAAAAATGCTCTGAGAAAAGAAGTACCTATTCCAGTAAGTGCTCGAAGGGATCTTGACCATCTTCCGGGCTTTGGTATTGTTCTGAAAGCCGTGTAAGACCTACTCCTCAAGCACCTCAGGACATGTCACAATGTGCTAGCGACGGTTTCCAGGGGCCCATTATTGAGTGTGCAAGTAACCCCCTGCCATTTTATCCGTGTATATATAAAAAATTGATCAGGCAGGGGCCATAGTTCTTCCATAGTTCTCGGTTACCAGTCCACTTTAGCCGCCTAAACCCATAATCCAATATCTTTGTTTCCATATCCTACAATAGTCCTATACCAACCGGGAATTGTCCTTGGGTGCACTTGCATAGTGCAGACAGGGATAATTATCGGTTGGTGCCGTATTTAATTAAAAACGTCTTAACGGGCCTCTCCGAGTTGGCTTTGGCCCCTCGTACGCCTTCCAAAGGTCCGGGACCCCAGGGTCCCGAGAAATGTAGACTTAAAAAAAAAATTAATAAGTTTATTTATTTTCTGTTCATAAATTATTATGATTATCGATTCTAATAATCGATTAATTCCGGCAGTGCGTACGAGACGGGCACTGACATCATAGACGAGAGCTTCCTGACGAGCGACAAAGGATTTGACGTGTGGGAGTTTGAGGAGGAGAGCGATAACAAGAGGAAACTTGAAGTCAAGGAGAGTTTAGACACAGTGGTGAGTACGGACTTTCACCCGACTTATGTACCTATGTATGTGTTAACATAAGCTTCGGCCAAACCTACGCGACCAAATCAGGCGCGAAGTGGGAGCGTCCGTTAGAGTAGCAACATATCTGCCGAAAATTATTAAAAAGTACGCTGAGGGTAGTTTGTGGTTACGCCTGCTTTTTAAATTAGCTATACCGTTTTATATGACAGGGTGGAATTACGCCGCGTAATGTTTGGCAGATGTGTCGCTAGTGTCGCTACACGTATCGACCGAGTTCTTTTGTGTCTATCTTCGTGCCAGTTGAACAGTTAAAATCAGTTTGTTCCATTACTTTAAGTCTTTTAAAGGACATAAATAAATTACTATTCCTACTTCCATTTCCTTTGCTGAAGTTATAAATTGTATTGTGTGTTTACTATAGAACACAGAATCAAGAATCTTTCACACACAAGGTTAGCAATTAAAAAGGATGCTTTTTCTGCCTGCCGTGGTCCCATGTTACTTGGGGGCGGCGCTAAATATTTTCATCTACCATTCTCCCCTGTCAGAAAGCTTAGAAGTAAACAGCCAATTAAAAATCAAACGCTGAAATGAAAGTAGAAGAAATATTATGTCATGTTCCATAATAAGTTAAAAGTCATCAGACGAACATTGCCAGTAAAACTGCGTTCCTTCCGCAGTATCTGCACGGGCGCGTGTTCGTGCAGCACGGCCGCCTGCTGCGCGGCGCCAGCGTGGCGTACCCCTACAGCAAGGAGCCCTACCGGGTGCACGCGCGCCGCCTCGCGCCCGCGCACACCCTCCTCTCCCCCCCCGACTCCGACGACGAACGAGCCTCCCCCAAACGAAACGCCAAGAACAACTCCAAAATAGGCGGGAAAAAGCCTAAAAAACAGCTCAAATCTCCCACCAAAAGCGTCAAAGACGTCAACGACAACACTAAACATAAAGACGCAGTTAACCTCATGAGCCCTAAAGCAACCAAAAAGTCTCAAACTAACAATAAAACTAAGATGTGTAAAAAGGAGCCAGAGAACAAAACAGACAACCTGCAGAAAAGGGAGAGAAAGGACAGTAAAAGTCACACGATACCGAAAAAAGATGAGGGTTCGAAAGCGAAGCAGCCGAAGATTGAAACGGTAGTCAGGATGAGTATAGAACAGAAAAAAGTGGAGAAGAAAGAGAGGAGTGGTAGTTGGACGAGGGAAGAAGACAAAACTATGTTACAAGTTCTGAAAGGTGAGCCGGGCTCGGAGCAAGTGTTCGGTCGCATCAGAGAACTGCTGCCGCACCGGTCCGCCTCGGAGATCAGAGAGAGATTCTGGCACGTCATGACGTTGTTACAACAGATGGCTGTTGGTGAAGTTACTTAGTTATAAGAAGAACTGAATTTAACAATTAAGCGAAATAAAGTATTTATAAATTTGTATGAATAAAAAATATTTTTGATTTGTATTTCTTTGTTTCAAATGCCATTGCAGCATCCTTTTAAGCACATAGAATCTTTTAGTATTTCAACCGAGGGTAACGAAGTAGAAATGGTTTTGCAAGAGGACCTTTCGGAGCCAGTATAATTTTATTTTGGGAGGCTTAAGGTTTTTTACATTTGATACAACGTGCGTTTGTGTTTACGTCGTGTTTTGGCACTCATGTGTGTAAAATATTTGTTGTATTTGTCGTAGTACTCGTACTATCGATGTTTCATTTGATTTCGGAACGCGTTCTTATTTGATTTTTGAACGCATGCGCAATGTATGTGATGTCCTCTAGACAGTCCTCTCCTCGTTAATTCCTAAATTCTCCGATCACAAAAAGTTCCAACTAGTTTATTTTATGAGTTTAAATCATTAGTCTTATGCCCTGGAGGCATCGTAGATCCTAGGGGCTAACAGTTCACTGGCAAAAAGCGCTGCGAAGAGCACGACGGTAACACATGATTATTTAAAAACCTTAAAACCTTTGGTCTCAGTCCTTGTCAGTGTCTCCATGAAGTAGGATATAAAGAAAAGTTTAAGAATAATCGGATTGTTGACAGAGAATAGCATTTTCATTGATAACGACATATTTCAGTCATGTAATTTTTCTAAGTAACGTTTTTGGTTTTAATACATCTAGTTGAAGTTGAGGGCCCGTGGCTAAATAATAACAGCCGCACAGGTCGATCGATCAGGTTAAGCTACGCTTGCCGCGGTTGGTCTGCGTATGGGTGACCATCTTTACATACCGAGACCCCTCCGTGCCTCGGAAAGCACGTTAAGCCGTTGGTCCCGGCTGTCATTCGTAGATCTTTGACAGTCGTTACAGGTAGTCAGAAGCCCGAAAGTCTGATAACCAGTCTTACCTAGGAGTATCGTATTACCCAGTAACTGGGTTGTGGAGGTCAGATAGGCAGTCGCTCCATGTAAAATTCTGGTATTCAGCTGCATCCGGTTAGACTGGAAGCCGACCCCAACTTAGTTGGGAAAAGGCTAGGCAGATGATGATGACATCTAGTTGAAGTTGAAACGCATACAATGTTGAACTTAAGCGAGAATTACCGTCTAAGAAAATGCTCCTTGCAACGGGAACAGGTACCGACTCAAAGAATGATGAGAGAAAAAATGACGCCTGCGCTTGCTACCATCTACTTCAATTTGATTACTCCCAGACTTAAAGAACTTGCGGGTCTAGAACCTAGGCTTAAAGGTGGAGGAAACAATTGGTTCATGCCGCCAGATGAATTACTTGAAGGCCGAGCAGTATTGAAACCAGCCAGAATAGAGGTACAGACGCTAGCACATCAAGCTACCCGAAACTGTCAGATTTTCCCAATGAACTTTGAACCTTATGCTTTAGCGATAAAGTTGAAAATCTATTAAAGAAATTGGACAGATTGTAGTAGCTTGATGTGCTGGCGTCTGTACATTCCAAATTAAACAATATAGGTATCGAAACTATTCGACAAACTGTGTTCCAGAAGCATCGAAAACAAATGAACTTAGAAATAGAGCAAGCACTTTCAGATTCTGATAGTAACTGGAGAAGTTATATTACAGCCACTACTCGTCGGCTCTGGGATGACCGTGTCGCAGCAGCGAAAAAAAGATTCTGAATATATATTGAAAGACTTTGATGATTTCATGTATTTATATAGGCAGTCCATAGGAAAAATTGAAGTTTTATTTCATGAATAGCCGTAGCAGAAATAAAAAATACTAGAGAAAATGCATTAAGTACATGAAATGCAAAACAAATACACAACCACTTTGAAACATCAAGCGACGCAAGTCTATTCAAAGGTGACAAGTCGGTTGCAAAAATGGAAATATCAAAGGAAAATATGCGTGCGACAATTTTCTACAACTTTCAAAGGGGATTAACGCGACTTCAGTGCTTTGAGAAGATCACTTCTATGTTTAGTGATGCAGCACCATGTCTTAGGACTGTAGAACGCTGGTATTTAGAATTTCAACGTGGCCACTCTAGCTTCAGTGACAAGCCACGTGAAGGTCGTCCAAAAACCGCCATGACGCAAGAGAATATTGACGCCGTGCGGCAGCTAATCGTCGAAGATCTTCATGTGACATACCGTGAAATAGTGGCAGCCGTGGGCATTTCAGGGACTACTATCCAAAAAGTCCTGCACGAAGAACTCGGCGTAAGAAAGTTGATCTTTCGTTGGATACCACATTTGCTTAGCGACAACCAATAAGCAGCCCGTGTTAGATGGTGTCGCAAAACTCTGCAGCGATTCAACCGAGGAGAGTTAAAACACGTTTATGATATGGTTAGTGGTGAAGAGTCTTGGATATATGCTTACGATCCAGATTCCAAGCAGCAGTCAACTGTCTGGGTCTTCCGAGATGAACCAAAACCGACCAGAGTCATACGCTCACGGAGCACTTAAAAAAAAATGGTTGCCTCGTTTGTGGCAAAGGGTGGTCACGTCGCTACTATTTTACTAGAAGATCTCAAGGCGGTTAAGGCGATATAAAAATAAATTGGGTGTTTTTTCGAATCCATTTATTTCACTATTACAGCATGTTTGGATTTGATTTTTAGTTATATGTTTATTGACTATTTGACTAAGACTGACTGAAGGAAAACGCAATTGCTTCAAATTTCCTCGATAGAATTGAATTCCGAAAAGACGTCTTTGACTTTTTTATATTTTCTCCTGTAATTCTAAAATCCTAATTAATTTCATTGCAAAATTGCATTCAAAATATGCGTAATAGGTAATTGAAAACTCTGACTGAACAAATTTTTGATACATAGCGTAATTTATTTTTAAACAATTTTTATTTGGTTTGGCGCTTACGTTGTTTTATTTTGGTTCCAGCGCATTGTTGCGATCTCTTTTTTCGCATGTGGAAGTAATTGACTCTGTCACTTTCTTATGCCCGCCCAGATCGCCTGCGGGCTTTGTCAGTAACGGACTTGTGTCGTTCCTCCCGCAATCGTGATTATATTTTTTATCTCGAATATGTAATTAATAAAAATAGGGGCAAGGATACAAACAAAGAAAATATCGGGATGGTGCAAAAGTTATGACAAAAAAAAATTCAACATCTTTTATTTCATAATGTTTTTCCATAAAGTTCTAAATTACGCAATAGTATTGTACTCGTAGAATGTTATGTTAAGCCGGATCCACACGCTTGCCAAATCTCAACAAGCCGTCACAAATATAAGGTTGAAAAAAAAATGGTTTTGTCGCAATAATTTCAGTAGAATTAATTTATTCATATATCTTATACACAAAATTTCTAATCAACAATATATTCGCCATCTAATTCTATGACACTGGACCATCTAGCCGGCAAGTCGTTTATTCCTTTTGCCCAAAACTACGGCGGCTGTGACTCGAAGAATATGAACACATCCTTCTTGAGACCGTCGACATTTTTGAAAGTTTTGTTTCTCAAATATGCCTTTAAATGTTTCAACAAATGGTAGTCAGATGGCGCCATGTCGGGAGAGTATGGTGGATGAGAAACGGTATTCCAGTGAAGTTCGGTGATTGTTTTGTGGGTTGCCTTTGCGACATGGGGTCTCGCGTTGTCGTGGAGAAGGTGGACAGTTGCGCGTCTTGGCAGTTTTTCTCTTATAGCTTTTGCTAATTCCTGAAGATTCTCAATGTATTGTGTAGAGGAGATCGTGTGCCTGCAGGGAGAAAATTGTGAAACAGCATTCCCTTTGCGTCCCAGAAACAGCACAACAAAATGTTTTGTGGGTGAGGATCAATCGGATGCTGTGGCGGTTTTTCTCCGACTGGAAGCCAATAGCCTAGACGCTTTCTGTTATCATACAAGATCCAGCTTTCATCGCCCGTCACAAGATCCTCTAAAAACTCCTTGCGATGATGACGAAGTAGCAGAGACTGACAGATGGTCACGCGGCAGTTCTTATTATCGTCGGTGAGACGGTGTGGTATCCATTGAGCTAGAACTGTCCTGTATCCCAAGTTGAGTACGTGATTTACTATTGATGCTTGGGTGCAGCCAAGTTCTCTGGCTAGCTCGTGCGTACTTACTTCCGGATTTGCTTTGATGCAGCAGAGTAATGCGTCGTCGTCGATGCTCAAGGGTCGTCCGGAACGTTCCTTATCTTCAAAACTTGTGTCTCCAGATTTAAAACGATTGAACCAACGCTGGACTGTTCGATGAGAAACTACGTCCTCCCCGAATGCATCCTGTATATTTTTAGCAGTTGTGCTTGCGTTCGTGCCGCGCCGCCACAAATAAAACATGATCGCCCGAAGTTGCAACTGCGAGATCGAAGCCAATTCTGTCCATTAGAACGCAAGCTCGCTCTTTTATACCCTGTCACGCGGAAGATGCGCGGAAGAGTAGAAAACATTCTGCAATATCCTTTACATAGCTCGATGTCACATTGTGTCAATACTTAAAAAAACATCGTTGAAATTTTTGCAACAAAACTTTTTTATCAACCTTATACAAACGTGTGGACCGGACCGGACCGGACCGGTAACGCTCTTTAGTGGTGTTGTACACTAATGTTCGTGTGGTAAATAAAAGATGTTTATTTAATACTCACGGTTAAAAAACTATATTATTTTTACATACACGATATAAAAAAGCTCAAGGAAAAGAAAAATCTTATTGACAGAAGGTTTTAAAATTATGTCAGAACACAGAAATATAGAAGACAAGAAAATAAGCACAAGGAGGTCACAATACTACTTGGCACGTTAGAACATATCTATTTTACGGCACGGTTGGCGCAGTGGTTAAGCGATTGACTGCTGCGCTGCGTGTCGCGGGTTCGATTCCCGCACGGAACAAATATTTGTATGACCTACATGTATTTGTTCCGAGTCTGGGTGTTTTTCTATCTATTATATGTATGTATTTACAAAAAAAAATGTATATAAGTAGTTTATCAGCCATCTTGTTACCATAACACAAGCATTAGGTTGCTTAGCTTGGGACAAATGGTGCTGTGTGAAATGTCCAGGGATTTATTATTATTATTATTATTATTATTTAAATAATCATATATAAAACAATGATTTGTAGGTATTAGTGTGTAGTTGTGTAATGTGTATGTTATGTTATCATGTATGTGTATAGGTATACGAGTAACTGTATTGTGTAAGATGAATGTAAAGGATCGCCACATCACTCCCCTCCAGAGACCGTCCTACGGGCGATAATAATCTGGGAATCGAACCCTACGACCAGACTTGGTAGTTCTGACGGGAGTGTCCGTGGGCGGTTTGTCCTCTTCTTGAACCTCTTTGTCTGTTGATGGGGTGTCAGCCAACATGTAGGCGGGTTTTAGGCGATCCACAGAAACTTTTATGTTTTTACCTTTTACTAATATGGTAAAGGTTTTGTCGCCTTTTTGTACAACTTCATAAGGACCAGTATATGCTGGTTGCAATGAACCTCGAAGCGCATCGTCCCTGAGGAATATGTGGCTTGAGTTAGTGAGGTCCTTATGGACAAATATTTTTCCCCCGGAATGACGTGCAGCTGGTGTGGGTTGTAATTTTGCGGCAAACGAGCGTAAACGAGTGGTGAACTCCGAGATGTCGGTGGTGCCGCTGTCACCGGGAATGAAGAATTCTCCCGGAAGCCGTAAAGGCTCACCGTATAGGAGTTCCGCGGAAGAAGACTGAAGATCCTCTTTAAAAGCGCTCCGGACACCCAGTAAAACCAAGGGCAGAGATTCTGTCCAGTTATGGTCAGCATGGCACATTATCGCCGTTTTGAGTTGCCTGTGGAATCGTTCCACTAGGCCGTTGCATGCTGGGTGGTAGGCTGTTGTCTTCCGGTGTTTGAACCCGACTATTTTGGCTAGATATTGGAACAGTGCGGATTCAAACTGCCGTCCTCTGTCTGTGACAATATCAGTTGGACAACCAAAGCGGGAGATCCAGCTGTTCAGCAAAGCTTTACCGACTGTCTCAGCGGTAATGTCTGCAATTGGTACCACTTCTGGCCACCTAGTGAAACGATCCACGGCCGTCAGGCAGTACCGGTACCCCTGTGATGGAGGAAGAGGACCTATTAGGTCAATGTGCACGAAGGCAAATCTAGCACGGGGTAATTCGAATGTGCCCATCGGTGATGACACATGACGAATGATCTTTGTGCGTTGACAGCTGAGACACGTTCGTGACCATTGCCGGCAGTCCTTGCGAACTCCAGGCCAAACGTATCGTTGTGCAACCAATTTTGCAGATGTGTTTGCTCCTGGATGACTGAGGCTATGAAGGCTCTCAAATATTTGCCGCCGCAAGGGTTTTGTCACGAATGGTCTGGGAGTGGCTGTACTCAAATCACAAAGTAACTCGACAGGGCTGCCGTCGATTTTGAGCCTCTTTAGTTGAAGAGATGTTTCTGACTGTAGCAGTTGCAACAGTTCCGGGTCTGAAGCTTGGGATTTTGCGATAACTTCAAAATCGACTGGACTTTGCAGTTCACTGACACGGGACAATGTATCGGCGACGATGTTGTCCTTGCCGGAAATATGTTGAATGTCCGTTGTGAACTGCGAAATAAAGTCGAGATGTCTATACTGACGCGGAGCACAGTTGTGCTTTCGCTCATGGAAAGCGTATATCAACGGCTTGTGGTCAGTATAGATGGTGAAGTGCCTCGCTTCCAACATGTGACGGAAGTATTTTATGCCTTCATAGATCGCAAGTAGCTCACGATCATATGGCGAGTACTTCTGCTGAGCAGGGTTTAACTTGCGTGAAAAGAAGGCAAGCGGTTGCCACTGCTTGTCCCTGAACTGTTGCAAAACTGCACCCATTGCCAGATCAGACGCATCTGTAACTAGGGCGAGTTTCGCTTGGTAGTCAGGGTGTGCAAGCAATACAGCGTTGCAGAGGCTGTCTTTGCACATATTAAAGGCGTTGAGCGCCTCGCCAGTTATTTCCACGGGATGTTGACCTTTTACTGAGCCAGTTAGTAGGGCGTTAAGGGGACCTTGAAATTTTGCGGCTTTGGGTATAAACCGCCTGTAAAAGTTCAACATCCCTAAGAAACGCCTGAGCTCCTTAACCGTTTTAGGCGTAGGGAATTCCTTGATGGCTTTCACCTTGGAATCCAGGGGTCTGGTTCCGGCTGCAGAGATGCGGTAACCTAAAAATGTGACTTCATCAGCTCCAAACACACACTTCGAGGTGTTGATGACGATGCCATATTTCTGCATCCTGGTGAAGAGCTGATGCAGGTGGTCCTCGTGTTGCTCCTGGTCTTTCGAGAAGATAAGGAAATCGTCCAGATAGATATAACAGAAGTCTAGGCCGCGCGTCATTTCATCGACGAATCTATGAAATGTTTGACCTGCGTTCCTCAGACCAAAGGTCATATAAGGAAATTCGTACAGGCCAAACGGGGTTGTTATCGCCGTCTTCTGGATGTCGTCCTCGCTTACCGGTATCTGGTTATATGCCTTAACCAGGTCGATAGTTGAGAAGACCTTGCAACCGGCTATACTGTGGGTAAGGTCGTGGACATGTTTGATAGGGTACCTGTCAGGTATAGTCCTCGCGTTGAGCAGCCTGTAGTCACCACAGGGTCGCCAGCTGTTGTCCTTTTTCGGCGCTAAATGAAGGGGTGAAGACCAAGGGCTCTCAGATGGTCGAGCAGTGCCGTTGCTAAGCATGATCTCAAATTCTTGCTTAGCGATCTGCAGTTTGTCTGGAGCTAGCCTGCGAGGGGAACAAGAGATGGGCGGGCCGGGTGTGGTGCGTATGTGGTGAACTATGTGGTGTGTGGTTGTACGGTGGATGCCTGCGGGTCGAGTGATCTCGGGGTACTTATTAAGTATCAAGTGATACCTGGAATCACCAACTGAGACCTTCACTGAACACGTCGCTGAAGCCTTCGCAACGGAAGCTGTTACATACATTGAGGTGGTTTTGTCCACCAAACGTTGGTTTCTGATGTCAACAAGCAACTCGTAAAAACTTAAAAAATCCACACCAATGATCGGCTTAGTGACATCAGCTACAATAAAACGCCATGGAAAGTTACGGCGCAAATTAAAGTCTAAATTTAGCTGTAGATAGCCGTACGTATCAATAGTAGACCCGTTAGCGGCCGACAGTTGATAGTTCGACTTGACACGCTGTTCACGTAGAACATGCCGCGGAAACACACACAAATCACTACCAGTGTCCACTAAAAACTGTGTCTTCGATGTTCGGTCCGTGACGAAAAGGCGACCAGTGGTTGTCAGACAGTCGTCAGCCGCCATTACCGACTGCCTTTGGAGTTTTCCGACTTCTCGTAATCGCATGGCTTAACGCATTTGCGAGCGTTGGCCCCGAACTTGGAGTGGTAAAAGCAGAACGGGTGCTTCTGGTGGCTGGACACGGACCGCTGGTTGGATCGATTACGCTGTTGATGGTTCGAACGCGATTGCGAACGAGACCTCCTACTCAGCTGCGTCGTCAGGTTCCTCACGGCCTTCTTTAGTTCGGCGATCACATTCGCCATCTCGTGCATGCTAGGACCCGACGTCGATGCTGCGGCGACTTGGCATGGAGTCACGATGTCCTGGACTCTGTCCGCCAGGTCTGCTAGTCCCTCTAGGGAAGTATGTGGCTGTGAAGTCAGCAGGGTCTGAATGTTGCTCGGCAGACGACTACTCCATATTGTCCGGAGAAAGTCCTCTGGGACGCTCGGTCCGGCCAAACTTTGGAGATGTCGAAGGAATTGTGAAGGCTTGCGATCCCCGAGCTCTTCGTGAATGAGAAGCTGCTTCACTTTCTTCTCGTGTGACGCAGTTAGTCTCTTAATGAGCTCGTGTTTGAGCTTCTCATATTTGTTGTGCTCCGGCGGGTTAAGAAAAATATCTCTTACTTGTTTGGAGTATTGGTGCTCGAGGTTGCCGATGACGTGGTTGAATTTCGTCGCGTCACTGGTGATGTTCGCGTTCGCGAACTGAGCCTCCACTTGTGCGAACCAAACCTCTGGATCATCCGGCCAAAATGGTGGTATTCGTACCGCAATACGGCAAACGTCGGGTTGCACGTCAATGGACACGCACTTTGCGCGACGAGGTTTTTGAGGTGAACGGGTTGATCCGTACGATTTTGCAGAGTCACTGCTGTCACTCATCGTGCTGCAGTAGCTTTCCTTCGCTTCTTTAAATATCCAACGTCCTTCTCAGAGTACACGTTGTTATCAAGCCTTGTTGGCGTATTCTAGGCGGGGTCACCAATTTAGTGGTGTTGTACACTAATGTTCGTGTGGTAAATAAAAGATGTTTATTTAATACTCACGGTTAAAAAACTATATTATTTTTACATACACGATATAAAAAAGCTCAAGGAAAAGAAAAATCTTATTGACAGAAGGTTTTAAAATTATGTCAGAACACAGAAATATAGAAGACAAGAAAATAAGCACAAGGAGGTCACAATACTACTTGGCACGTTAGAACATATCTATTTAAATAATCATATATAAAACAATGATTTGTAGGTATTAGTGTGTAGTTGTGTAATGTGTATGTTATGTTATCATGTATGTGTATAGGTATACGAGTAACTGTATTGTGTAAGATGAATGTAAAGGATCGCCACAGCTCCGTCTGCGCCCTGCTTTGGCGTCGTGTTTTATCTCTTTTCATTCATCGTCATTATTTCAGTCCCGAATCACCCACTGTTGGGTATAATAGGCCTCCTCTTTCTTCTGTCATACATTCGGATTCCGTACGCCCGTCATTCCCTGATGCATGTTCTGTTTTAATTGCGGCATTCTTAACATGCCATGGCCAATCGTCCACGAATCATCCTTGTTCGGACTCTGCTCCATTGCAATTAAGGAATGCAAATCCGTTCTGTTTTAAAATCCGGATTTTTGGTCCAACCCTGATTATCCGAATTTTACAGACTTAGCACAAAATAAGCAACCTTAGTACCCATATTAGTATGTTAATATGATGTTACAAACTTATATATATTTGTGTAAAGAAAGCTAAAAACTTAAACCCAACTAAAAATCACCACAAATCTGGATTCGATTTGCAGATCCGGATTCGGAAGATTAATAAAAAATATTCGGATATTCGGAGTTTTCGGATTACTGATTGCATTCCCTGATTGCATTGCGTTGGAGGGTTGATTGTCTAATTTTGAAGATTTTGAATTTTGTCAAGAGTTGCTAAGCAACTTAATAGCATTTCAATCATTCAAGCGTTTTACGATGTTTTTAGTTTTAGTACGTACTATTTATAGAAATATATTTAACAAATATTCGCAATGTCTAATTTGAGTGAAAACTATTATTTAAGAGACTACTACTTCCGACGTGAACAAGTACCGACACTAAGTATGATGACGAAGAAAATGACTCCTCCCCTTGCTGCCGTCTACTTCAAGTCTATGAGACCGAGACTCAAAGTACTTGCGGGCTTGGAACCTTCGCTTAAAGGTGGAGGAAGTGACTGGTACGTACCGCCAGATGAATTACTAGGAGGCCGAGCAGTATTGAAACCAGTCAGAAAAGAGGTACTTTCCAAATTAAATCATCAAGGTATTGCAACCATCGGAACAACTGTGTTCCAGAAGCATCGAAAACGAATGGATTTAGAAATAGAGCAAGCACTTTTAAATTCTGACATTAACTGGAGAAATTATGTTACAGCCACTACTCGTAGGCTATGGGATGACCTTGTCGCAGCAGCAAAAAACAAGAATTCGAACCATATAATGAAAGACTTTAATGATTTCACGTATTTATACAGGCAATCCATAGGTAAAATTGAAATTTTGTTTCACAAATCAGCCCTAGCAGAAATTAAAAATTGTAAAGAAAATGCAATACACGAAATGCAAAATAAATACGCAGCCGCTTTAGAACACCAAGCTACTTTGCTCTACGACCAATATGAGAAAAAGCTGATAGAGGAAAAACATAAACTAAAAATTGATTTCATGCAAAAGTTAGAAATTAATCGCAAGTTCATGGCCGACAAAATTCATGATCTAAACGTTGATAAACATATGGCTGTAGAAAAACTAAGGCAATGTCTCCAATGTCAAAATTTAGCATGTGGAATTTATGTTGCTTTAAAAGAACGAGAAGAATGCTTAAAAGAAACAGAAGAGTTAGAACATAAGCACAAGAAAAAAGTTAAGATTATGACGGATACAATAATGAATAAAGACTTTGAAATCCATCTAGAGGAAGAGAAAAAAAAGAAGCGACAGGAGTTCCGCAAAATTTGGCAGAAGAAAGTCTGTCATGTCGTGAAATCGTTTCAAATGTTTGTGTCGTATTGTCTAAATATGCTTCCGGAACATGCAGAGTTCTTTATAAACATGGAGAAATTGATGCTGTTACAAGTGAACGAAGTGCTGGAAGACCCGATAGCTGCCAGTATCATTGAACGAGAAGAGGAACAATTCCATACACCTGTTCCACGACCTAAACCTTTCTATCTGTTCTGTGACAGAGGCTACAAACCTAAAATAGAACAGGATTTATGTCCAAAACATAGTGGTACTTCTAGTGCTTCGGGATTACCGGTGATGATTATTAATAAGCGATGCCTATATGCCGCCTGTGACAATTTCGATCAGTTCACTAACAAGATTAACGAGTTTATCCACGGTCATCGCGGAGACGATGCTGATTTCAAAGATGACCTGGTCTATGAGCACTTTGTTCCGGTTAAATATGGATCGTCCCAGCGACTATTCGAAAGAAAGTTGGAAAGTTCTTTACTTCAAGTACTGCAACAAGAAATGGCAAGCGTGCAAACAGACGAGGGTATAGGTCCTATTAAGTGTAGGGACTGCGAGTTGCCTTGGTGTTTCTGCCCTCCGCGTCCTGCATCGGTAGATGGCGGTGAGAAAACTAAACAAGCATCTTCGTTAGTTATTAACGAAGATGCTTCCAGGGCATCGCACCATAAATTGCACTTGATCAACAGAAGCATGGAATTGATTCACGAGAGAGAACCTAAATGGGAGAGTTTCTGTAGGCACTTCGAGCCGAAAAAGTGTAGTTGTGCTAAGACGGTCAAGAAGCACTTAACTGAACATTTACCCCTGTTTATGAGACACATGCGGTATGAGCCCCATTTACCTAACTATGAAATGTGTTCGGTAAGTACGCTAAAGACCTTGGTAAAAAAAACAAGAAAAGGAATTTCTCCCATGGCTTCAGTAGAATTCCCAGCTAAGACCAAAGACATGGCCACGCAGTTTTTGGATCCGGAATTTGAGAGATTGTGCACTTGTTTTTGTAATCCTGAAGTAAATAATTTGCCTATTGATCCAGCAATGCTAGTTTTTACGGGGACGGATGCGGTTGAAGGTACCTCGTATCTGACAAAACGAACGAGTTCGTTTGCAACATCCAGAGCGCTTTCTTTGAGGAATCTTCTTCAAGAATTACCCGAGATTAAAGAAATATTTACTAGAACAGATTGTGCATTCGAATAATTAGAGGATATATTTCTTTTAGTATTTTTAAATAGGTTTAGAAAGAACGTTTTGAAGTTTGTATTCAGTGGTCTCGAACGTCGTAGAGTGAGATCGGTAGATCGGTAGGTATTTGACAAAAAAACGATGGGTTGCACTCCGGGAGTGCCGGCAGAAGTGAAAACTTAAATATTAACGTTGTGCATTTTTTATATTTTGGAATGGGTAGGGAATCATTTTGCACGAATTGCTTTAATTATCAGTATAAAAGTACTATCATTTATGTCGTAGAATACAATATTTATTTATTGCGCTATCTTGCACAAACATGACAATTTATATTACATTAAAAAGTTTATCTCTCAGAAAAATCAACTTCCATCCATAATTTCGACGACTTTTTCACCATCATTATTACCAGAACCATTATTTTATTATTTTTTAAATTTTTTCACGTCCACCGGAGGTGTGCCATATGTTCCACCAGTTATCTGTAGTTCCCAAATTGCAGATTTATTGTCGAGAGATGTACCTTCAAGTCTATCAATACATTCTAACTACAATTCTAATTAATTCATTCATTTAAGTTAAGTTTGTTTCTGTAACATAAACACACACGAACATTCGCGCAAGCACCCTGCCCCACCTAAACTACGAGGGCGGGTCAATAAGTCCGTGACTTTTGGAATAAAACACAGATTTTTTGATAAATAAATCATTTTATTTTTCAACGTAGTCTCCCTTGAGCTCTATACACTTTGTCCAACGCTTCTCCAATTTTTTTATCCCTTCCAAAAAATATGATTTGTCGAGGTCCTCAAAATAGGCCTTTGTTTGCGAGATGACTTCATCATTGGAGTTAAATCTTTTTCCACCAAGCCATTTCTTCAGGTTTGGGAACAAGAAGTAGACACTCGGAGCCAAATCTGGAGAATAGGGCGGATGAGGGAGCAATTCATAGCCCAATTCATGGATTTTTGCCATGGCAACTGCACATGTGTGCACCCTTGCATTGTCTTGGTGGAAAAGAACTTTTTTCTTGGCCAAATGAGGTCGGTTTTTTTTCAAATCGTCATTGAAGCGGTCCAATAAGTTGGCATAATATTCCCCATTGATTGTTCTTCCCTTTTGAAGGTAGTCAATGTGGATTATCCCACGTGCATCCCAAAAAACAGTCGCCATAACTTTATTGGCTGACAAACCCACCTTGGCCTTCTTTGGCGCCGATTCACCCTTAGAAACCCACTGTTTTGACTGTTGTTTGGTCTCTGGTGTGTTGTGATGGATCCATGTTTCGTCCACGGTTACAAAACGGCGCAAAAACTCCTCCATATTGCGATTAAACAACGCCAAACCTTCTTGTGAAGTTGTTACACGATTGCGTTTGAGGTCGACTGTGAGCAAACGCGGCACCCATCTTGCGGAAAGCTTTCTCATGCCCAAGTGATCATTCAAAATTGAAACCACTGAGCCATGCGAGATCCCTACGGCTTCCACAATCTCTTGCACTTTCAATCTTTGGTCGGCCAACACCATATCGTGAATTTTTTCGATTGTTTCTGGTGTAGAGACCTCAACTGGGCGTCCAGGACGTTCGGCATCTTCAGTGCTTGTACGGCCACAACGAAATTCAGTAAACCACTTTTTTACCATTGAAATCGATGGTGCAGAGTCCCCATAATATTTATCATGCTTAGCCTTGGTCTCGGTAATGGTTTTTTTTCGCAAAAAATAATGCTTAATAAGCACACGAAATTCACTTTTTTCCATTTTTTCCTCAAATTACTGGGTAGTCTGATAAAGATAGCTGTCAAACACAAACTAACTGACGCAGCAAGTTCAAATTTTTATAGGAGTCAACTGACAGATGCCTGTTGACAGGAGTAGTGTTGCTTTTTCAGTAAAGAGGTCAGAAATTCAAAAAGTCACGGACTTATTGACCCGCCCTCGTAAACAACAGGCGCAGGCATACATTTTCGCCGCGCCGTAGAAAGAGAGGGGGATACTTCCTCGCCTACGCCGCGCCGCCGGCTGTCTACTCACCATCCGTCTTACGAATTTTCGATCAGGGTCACGTGTCCTGACGCGAGTTTTACATTTTTTACCCGTTACAAAAAAAGTGTACAACGCCGCTAAAGAAGTTTTCACTTCAAAAATACAATATTACACTTACTACTACTACTAATTATTACAGAGTAATTTATAACAATCATACTTAAGTATGATTGTTATAAATTATGTGAGCCCATATCGGTAGAAATACCGAAAAATCGGTAGGTTCGAGACCACTGTTTGTATTAGGTTTTTCTTATTTGTATATTGTCACTTTAATAAAGATTTAAGTAGGTATAGAATACTTTTAACAAATTTTATTTTGTGGTTTCAGGATTGTTATCGTTTAGAAATGTAACATGTCGGGTAGTGTTCTAAATGGCCGGAATGGCCTGTCAGGAATAATTAAGTACGTACAGCTGCTCTGCCAATAAAACTAGATAAACGTCATGCGGTCATGCCATGGATGCATGCTACAGCGCCCTGAGTGTTTGTGGTCTGAGTGGGTGTGTGTGATTTTAGAAAGTACCTACGATATTATCAGGGCGGCATGCGCCATGCGACCATCATGTGACCAAAGCTTTGTATTATTATATTTTTGTATAAAGTAGAGACTTTTTGGCAAAAACGATATTATTTCAATGTTAAAATCCATTGGTGAAGCGTCAATGCCCTTTTCAATGTAAAAAAGTAAATAATACCTAACAATTTAGGATTTTTTCTTATAATATACCTATTTGTATTTCAAATTAAATATTTTAACTTCTCAATCGATGAATCCTCGCACCAATATTTGTTGCCGCAGCGCCCATGTATCGAAACTTTCTTGAGTTTTCTCGCTATGGCTGATAGATGGCATTAGCGACAGTGTGCTTTTCACCTTGTACTGAGACATGGCGGGTGCTGTGTACTCCGCCTTTTAAAAATTCCTTTTTGGTGAAATCTTGGTGGGACCTGCATCTGTGCTTCATTGAGGACTTATAGCGCAGTGTTGATTTTTGGAGTTTTAACCATTCCACCGGTGGATTTAAGAAGATTTTGCTCGCCGGCCAGCAGCCTATACCTACAAGACATCACGCGGCCATGAACGAGGTATCTTCCCATCTCCCTGGGACTGAGTGGGATCTCTGGATAGCCAAGGTACGTGGGGATGTTTTGCTGCTAATAATTTTTTGGTATTGGTTTCTCGAGGATTCATCAATTTCAATAGGGAAATTGGTTTTATTTTGAGTTCCGCCATTACACTTTTTTCTCACAACCTTCCATTTTAAAGTTTCGTCCAGATTCAGCCCTGCATTTCCTATTCACCCCGTTTTACCGTAATATTAGTTCAATTATATTATAGTGTTAGTAGAGGACAATTCCTACTTCAGTCACATTAGGGCCGGGCGAAGTGGCGACGCTTGGGGGAGCAGTTTGGCTGTAGTGATGATGATGAAATCTTCCCATAGTAGGTAGCTATTATTTTTACCCATTAAATGGGGAAATAACAAGACATGTTTGAAGTAAGATAGGTATAACGCAACAAAGAGATAACGTTTACAATAATACTTGTCTCATAAGTCCATGTCCCTGGTCCCGTTCTACGCACGAACAAGTCGGTTGGGTGAGTTACATTGCGAGGTACAGCCTAATTAGCTGCTTACCAACATTATTTTAGCTCAATATACGTACTACTATTACAATGCGGATTTTGACTTGATGATGGATCTTTTTACATCCGACTAGCGTGACGACACTGCGGCGCCGCGCTGTTCTAAACCAGTATGACTTGCGCTCCTCGGTCTCCAGTCAGAAGTTTGCAGTCCCCGGCAATATAGCACCTTTATACTTTGATGGACTCTTTGGTTCGATTTGTATTTATTTTATACGTTATGATGACGTTTGTAAGTAATATGAAAAAAAAAATGTTTTGACAATGTGTTGTAATGTTATTAATTTGGAATATTACTATTACTATTGTCATCATTTATAGATCAATAAACCCAATTTATCTGCTACTATGAGTACTGACTACATGAGTGAAAACTATCGCTTAAGGAAACACTTCTTGAGAACACAAGAGGTTCCCACCCAGAGTCTTATCAAGAAAAAAATGTCTGAGCCACTTGCAACCGTATATTTCAATTCCATGACTCCAAAGCTAAAGTTGTTGGCAGGGCTGGAACCTCCAATGGAAGGTGGTGGAACTGACTGGTACGTCCCACCTGAAGACCTTTTGAAAGGCAGAACGGTATCAAAGCCTTTTAAAAAAGATTATATGTCCAGATTAAATTATCTTGGAATCGACGCTATTTGTACAAAAGCGCTTGAAAACCGTCGCAAATGCTTGATATTAGAAACGAAAAGAGCTGTTTCTGAAAACGATGAGAAATGGAAAAGAATAATTGAAGATAAATGCGAACAACTTTTCAAGGACTTATCTGCGAAAGCGGCAAACAGGAACAGTGACATAATTCTTAAAGAATATAAAGTATTTTCTAATTTATACGCTGCATCTATCAATAGTATTGAGACTTTACTGTTTAATGCAGCATGTAGTGAAATTAACAGAATACAAAATGAGACACATCAAAAAATGAAAGAAAAATACATTACCTCGGTAAAACAGCAAGCAACTGCACTATATGATACATTCACAGATAGACTGATGTCAGAAAAGATAAGACTAAGAGGTGAATTTGTCCAGTCGTTAGTAAGGTATCGTGACGAATTGGGGGATAAACTACATGATCTCAAATTAGAGAAACATGTAACCATCGAGAAATTTAGAAAATTTTGGGAGTGCCAACGCCTGGCTTGTCAAGTTTATGTTGCTTTGAAAGAGCGCGAAGAATGTAAAAAAGATTTAAGCTTTCTGATTACATGCACACGAAAAAAGTTAAGATTTTATCAGACGAAATAGCGATGAAAGACTATGAAATTATTGGCAGAGCACGAAAAGAAAATTTGCAATTAGAGTTTGACGCAATATGGCAGAAGAAGGTTGGGTACGTTCTTAAGCATTTTCAAACGTATGTGTCCTATTGTCTGAATTTGCTACCAGCATATGCAGACTTTTTTATTAATATGGAAAAGCTGATGCTCCTACATCTGAACGAAGTACTAGAAAATCCTAGCGCTGAAAGCATCTTTGAATTTGATTTGGAATGGTCTGGAGGGCCTAAAGCAGACCCACATCCTTTCTATCTTTTCTGTGATAAAAGTCCCAAATATGAACTTCCTTTTGAAAAAGATCTTTGTCCGAAACGTTGCACGTCTAGTGCATCCCATATGCCAGTCATAGTTATAAACAAGCGGTGTATTTACGCAGCGTGTGATAATTTCGAACAGTTCAACAAAAAAGTAAAGCATTATATACTCGGTGAACGTGGAGATGATATGGATTTTACAGACGACCACGTGTATGAACACTATATACCTGTAAAGTATACAACGTCTCAACAATTGTCAGAACTCAAGTTAGAAAGTTCTTTATTACAATTATTGCATCAAGAACTAACAATACCTTTCGTATGCAGTGTCTGCAAAGTGCCTCATTGCTATTGCACCAGTCAACCGGCTCAAGCCACAGAAGCAAAGATTGACATGAATGCTCAAGTTTGTCAGTCTTTAGCAGGGTCACAACAAACTGTTTTACATTCGACGCCTGCTGGCAACACCGTCTACAAATATCATAGACAAGAACCGTCACTGGATACTTATCTAAAATCCATTCAGCCTAAACAGTGCACATGTAGTAAAACTGCTAAAAAGCATTTGATGGAACACTTGCCAGTTTATATGAGAAGGCTGTCAGTCTTTGACGAACCTAATAATTTGCCTAGCTACGAAGCATGTTCGGTTGCTACTTTGAAGAAGATGGTTAGAGCGGCTAGAGGCGTTGCTTTGCCGATAGCACGAAGTCAAGTCAAGACCAGAGACGTGGCCACTCAATATAATGATGAACAATATGATAGCCTGTGTACTTGTTTCTCAGATGAAGTTATTCATGACTTAATGAAATCCCAGTCAGCAGAATTGTCAAAATTTTACCATCCAACAAAATCTGCCACTAATTTCAAGTTTTTAGATTATTCCGGTTCACCCACATCGGTTTCTGATTACGGTTCTGGTTCGCTGGTTACACGAGATGTAGCGAATTTCGTGCATTGACGGCTCACTTGAACTTATACAAATAGAGATGAACCGGCTGCGCACCGAAAACCGAATAAGTATTTCTAATAATGCGGGTTCCGTCCCACCGTACCATATTTAACACTATGTACATATTCTTTTTTTTATTATTTGGTGTTAGTAGTATACCTACACTGTGAAATTCTAAGTGTCAACCTGTCGGCAAAACCGGCCAATCACTATTAATTTACAAGTAGAAAAATGGAATAGGATTTTTATATTAATTATTAATTTATAAATACGTTTTTAAACTTCGTATTTAACATTTTAAATTAAAATTTTAAAATGTAGGTATTTAGAGAAATGTTGAAATGCGTAGTGTTCGACCGAAGGGTTGTGTAGTGTTTTTAATTCATAAAATGTTAATTCCTATTACTTATTTTATTTTTATAACTTCGTTGTATTTTATGTCTGCTTTATGTTTGCTTTTTTTTTTATTAAAGACTAGCATCCGCCCGCAACTACGTTTGCGTAGAATTCGGAATTCCCGCCGCTTAAATCCTATTACCCGTTTTCCCGTAGGAATGAAGCTTTTTCCCGCGGTAAAAAGTAGCCTATGTTCATCAGGGATAATGTCGGCTTCTAATTTTAAAACAATTTTTCAAACCGGTCCAGTATTTTCGGAGCCTATTCAATACAAACAAACAACCAAATCTCTTTATAATATTAGTGTAGATTTGAGTTTTTGATTTGCAAATTATTGTGCTTTACAATAACGAGCAGCAAATCGCGTTGTATTGCAACGTATGCTGCATAGATATTAACAAACATCCGACACGCTATAGTATCGAAAATGGTACTTGTCCCCCACAGTCATACTACATAGACACAATAGCAGTCGTCTATTTGATTTTAACTGACAATGAACATTTCAGTTATGATAAATGATTTATTTTCTGTAAGTAGGTTTGTACAAATACTTTTACATGTCAATCATATTTTTTTAAACTGGATGAGGTCGGCGTTTCCTATCTGACTACTCTGAGAAGAAAGGCCGAAACAAACTCAGAGGTAACAGTCTCTTTTAAAGTCCAGACATAATCTTGGTCAAATCATGTGAAGACCATGTAGATTGGTGTCTGAAATGGTCTTTTGAGTAAAGAACCACACAGATTGAGCGGACCTGTCCAGTCAGTGCACGCATTTGTCAAAAATCGTGCAGCTCAACTCAGAACTTGAGGAGCCTTACGATTCGACGAACAATACCAATGAAAGGACATTTGGGTAAGCCGCATAAATTACTCAAACTGCCAGAGCATGATTAAAACTAACTAAGAAGGAAAACAGAAAAAAGAAATGACCCACATAGTCTTCACACTCACAATAATAATAATAAAAAATAAGATACTTTACAAAGTAAATATCCATGTCATTGTTTATATAAAATTCATCAATGTCAATGTGTATATAAAAATCCGGACATAATCTTTGATCTTTGAGGACCATGTAGATTGGTGTCTGAAGTGGTATTTTGAGGAAAGAACCACACAGATTGAGTGGACCTGTGCAGATAGTGCACGCATTCGTCAGTAACCGTGCAGCTCAACTCAGAACTTAAAGAGCTCAACGATTCGACGAGCAATACCAAGGACAGAACATTTGAACATTTGTGTATGGACTTGTGAACAGCGTTTAGAGGACTCCAATGATAACATTGATTGATGTTAGTTACGTTACAGAAGCGTACCGAGCGGTTGTGAATAGCTATGCTGGTGCGCTTCAGCATTCGGGTATCTGGAGCTGTTAAAGTAAAATCGTTTATTTTAACGTTAGCGATACAAAGATGCTTCAAAGATCATTCATAGTAGGACAAATGTTTGTGTGGTGAGCACACAAACAGACAATAAAAAAATAAAAATAATAATAAATAATATATGTATGTTTATCAGTTGTCTAGTACTCATAGTACAAGCTCTGCTTAGTTTAGGACTAGATGGCGTTGTGTGAAAGTTGTGGAATATTAGTATTATAGATTTCATAGATTTGAACAAGAAGTCAAAAGGACTGTCGTATTAGGCAGGCACCATGTCATATTATAGTCCCTACCGTCGGTTATTAGAGAGTACAGCTAGCAAGTCGTATGTTTGACAGAGTTCTCGCCGTTGGTGTAAACACAAACAGTCAGCGATCAACTATTATTATATAATAAGATTGTATATCTTTTACTAACACGGGACCTATCTTTTGTACCTTTCTTGAGAGAGAAAATAGCCGATAGCTAGTAGCTTTCTCGGTGGCGGTGGGACAGGTGCCTTAGGGTCAAAACACATACGATACGACGTTGCATCGTGGCACAACGTCGCAACATGCCACGTTGCGACGTCCGTGTTGGGCTTGGGCCACGTTTCGTTAAAACCCGATATTTATTATTATTAATTAATATTTATTATTTATTCTGTAAGTGGTTCAAATGTGTTATAGTTGTAAAAAAGAAGTAAGTATGTGTTTGATTATTTGACGTTTTAATTATGTAACAATAAGTTGAGTCTGATGAAAAAAGCATTCGAACGCGTGAAAAATTCATTCAATTTCACATTCCCATAAAATTAAAAAAAAAAACTTTACGAAGAATAGGTATAATAGAATATAATAAAAATATATTATTCTATTATAATAATAAATACCTTAATTAACTTAACCTACTGTAAACCCTATAATATGGATATTAGGTTTGATTTTCAATAAAATGCTAGCCGTAATTGCACGTTATTTGGTGAATCCCCGACACTTATGATTAGATTGCGACGATTAAGACTTCGGGAAAGATAGTTTTTTGTCAAGTTGTTAGAGTAATAACAAATCTACCAGCGGTCGTTGACCTCAAAAAACATAACGTCTGCAGTTTCGCTAATTTAGTATATCTGTCGCAGTAGGATGGTTGAAGCCGTGATATAGTTATACCCCTGGGGATATAGTTATACGAGTAATAGTTATATGAAAGCGGTTCCGAAATGTCTTACTAGGAATATAAAAGCTATGATACGAGCACGATCTAGTAATATAATCTATCATAATCTAGTAATATATCTAGACTAATCTAGTGAAATGATTGCAAAAGCGGGGTGCATAGTGCGGGGCCCTCCCCACGGCATTATTATTTGGATTTCAAAGTACGTAACATTATACCTTGAAACCCAAATATTTTATACCTACACCGGTGGTTGTCAGTTTTGCCAAATTGTGTGGAACTTGTCAAAACAAGAAAGCGTTTCCAAAGAAAGGTGATACAGTAAACGCGTTATACGGGAGTATCCGTATAACGCGGTTGATTAGTTCCGCGTTATAGGGGTACTCCCGTATAACGCGTTTTTACGACCTCGTATAACGCGTTACATATAAATAATTCATCACATTTAACTTTTCTCGCTGCAGGGGGTTTAAATCGAATATTTATATTTCATAGTACAGAAATATGTATGTGGGAAATCCCCGCGTTATATGGGGGAATGCCCGTGTTATACGGGGGATTGAAATCGCGTAATATGAAAACATGTTATAAGTGTAACGCATTATAGGGGGGATTACTGTACTCAAAATCAAAATCAAAATCAAAAGTCATTTATTCAAACTAGGCTGAGAATCAGCACTTTTCGAACGTCAAAATTACAAAAGACAGTCCCCCAAAACGCCCGCCCTTCACCACTTCCTAGTGCTTTCGCTGGGAAGAACTTTACTTTACTTATATTGTAGTCCGCCCCATATAATATCAAAGTCATTTAAGAGTCCATATGATGCTGTTTTGGTGATATTGGGCGATCTGGATCTCGATATCTATATGATCTAAGAGTTTGCTGAAGAAGAAGCAATAACACGATTCGATAAAAAACTCTCGATAGTAAAAAAAAAAACCAAAAACCTCGTTTTGTACTTATTTTGCGTTAGATCTCTGAAACCATAAGGAATTTAATGATGATTTTTAATCTAATACGTAGCCACGTAGGTAATAATATTATCTCTAATAGTGACGATTTATTTTTTTACTTTTCTACTTGGTCTTCTCGTAATTAGCAATTTAGTGATTTGGCGCTTGCGTCATTTTATTCTAAGCAAGCACACTCTCGTTCTGTCTCATGTTTTGCACGCGGTAGCAATAGCGCTATCCTTTTCAATTTGTTCAATCAGTCTGCTGCGGCATCTGTTGCGGGACGAACCTATGTTTGGCGACATTTACAGAGAGATAGGAGTATTTTCGACATTTTTATTTTATTTTTTGGTAGGTGTTACTCTTACTCTAAAAGGGAGATAAAAACGTTTTGTGTAAATATAATATCTTTATTTAAAGTGTCTGAACCAACAACGGAAAACGAACGAAAAAAAAAAATTATTTACATAGCTACTTAGTAGGGTGGTCCTTCTTCCTAAGAAAAAAAAAAAAATTTCTTTAATTTCGCGGGGCACCACGTAATTTGATTATATACCATAAGAAAGTATTTCAGTATTTTTTTTTAATTTTTTAAATGACATTTAGAGGTCGCTACCAAGGTTTGAATTTTAAATAAAAACTCGATTTTTTCTTGTTTTCTTTATTTTTTTTTTAGATTCTGCCATTCTTTGAATAGTTTTTCAATTTTACTGATGACATGTTTTTTTAATTGAATTGGTATACTAGCTTTTTACCACAAATTCATAACTCCGCAAGCCGTCAAAGTCGCAGATTCACGTATGCTTTTCTGTTCTTCATTTTTGTAGTAAAAAAAAAAACTCAAAACTTCACTGATGGATGGCAACGTTGATTGGTTTAATTCGGATGATAATTGTCCAATAAGCCAAACTTTACTTTGATTTCTAGTAGCTTTACTGAGTCCGCTACTTGTAGACGCCATTGCAAGTTGAAACACGTTAATATGATTTTTACAAATAAAACACGTACGCTCTCGTTAGTGACGTATTAGAGACCTGAAGTGTAGTAAGAAGTGAAGTAAGACGTACAATTTGAAACATACGCAATTACGCATGCGCACAAACCAATTTTTAACGTATTATGATGTTAGTGCGCACGCGTACGTCTTATCTTTTTGATTGTGTGAACGGTCTAAATCTCGACGCGTCGGTACAGAAGAGAGGTCGAGAGGAGGAAGGGATAAAAAGCGATTGCCTATGCGAGTTTTACTTGCACGGAAAATATGATATAAACACCTAAATGAAACATTAATGAAACCATCATTTAAGATGTTTTACAATGCTTTTTGTAAAAAATTTGACAGCTGGTAACGACCTCTAAATCTTAACAAAAAAAAAAAACAAAACAAACTTATTTCACATTTAGAAGTATATAATCAAATGCCCCGGGGATAATTTAAGAGTCGAAAAATAAGGACCACCCTACTACTTAGGTATTTTCTTAGGTCTATGGACGAACACGAAGGTTCGTTTTGCGAACCATTTTTCGAGTTTCAACCTTATCACTACGAGATAATGCTCATGTCTAGTGTCACGTCACTCTGCTGTTGATAAAGTTTTTCGTTTGAGGAGTTGCAAAATTCGCTTTGTAATTATATTATTGTTATTGTAAATAAGTAGGAACCTATAAAGGATATCGGGGTATTATCATAGGTACCACTCTATACAATAAATATAACAGATTGGCATCTTTTACATACAAAAGCCGTCAAACCGCAATATTTATTCCTCAGTTAAGAGGGTTTATCCCTTAGAGCCATGTTGGAGATTCAAAATTGATGATTTCCGACGGACAATAAAACCTTAATGCGTTTAATTTATAGATGAGATATTGACGTCATATTATTGGGAATTTTATAATCTAGTGCATGGCTGAAAAACATTTTCAATTTTTCGTATAGTTTTCTCATCAGAACCGTTTTTATGCAAGCCTTTTTTTAAACTAGCGATCGACGGTCTAAGCAGATGCGAGATATTAGTAAAACCGTATACGACAAACTTATAACAACATTACTTTATAAAAAATAATAACATTTATTAGTGCATGGCTGAAAAAAAAACACGATTACTGTAAGTTTTCATTCAAGAAAAGTATATTTAAAAGTGTCAATTGTAGCCACTTTTCGAGATATTAAACGTGTTAGTTTATGATGAAATCTGAAATATTTATATTTTCTTTTAGACCTAGTAAATTAAGACATTTATGTTCTAAAACAGGGTTCAAATATTTTTTTTATAACTTATATGTTTATTTTACTATGAATTATTTAGTATTGCTATATAATCGGCGCGGATTCACGCCACCGCTCAGCGCGCCGCTCTAGCAATACTAAATAATTCATAGTAAAATAAACATATAAGTTATCAAAAAAATATTTAAACCATGTTTTAGAACATAAATGTTTTAATTTACTAGGTCTAAAAGAAAATATAAATATTTAAGATTTCATCATAAACTAACACGTTTAATATCTCGAAAAGTGGCTACAATTGACACTTTTGAATATACTTTTCTTGAATGAAAACTTACAGTAATCGTGTTTTTTTTCAGCCATGCACTAATAAATGGTATTATTTTTTATAAAGTAATGTTGTTATAAGTTTGTCGTATACGGTTTTACTAATATCTCGCATCTGCTTAGACCGTCGATCGCTAGTTTAAAAAAAGGCTTGCATAAAAACGGTTCTGATGAGAAAACTATACGAAAAATTGAAAATGTTTTTCAGCCATGCACTAGATTATAAAATTCCCAATAATATGACGTCAATATCTCATCTATAAATTAAACGCATTATGGTTTTATTGTCCGTCGGAAATCATCAATTTTGAATCTCCAACATGGCTCTAAGGGATAAACCCTCTTAACTAACATTTGGAAAATCAGCTCGTAGCAGTCTGAAGGTGAAAAGCGGGCCATTTAAATTAGACATAGAATTGATTTAATGTTTCTAATCGCGTCAACACAGACGACGCAATCCCTTTTGACTGATTGGCCGTATTGCTTATATTACTAAAAGTGTGCAGGTGGTTTCAATGAATAAAAACATAACGTCTAGTCTATAAAAATCTTTTATTAAAAAAAAATCACTGTAACATTGTGTTTAGTCGGCGTGGTTGCCGAGGCATCCCCGCCGACACCGCCTACGCACAGGATCCGGCAAATACAGTAAAGTTAACAATTACTCTATATCATATGATATTACAGACTCGCCGCTGGGGCGAGCGGTACATACACAAACATTATTTATTCAATTACAACTAAACATAAGCAAATCGGAACAGAAACAAATGCTATCGAATGATTCAATTATAAAATAAATACATTTACATATTATTATTAGAAACAGATTGGTAGAAATTTATTCGACCGCGACACGCAGGGAGACGCACGCCGATTTATAATATTTTGTAGTCTCTCGAATGCGAGAGGGGCTGCCCGCTGGAACCATTCGCTCGCTTCCCGAGTCCGAAACACCCATCCGTATAACTGAACCGATAAATCTTAAGTAGTAAGGTCAGTCCTAGAGACCTGCGCCGCCCGTCGCCAGCCGCTTAGCTGTACAGGTCGTCGTCGCCGCCTTCCTCCTGGAACGTCGCCACGTCGCCGCCCGACGGGCCCGTGCCGCCCGCCGCGCTGCCGCTCTGCGGGAATCTGCGACATATGTGCTAGTTAGTTTAGAGCCTCGTGTATTCGCGAGTCGACTGACAGAAAATCTACATAGCGCACAAACATCACACACTATAAATCAATTAATTATTATGCATCATACTCCCCAGAGATATTTTTTTTCCATGAAGTTGAATCTTGAAAAAAGGCTCGACATTTCGCGAGATCGAGATTGCATTTCTTATACCTGACAAAGAACAGCTTCCTTCGCGACTATAACTAGGCATCATATTAGCGTAATTACCTGAAGTTGGTTCCGAATCCCCGGCTCTGCTGCAGCGTCTTCGCGAACATCTCGTACTTGCGGATGTCGTTGTCGGACACGGAGCGACGCGCGAACTTCATCGCCTCCTCGAAGTGAGCGCGGCTGATCTCTGGGACAGGGTCCTCCTCATCCATCTGTAAGTAACAATGTCTTGTATCAAAACTACGGAAGACAAGGAACTTGCGAAAGTGTTTCAAATAAGTGAAGACATAATCATATCGCACTTAAGCTTATTTTGAGTGATGCAATGATATTATAAGTTGAGTTGTATGACTCACATCCATGACGGCGGCCGCGGGCTGCTGCTGGCGAGTGCGCTCGCGCGTGATCTCGGCCTCGATGGCCTGGCGGATGGCGAGCTTGCAGGCGCGCTGGCACACCTCCGTCAGGTCGGCTCCGCTGAAACCTTGTGTCACCTGCAAACACGATACCAGAATAACGATTATTCAAGAACAGATTTGGAAGGACTGAAATAGAAGTCGAATGTGACAAAGTCTAAATAAATGGCGTGAAACTAGATAGCTCTTTAAGCAGCTTTAGCTGTAATAAGAAGTTTACTCAGCAGTCATACCAATGATCCATCAACAGCTATGAAAGATACATCAAAACTGTCCAAATCAACTTCATTGATAGAAGATACTTGTGAAAGTAACTGTCCAGTTTCAACTGGCGACCAATCAGTCACTTTGTGACGTCAGTTGTACCCCAAAAGACATTAGTACAAAGACGTAGACTTGTTACCTTAGCCATGTATGAGAGATCGACGTCCTTAGCGATGGGCGACTTGCGCAGGTTGGCGCGCAGGATAGCCTCGCGCGACTTCTCGTCCGGCAGCGGGATGTAGATAAGCTGGTCCAGACGACCGGGCCGGAGGATGGCCGGGTCGATGATGTCGGGACGATTTGTCGCACCTAGACACGGAACAAGCGTTATTCATTCACAGTTTCCTCTATTTTTGATTTTGAGTTGGGAAAAGGCAGGCAGATATGATGCATTCAGTATTCTGTATATACAGTAACAAGTGCTATAAAACCCATTAATACCAAGTTCCATTGCTATTAAAAATGTCATTGTTTTTTTTTTTTAACTTAGTTACTAAAAACAATAATAATTGTCCCCTCGTCCTGACATAATTTCAGCCGAAAATCTGAAAAGCTGGACAAAGATCTTTCCCAAACATCAATTTAATGAGTGGTCTTGTGCTGCCCACATTCAGCGGATTCTCACGACCATCACTGAGTCGTTATCATATTTCTGGTAAGCATCCTGCATGGCTTGTTTCCTTAAGACTCACCAATAATGAAGACGTTCTTCTTGGCGCCCATTCCGTCCATCTCAGTGAGGATCTGGTTGATGACGCGGTCGGCCGCGCCGCCTGCGTCCGACACGGAGCCGCCGCGAGACTTCGCGATCGAGTCCAACTCGTCGAAGAACAGCACGCAAGGAGACGCTGACCGAGCCTGGTGGTATACGTCAAAGGTTAAAATGATTCGTTCCAGGACCCGAATTTACTACCGTGAAGTTACTACCGCTATTACCTCGCGTCCTAACCAAAAAAAGCCGGATACGCGAACGTCGCGTTCATATTATATCACTATTTGTTCGGAAAACCGGAAGGCGCCTTCTGTCGATGCGACCACGCGTTCGGGTTAGCCGTACAAAATAAACCAACGGCTGCGTCGGTTAGGACACGGCCTTACTGGTATAGCGTCCATACATAAAAAACCATTTTTTTTTTCAGATATACACTCAGCGGCACGGAATCTTGGCCAAGCGCTTATCTCGCGATAGCAAAAGTTTTAAGTGTTTCTGATGAATGTTTGTTGTGCAGGTATGTCAAAAAATGTTTACTTTTAGTTCAAGAGGGTAATCCATTATGTTTAAGTGCACCACGACGAAACTTTTAATTTACAGTTGAATCGGGTCATTTGAGCGACTAAGTTCACGTTTTAAATTTGTGTGTTGTGCAAAGTTTACTGTTCGGTTTTTGAATTATTGTGATTTTGTGCTTTTAATTCAATAAGTAAAGGTGCTTTAAAAGCAATAAAAATGCCTCTAACACCAGCACAGGTTTCACAAGCCGTTGCGTTAATTAACCAAGGGCTGACACAGCGTGAAGTTGCTATTGCTCTTAATGTACCACGGTCATCAATGCAGTATGCCCTTAAAAGATACCAGGAGACAGGCCAGTACACCCGCAGGCCAGGCAGTGGAGGCGTAAGGTGCACATCGGCCCGAGACGACCGCTTTATTGTCCTGGAGATTTTGAGAAACCGCTACCTGACCGCTGTTGAGATACGCCAGCGGCTTCAAATTGTGAGAGGCGTTAATGTTAGTGAGCGTACGGTGAGAAGACGAATGGAGGAAGTCAATTTAAAAGCTTGTAGACCAGCACGAGGTCCAGAACTTCTGAGACAGCACCGAGTAGCTCGACTTCACTTCGCACGAGAACACGTTAACTGGACCCACGAGCAATGGGCTAGAGTACTGTTCACAGACGAGTGTCGAATAGCTTTACGTTCTCCAGATGGTCGAGAACGAGTGTGGCGAAGAAGAGGAGAGCGGTTTTTACCCATTACTACCACTCAAACAGTGAGTTTCCATGGAGGCTCAATAATGGTATGGGGAGGTATAAGTTCCGACGCACGTACAGAGTTGGTTATCGTCGATAATCGGCTAACAGCTGTTCGATACATCGAGGAAGTTCTTCAGGAGCACGTAATGCCATATTCGGGGTTCATTGGACACGACCAATTCCTCCTAATGCACGATAATGCACGCCCACACGTTGCAAATTGCGTTGAAAAATATCTGCAAGAGGTTGGCATACAAAAATTGCAATGGCCAGCTCGTAGCCCAGACTTAAACCCAATTGAGCATGTCTGGGACATGCTCAAAAGAAAGATAAAGTCCAGCTCCAACCCGCCGGAAACTCAGCTCCGTACTGCAGCGCTGGCCGCTTGGCGCAGTATACTGCAAGTTGATGTCCGAAACATTATCCAAAGTATGCCAGATCGAATGCAGGCAGTTATCAGGGCTAGAGGAGGAAACACCCGATATTAAAACGTACATACAATAACGAAAAAGACCTTATTTTTTATTTTGTAGTGTTTTTAAATTTATAGTGAAAAATTTCTAATTTCAGTGAAAGTGCGTGATTTTAAAAACTGATTTATTGGTGAGGTAATCTTTTAATTTCTAAGTCCTTAAAGCATAAGAGACACGTATTAAAGCCACTTACCCTTAATTTATTGTCATAAATGCAAATGCAAATTTTTTTATGTAAATAATCAGGAAAATCACGAGTGGCCAAGTTTCCGTGCCGGTGAGTGTATATATTTGTATGTATGGACACTATAGTATTACCCGTTAAACAAAACGCACTTTGTTAATACTATTATGCGTTAATTAGCGAAGTGCTATTTGAATAGTTCGAGAATCAGAAAAAGATCAGTGTCTATGGTGCCGATTCCCTTGTTCACAAACTAAACTAAATTTAAGTTCAGTGCATCTTTTTCTTTCTATTTCATTAACAAAAGGACAGAAGGTAAATATTAGTTTAGTCCTTTCAAATTAGTCAGCGCCTGACGTAAATTGACGTATTTTTAGTAACCAATTTTTTAATCACATCTAAACATGTCTATGGAGTATCTTAATTTGACAGGACTACACTAATATTTATTACTTGGACTACGATATGACAGAGAGTTTCGTAGCATAAGTAAAACCTCATACAGATGCATAAGTGCACTCGCGTACATATCTACGTACCTATAGCATATAATATAATATAATATTCCATAACTTTCACATAGCGCCATCTAATCTCTAACTAAGCGGAGCTTGTGCTATGAGTACTAGACAACTGATAAACATACATATATTTCTGAATACATACATATTATAGATAAATTACACCCAGACAAAGAACAAATTATTGTGCTCTACACACAAACATTTCAGCATACAGACACTTTAACACAATACCAACAGAACTGACACAACTTACACCCCCATGTATACATACTTCAATTAATCGATTCAATTAATGTTTTTGTGCCTATTTTAAGTTTTAATTTTAAATTGTAGCAAATATTACATAAAATTGTAAACGGAACGAAGGACCCTGGATCTCACAACACAATCGTATTCAATCCACACAATTGTAATCTTAGAAAAATAAATTTATTATTATTATTTATCTTCCGTCCTATTCTTAATGAAATTAGAAAGAAAAAGATGCACTAAACTTAAATTTTGTTTAGTTTGTGAACAAGGGAATCCGCGCCTATGTCACTCATACCCGTCTGATTTCTGAAGGTCGATACGCTATTTCCAATGGCCGCTTACTAGAGGTGATAAAACGTACCTTGTCGAAGATATCTCGCACGTTAGCCTCGGACTCTCCGAACCACATGGTAAGCAGCTCGGGACCCTTCACTGAGATGAAGTTAGCCTGGCACTCGTTGGCGATAGCCTTGGCCAACAGAGTTTTACCTGTAGAAAGGAATATGTTTGAAATGTCCTAGTAATTTTTACACATTATGGAGTTATAATTCAACTCGTTCGTTTCTAGTTGCTAGCTATACTCGCTTTTCGTTAATCTTCGGTAGTAGGACAGAAAGGAAACGTGTCTTAAAAAAAAAAAAAAACGAGTGTGCTTATGACCACACAACTGAAGTAAAACTTCTTTAACTCCATCTGTATACAACGTGTAACGTTAAATGCGCAAAACCTCAGACACCCCAACTGATTTTTAATTTAATTGACCTATTTCAGAGAAAATAAGTAATTTAAAAAATTTTAAAGGTTTTATGTGCTGTTTTAGTTTTACTGGCCATTCTGATCGTTTCTTGCGTCTGCGACGACGCTTTATCGAGGGAGGAGTCGTCACCGGGCCGCTGCGCCGCGCTGACATTGGCTTGCTTGACCTATTAATAAATAGACACGGCAACGTTTTTAATGAAGATTTTTTGAAAAATGTGACCTATATTAAAAAGTGGTTCAATTAATTCTGCTCGTTATTCTGATCAAACTATTTTCAGGTTTTGCGCATTTAACGTTACACGTTGTATATATATGTTTATATATGTATAATAATACATGTCTATACATATATTAAATTTCTACAAATATTTAAATTTTTTATCGGTTTTCATTGATAAATTAATATTTTTGAATAGATCTTTTATTCATTATTTTCATTATTGGATACATCAGTAATTACTGTGGTTGATTGTAAAACCGAGAAAATAGGCTCAAGGTATGAGAAATAAGATACATATATTTTCGAATTAAAATTAGACAGATATCTAGAAAAAAGAAATGTCTCTCTCTTGTTTATATCCCCCACTCAACTCCCGTTCGCCTCGCCCGATCACACTTTTCGTAACGATTTCGTCACGCGTTCGCCAGCTTACTCCCCAAGTCAAGCGTGCGTAAAGAAGTTTTACTTTAATAATCCTTTAGTACATACCGCAACCAGGTGGTCCATAGAACAGCACTCCCCTGGATGGCTGCATACCGAACTTGAGGAACTTGTCGGGGTGCTCCACAGGGTACTGCACCAGCTCCTGCAGCTCGCGCTTCACGTTCTGCAGGCCTCCGATGTCGCTCCACGACACGTTCGGCACCTCCACCACAGTCTCGCGCAGAGCCGACGGCGATGATTTCGTCATTGCGTACTGAGGAAGTAATTTATGTCAGTACTCTCATTTATTGCATTCCACAATGTGTACTTAGGTGGTAACTTAACAACTGATCTATTCTCAATTAAAACAACTGATTTATTCTAATGTTATTCATGTTGTAATAGCTTTTATGAGGCTTCGCTTCCGTGGTCCATATTACAGGAACCGTACATTTTTTCCGAGACACATTTATGCAAGGTGTAACCTAAATAAAGTACAATCTCATAAGGGGTCATTGTACTCATCATTATGAACAACTTTTACTATGGGACCAAACCTGAAGTCGCGATAAAGTCAGCTGTTCCCTACATTTATGTTCGTATAGCTCGTCAAAATGCAAGGAAAATGTGTTGACACATACTTGTAACAATATTTTTTCTTTTTCAACAAAATTATACGAAAGTATCTTACCCGGAAGTTGTCCATAGAGACGGCGAGTGAGTTGAGAACCTCCGCGTCAATCTGGTCGTCCTCAAGATCGATGAGGTCCATCTTCTCACGGATCTGTTGAAGAGCCGCCTCCGAGCACAGCGAAGCCAAGTCAGCGCCAACGTGGCCATGAGATTCTGCTGCGATCTGTCATGGAGATGAGCATTTTAGGTTAATATTTCGACAACGACAAATACACGATAATGCTTTCAAAATCAGATGTCAAAAATTTATAGTGCCTACAATTATATTAATAATTAAGGGCAAACTCACATGTTCCTACTACTTTCTGACTGGAATTCTAATCTATTCATCAAGATTTAATCTATTCTAGAATAGCTTGTGAACAAAAAAAAAAAAAAGTACAGGCACATGAAAACTTTAAAAAGTTAAGAACAGCCGGTCGATTCTGTATAAATCTCACTGTGAAATCATAAGTGAAGTGAGCACTTAATAGTGTTAACCCCTAGCGAATGACAGCTCACTCCACGCTCACTTCACCCAAGCTTTCACGGTGAAATGGTTACAGAATCGCACGGCAGAACTTGAGACTATTACTATGCAAAAAGTAAAATAAAACCTACATTTTATCATGTACTGGTAACTTCCACAACGAAAACAATACAAGATACAAAAAGTCAAATCACTAGTTCCTCACCTGTTCCAGATCAACATCATCGCCCAGCTTCATGTTCTTAGTGTGGATGCGCAAGATCTCCAGCCTACCGGTCGCGTCGGGAATGCCGATGTCGATCTCCCGGTCGAAACGACCGAACCGACGCAGAGCCGGGTCGATCGAGTTGGGACGGTTCGTGGCCGCCATTACAATCACGTGCGAAGACTTCTTCATGCCTGTTGGGAAAGATGATGTCATTTTGAGTTTAGATGTGACCTTTCGAAATCCGTCGACTACAAAGAAACCGAGAAATGTTTCATCGACGCTTGGTAGGTAAAGACCAATTACTGGACATAGCGTTGTTTATCAAGCGTCATATTTATTTACTACTAACAGACCCGACAGACGTTTATCTGTACAAAATAGTTCATATGTTCCAAATTTAAAATTTTCCGGAAATCTTTAAATTTTATTGTTCTTTCCCTAAAAACCTTATTCGGACTAATACGAAAATTTTAAAACAAATAATACCCAAATCGGTTCTCAAGCGATGCGCTTGCCAACGAATAGCCTTTCTTTTTTATTGAAATACATAAACCAGCGATCCGCCCCTGCTTCCCATGGTGTTTTTGACGTGACAAAACACGGAGATAAATCTTTATTATTATGTAATGGTAATTTGAATCTACATAAACCTTCCGGAAATAAATTCGCAAAAAAGCACATAAAATCTGTTGTTTAGATTAAAAAAACCGGTTAAGAGCGAGTTGGATTCGCGCACGAAGGGTTCCGTACCATTATCTATAAAAATGTTTAAGTGGGGCTCCTGTACAACAGACATGATTTTTTTGCCTTTTTATAGATAATGGTACGGAATCCTTCGTGCGCGAATCCGACTCGCACTTGGCCGGTTTTTTAGTATTTGTTGTTATAGCGGCAACAGAAATACATCACCTGTGAAGATTTCAACTGTCTAACTATCACTGTTCATGAGATACAGCCTGGTGACAGACGGACGGACGGACGGACGGAGTCTTCGTAATAGGGTCCCGTTTTACCCTTTGGGTACGGAACCCTAAAAAAACAACACAGTTACACAGGCGACTTTAATTTATAATAAGTAGGGTATTCCTAGTATGCATGCATACATGCCTAGTATGTATGGATGCATACTACTATGCATATTTATAAGGAAAATCATAAATCAGTAATTGATCAAACATATATGACCTATTTGATACGATGCCTATCAATAAAACCTACACAAGTTACTGACAAAACGAAAAAAAAGTGCAACTTTGTATACATAACATAATCAGCCCCTAATGTTCTCACTGTGAGGGAGTTTCCTCTCTGTGAGGGAGAGGGTAGTAATCCACCACGCGAGTCCAGTGCGGGTTGGTACAACTTTGTATGGACGATGCCAATTCCAGACCGCGCCATCGCAGTCGATTACTTTTTTCTTCGAAATCGACATCAGCTGTGAACGCCGAGCAACAAATGTCGACCTAATGTTGAATTGTGTTGCTTGCATACGACGAACATTAAGTCGACTGAAAAAAATATTTATATTTATAACCTCGATGTGCAAACGATCGATACTTGTAGCTAATGAATGGACTCATGGTCAATCGCTTCACTAGGTTGAAGTTGCCGCGGACCGAAGTTGCATGATTGCTACGTATTTATCATCGGGAAGTCTCCGAATCTGACAACGGGTCTAAACTTATAGTATAGGTTTTTTCCCAAATAAAGAGAGTTAAGGTCAAATCGTCACAGGGTAGCCCGCGAAATTCAATTTATCTAACGTTTCTCAACATACAAACGTTTAACATACAACCTGCTGTATGTTGATCTGCGGGGTGATTTCGTAACGCACTATCAGCTTTCATTTTGACAGTTCAACAACATCCATTGCGTTATTTACGTTGTCGAGCAGACAATTTTTTCTAACATATGAAGCAATGGATTACCAATATCCTTCAAAATGATTTAGATTGTGGTTACGCAATTAGGGGCCGTAACAAATATTTATTTACAGAATTATAATACATCTTTACGTTCATTTTTTTGTTATTACCGACCCGAGTGACTATTTATGAATGACATTTGAGGCCAATTCTAACTTAAGGAGTTGTATTGCTGATTCTAATGACGGGCAAACGATCTTGCTTCTATATTTGACACTGGCGCCGATTCCCATGTTCACAAACTAAACTAAATTTAAGTTCAGTGCATCTTTTTCTTTCTATTTCATTAAGAAAAGGATAGAAGATAAATTTTAGTTTAGTCCTGTCAAATTAATCGGAGCCTGACGTAAATTCACGTAATTTTAGTAGGTAAGTTTTTAAACACGTCTAAACTTGTATGGCGCTGATTAAATTGACAGGACTAAACTAAAATGTATCTTCTATCCTTTTCTTAATGAAATAGAAAGAAAAAGATGCACTGAACTTAAATTTAGTTAATGTTTGTGAACAAGGGAATCGACACCACTGACCTACAATTTGCAAAAAGCGTAAGTAAATCTGAATTTCGCGGCTGCCTTAACCGCATCCCATCTAGGTAAGCAATTGCTGTATAAATGCTGGTAATAAACGTGCCAGGCAAACAATAGTCCTATATGCACTGAGTTTACTTTAAAGTTACAGCGCTTTTCATTACTTGAACTATGCGTGTGCGTGTGTTATCGACATACGCCCACGTATTTAACCTTCAAGCAGTCGCGCGGCGTCGAATCGACCGCGATGCGATCGATTCTCGATACATTTATGATGCCAAATTGCTTACAAATCCAAAGAAAATTAGAATATTATTTTGATTTTATAATTTTGTTTATGTCCTAACATAATGATAATGTGATAAATACAAAAAATATTAAATAATTAAATGTGTTTTAAATCCCTGAAATATCCCATAGGTCTTTTAGGTTACGCGCGACCGCTGGCGTTACAAATGTCCGCGCGCCCGCTTGAAGGTTAAGAAACTCGACATGTATAAACAATACATGAGTACATAACATATTTATAAATGTTTTCAGTTAGTACACTGTTCTTTTACTAGACCAAAAAAAGCAATATTTTCTTTATACCATGAATGATGGAACGAAAAACCCTTTAATTTATTAACCTTTGTTAAATAATATAAAACACTTAGGTGACATGACATTTTAGCCTGTGATTCGGCTCCATTTTTAGAAAATAATGTGTGGGAGAAAGTGCCTGCACATAAAGTTTTAATCCAACTTTATATAAAATTTTAATTATATGACCTTTCTAATTTTATCATGATCTTAATATTTAATTTCGTTATAAGTTTATCTTAATTGCATTAACATTTTATTTATTGAAATCTATTGTCTGTTACATTATCGTGAAATTTTATTGGATGTAACATGGGTTTTACCTGTTTTTTTTTCTTCAATAAAAGTGCTCAAGCAAAGTTATAGGTAGCAAAACTTACCATCCATAAGAGTCAGCAGCTGCGACACGATCCTGCGCTCCACCTCTCCGTGAGTCTTTTCCCTCTTGGGCGCGATGGCGTCCAGCTCATCAATGAAGATGATAGCCGGAGAGTTCTTATCGGCCTCCTCGAATGCTTTACGCAAGTTGGACTCGGATTCACCAGCCAGCTTTGACATGATTTCAGGTCCATTGATCAAGAAGAAGAAAGCACCTGTTGCGAAATACCAAGTAAATATGAATCTGAACATAATATATCTCGTCTGTGGTTAAGAGTAAACACTACAATCTAAAACACAATTCTGTAGATAGGAAATCTTATAAAAGCTGCTGCAAGTTGAACAACAGAACAACCAGTATAACACTAAGGACTTATTTTTCCAGCCAGATAATTTTATCCCAGGAAATTTTGAATTTATGACAGTTCTTCTATACAAAATCTGTCAGATGTCAATATTATTCCACAAATAAAAATTATCTGTTGATCGAAAAATCAGCCATTAGAGAATTTTACAGTATGTTGTTAAGCAGAATTATTTGGCTAAAACAAACTTACTATCATTTATAATTGAAGAGACAAGCTTCAATTAATTTGGGACTTACGACAAAACTGCTTTTAAATAAATGCTCTTACAGGTACCATCAATTTCAATATTTTTTTATGTCAGTTATTTACAGTAATCATTACACTATTAAAACAACAAACTTACCAGTCTCATTAGCCACAGCGCGAGCGATGAGTGTCTTTCCGGTACCAGGGGGCCCGTACATGAGGATACCGCGCGGGGGCTTGACGCCGATGGCCTTGAACAGCGACGGGTGGCGCAGTGGCAGCTCCACCATCTCCTTGATCTGAGCCAGCTGCTTGCGGCAGCCGCCGATGTCGTCGTAGCCGACGGCGTTTAGAGCTTCTTCTTCCTCCTGTAGGAGTGAGAGTGGTGGTGAATTCGGGAAATTACATAAAGGACATGCTTCGTAGGGAAATGACTACCAATTAATTTGATGATTTTAATCGTAAACGAAGCCATCGCAGTATGTAAGGATCATAGTAAATGACATTAGGTAGTTTTTACATACCCTGATGGGGAAAACTCGTGAGTTTATGTATGTATGTTACTGATTAGGTAATAGGTAACACGGGCTGGTTTCCGCAACTCCAAGTCAATGCGCGTATTTTGCGTACAATACTTATGTTACTGATTTTGTATGAAATAATCTGGCAGATAAGTTTACTGAGTAAAACATCTCCATAATCATTGTTTGATGGGAGATAGTTTGCAATCCATTCTAAGCAAAAAATTTCCTAAATGCGTTAGTGTTAATAAAACTCACCTTTAAGAATAGTGTCTGTTTCTTAAATTCCTATTTTGCAGTGTGATATATCCTACAATGAACACTACATACATTGTTTTATGTCCACTGACAAGGGTACCAAAGAACAATAGTAAACACATGTTTATTTTTGGCCACAAAGTACGTAACTCCGTCCGTACGAGTAAAAATTTCGGCGGCTCCGTAGTAACTTTAAGATATCGTCGAGTGTAGTCTGATACTGTGAGTATACCACAGTATCAGACTACACTTGACGATATCATACAACAATGTATGTAGTGTTCATTGTAGGATATATCACACTGTTCGCAAAATAGGAATTTAAGAAACAGACACTATTCTTAAAGGTGAGTTTTATTAACACTAACGCATTTAGGAAATTTTTTGCTTAGAATGGATTGCAAACTATCTCCCATCAAATATCCTACAATGAACACTACATAAATTGTTGTATGTCCACTGACAAGGGTACCAAAGAACAATAGTAAACACATGTTTATTTTTGGCCACAAAGTACGTAACTCCGTCCGTACGAGTAAAAATTCCGGCGGCTCCGTAGTAACTTTAAGATATCGTCGAGTGTAGTCTGATACTGTGAGTAAACCACAGTATCAAACTACACTGTGATAAAAAAAAAACCATGTGCTGATAAGGAGAAACACATTGCGTGTTTGTGAGAAAACTTTTTGCTCTACGCGTTCATTGAATAGCGCCAATACAATGTAGACAGACATTGTTGTAAAGGGAATCTTAATGAAAGAATTTAAATAGTCAGCACGGTATCTAAAAATACCTCAAATTATTCATTGAAATAAAGAACGCGAGTTTGAGTTCTAAAATATCTGTAAACAGTTACTGCTTAGTGTGCATGCACACGAGAGGCACGCGTCAACGGAAGGCAACTGCAGCCGTGGACACCCGGCGACAACTTGCAGCTCGTGTATTTGAGCACCGTACTCAAGTATACGTGTCGACGGCCCTCGTGTGTATGCACACTTAATAGGATAGTGTGTTCAACATTTACTAAGATAAACATATTGAAATGTTCTTTGAGCTACAACTATGATAACGAGGACAATATAGCTAGATGGTAGGAATAAAAGCTAGTAGAGTTAAAAATTTAATAATCAACATGATTTTCAGTTGCAGAAGATCATGACTCTGCTTGTTGCTATTGCAACAAGCATGATGCAAGAAGACTGCGAAGTTGCGTTCGTATAAAACGCAAGTAGACGCGCTTTCTGGTTTACGCAATTTAGTTCGTTGATTTAAATTCCTGTCGGTTCAAATGAAATACGAAAGAATAACCGGATAATAAGTTTGAACTAAAACATTCATACAATAAGGGCCGCGAAATGTGGCGCCTAAAATGCGCTAAGTGGAACACGTAAATAGTTGCGACAGCTCTTAACCATCACTATCTGTTTCTCTATATTTGGAAAAAAAATAAGTAAAGGTTAAAAAACTCTTCAAGCTGTAAATCAATCTGCTGGATTCAGGCAGCGTAATACCAGTTGTTGTGTAGAAGCTTGGAGGATTTCCAGCAGTAAGTTTATTGGCAGATATTGTGATGACGATTTTGACACAGGCTGCAACTACTCACTTCACGCTTAATCGGGTCTCCCTCGCAATGTATGACGGTGTCAGGCGCCACAATGCAGTATGGTGAAGGATCAGTCTCCACCACCTTGAACTCGACGGCGCGCATGCCTCCGCGGACCATGAACGTGTCATCGCGATGGATTGGCCTATAGGCCTCCATGAAGTACGGCTTCAAGTATACCTCGAACAGGTTTCTGGGGACAAGAAAAAAAAAAAAAAGTAAATTACAAGTATTTATTTACATGACTAATTTTGGCTTGGATAAATTTTAAATTAGCAGTTGCCAAGTCAAATGTTCACTATACATAAATAAACATTGAGACATCAATAAATTAAGGCAATAGAGCTTTTCAAACTTTAACCTTTACTTTACACTAACTGCTACTTTTGTGTACCTAACAAAATTCGGATAAATAATCAAAACACTTAAACCTGGCTGACAAATTATTTCATCAAAACATGAACTATTCTCTTAACCCGGCGAGCGTAAGGTTGGGTATAATACACCCAGACTAAATTTAAAAGACTTAAATTTAAGAAAAGAATTTAAAATCAATATTAAACTGTAAAAATGTCTCATTTATCATATGGGTTTGTCATACCCACCTTATGCTCCGTGTTACTTTTTACCTTAAGCACACCGAGTTAATGCCAATGTAAAGAAAGAAAGAAACTACATTTATTTACGGCAATCATGATGCATAAAAAGAACACAAACACAAAAATAAGTCTGTCTTTTCCTGTTTTAACTAAACTTACCCAGTCAATCCTTCAACAGAGTCATCAATGGGCAGTATATGCACACGTTTTCCGTACTTAACGGACGGACAGGGCGCGATGGACACGACATCAGACAGGCGCACGCGCAGGTTGTTGCGCACCACGCGGTTCATGCGGATCTTCTCATCGGGACAGTTGTCATCTGAGAGCACGATGCAGACGGTCTCCTTGCGGCGCTTGCCCTTCAGGAGAACGGTGTCTCCGCGGAATAGTTGCAGCTGCTCCATTTTTGCCTGTAAAAATAATAAATTTATTTATTCAAGTAACAAGGACTCATTGTGTTAGTAAACTTAAGAATGATGTTAATTTATTTTATTTTCATTTAAATTTATTTCATCCCATGGGAGATGGCACTGCAGTGATTAACGTATATGCAATCAAGCCTGTTAGCGATCTTATTTAGGATATTGTTGGAGCTGGCCCGGACTCTGCGCACCAGGGCAGGGATGCACACCTCATTCGCATTGTTGTTTAAAAGCAATTTATATGCGCGTCAGTGAACATTCCTGATGCGGTACAAAAACGGGGCAGCCCCACCAATACCCTGAAAGCGTTGTTGTATTGGACACGAAGGGCATTGTACGACCGTTGGGTATATCTAGCCCACAGGCTGCACATGTAAAACGTTGTGCAATAAGCTCGAAACACACTTATTTCTGACTTTAAATGAGCAGCGTGCAAACCTGCGAGCTAGAATGTTTGCAAGGGCAAACATGCTAGACTCGATATTGAAATGTTGGTTAAATGTCAGTTGACAAGTTCCAAAATTGGTTTCTAGCTACTGCATGCTAGTGAGATCCAGGCAGTGTTATTGGATTTAGTAGCAGCCGAGAACCTGGATTTGTGCCCAGTTCATGACAAGAGGGAGAGCCTCTTACCTTGATAGCTATTATGGGAATTTAACATAACTAGTGTAATGTGGGTGTATAGATTCCCCATGTATTCTGCCTGATCCTTCAGGAATTACAGGTGTGATTTTATGAGGTGTTATTTAGTATCAAGTGTGGGGGAACCATTCTTAACAAAAGGTGTGTGACTTACTTATTTAGCCATAAAAAGAAAATGATTATGTATTTTTATTCTTACTTAAGATGTTTGTGTGCAGACAGTTTTTTTTTAACAGGAGTTTTTGCTATATATTGGAACAAATGTACAGATGCCAGCATATCAAGCTACTACAATCTGTCAATTTCTTTAATAGATTTTCAACTTCATTGCTAAAGCATAAGGTTCAAAGTTGATTGGGATAATTTGACAGTGTCGAGTAGCTTGATGTGCTGGCGTCTGTACATGAATACTTTCAGAGTAGTATCAACAGATGAAAGGATAGATATTTACTGTTTTGAGTGAAATTCACCAAACAAACATACAGTAAAATGTGTTTAAATATTGTTGATGATGAAAAATTGTGCAATTCTTGTATGAATCAGCATTTTTTATCTTTAACACCGAATTTAGATTTTAGAAGATTCGTTTCCAATTCATTTTTTTTTTTACTTTTCATAAAAAAGAAAGGTATCAATAAACTGACAGTCAATAGCTTTTAATGATAAAGCACGGACTAGAAAAAAAAGAAGGACTCCGCGCCACGCATATCGAAAGTGAAGCACAGTAAGGGTGCCGGACCGTTTCTACAAACGTGCTTCACGCACACATTTACATCATAGAAAGCCGGCCGGCCGCCATTACGCGACAAGACGGCGTCTTTGTAGGTACTATTTACGTGAAGTAATAAAATAATGCCATCTTGTTTTGAAAACGTGTAAAAATAATTCTACATACCAGAAAAACTGTCAAGGAATAACATATCACAGTTAAGGCACAATTTTACTTGTTGATTTATTGTATTTTTGACATTAAGACATTTGACATAAGTGTTGTCAGAAAATAAATGGTTAAGTGTCCCGAGAGATTGGGTAATTTTTTTTTTGTGTTCTTTGTCATTTTTTTGCAAGTATTGACTATGATTCTTTTTATAGATTTCCTACAGCAAATCATTCATGGAACAATGATTGGATTATAATAATAAGAAACTACAGATGTGAAGACAATTACGTTCCGTCGAAAACAAGCGTGATATGCTGTATACATTTTGATACAAATCATCAATTGGCGAGGGTTCTTAGATTGGAACGGATTAGCGTGCTTTTGTAATGTTTCTTGGATCGATAAAGAATGCAGTGCGGGTTAGTGAGTGTATGTATGTGTTGTGAAGATTCTGATTAAATCATTTGAATAAATATTTCAGTTTTATTTTCTACAGAACGTTAAATAGTTTTCTTATTATAGGTAAAATACACCTTGTGTGTTTTAGGTAAGTAAACTTTAATACCCATCCCCCTATCTTCCTAATCAGTAATTCAAGACAATCAATTGAATTACGTATTCTACAGCAGCGTTTTTCTAGTCATCCATACAAAATAAACACTTAATTTTGAGTTTTCACTAGTATATTTTTGTAATTTCAGTTAAGTGGACTTCTTATAGGTATCGCTTTATTGTAATAAATGAATACACTGTCCAAATATTTAAAACATGGGGAAATTTTCATTCATCTGGTAGGTATCCCTCAAATCACGCACACATAGACCGGTAGGGTGCTTCACTTTCGATACGCGTGGCGCAGAGTCCTTCTTTTTTTTCTAGTCCGTGTGATAAAGATATATTTATTTTTAAACATGTGTAACATTATACATATACATGCAAATGTGGATGTAAAGTGAATTTTTTTAGTTTATCCTTAATGCCAATCCAACTAGCCTTTAAATGTTTAGCTGTTGTAGTCAGTAACATAAAAGATTTAGTCAAAATAAGTTAGTAAAGACTGTGCAATGTTAAATGCAACATATAGTCAAAAAACAATCTATTGAATGCAACTGGGACACAATAAATGATGTCAATTCATGTAAAATATTAGGTTTGCTGTTGCCAAACAGACAATAGATATCTTAAAAATTTTATTATGCCAATGTTTACATAGTTGTTATGGCAATGCTTGGTTGAGGATTATGTCCAGCAGAAGACATCTTATGGCTGATGACAATGAATGTATTTAAAAACACATACTTATCAATATTTGTATTGTCATACAAAATGGTGGAAAAAATAACGAATGTTTGTTTCATTATCATTACTAACCAGAATTACAGAAAATTAAAAACCCATTGTGATATGAAGGATTAAAGGCAGTACAGGTCGGACTTGGCCATGGACAAATGTATTTATGTATTTTATATTTTTTACCTGTCATGTTCCTCTTGTTTAATGTTGCATTAGAATATATACTTATAACAGAAATTATTTAATTTTATCTTCATCTTTTAACACAATAGTACTTTTGATAAATATTCCTTTCAATTTGAGCTAGATTGATCAAGTTATATCTGCTTTTGTTTTTCTTTTGTAGAAAAAGGAAAAGATTTAATATTCACTTCATGAAGAATATTTCAGCAACAAATATTTTTTAGTTGCAGGTAAAGTCATTAGACACAATGATAGTTTTTTTTTAGTAGCTTTTGTTTGTTATGTTATATCACCAAAGTTATTTTGACTATTCAAAAATGATCAGTTTAATAGACAAAGAATGTCATTGAAATATAAGTGTAATGTCAATTGGCATAACAAGTATGCATATTTTGGCAATTAATAATTACCTAATTATGATGAGTTCTATCTAAGGCAAAAAAACTATAAATGAAAATTCTTGTTGTCGAGCAAATTGCTTCCTGATATGGAAGTATGCCCATCATACTCATGACCAGAGATGCTAACAAAGTATAATCACAAAATTTAGTGACTGTTTCATGACATTAGTGATGCATGATGGTGACCAAGCATTTTTATGGTCACCATGAAATAAAGGATAAATATGCCATCAGTGCCGCCGGGTAATGACAAAGAGCTCAGACCTGTGAAAGCGCCACCACGGAGTTGTCATCGCTGACTGCCTCCTCCACGATGAGACGGTTGGGCCTGTCTTTGCGGCGCAGGATCGCGGTCGATAAATCATCAGGATTACTGCCGAACAAGAAAAAAATGTCAATCACCCTAAAAATAACCAAAGCGCTCAGCTCTACTAAAACTAATCAACACCAAGCGACATCTTCATTTCGAATATCAATCTTAATAAGTTCGGTTTGTAAAAACAAAATCCCATTCCTTAGTGAACTTGCAAAATTCGATTTCTGTGAGTCGGTTTGTAACTCAGACATGATGACAAGCCAATTTTTGAAGATTCGTTTGCAATGTAGCGCATCGATTATTTGCAAAACTATACATACAATTAGACCGTGTACTATTATTATGCATTATCATAAACTCACCCTTTACTATCAGCCATTTTTATTAAAAAATTAAAATTACAATTTGTAAATTTACTGCTTTTCCAGAACGCCGAATGAACAATCACTCTACCACTTCAATACGTGCGTGACGTTGCCGTATTTCATTTGTTCGTCGATGAACGTGGTGTTGCCAGTATATTGTTGTTGCTTATGGAAAAGTAGTTTGTTCTCCTTTTCTTTCGGAAATTTACGGTTTTTTTAATTCTAACCTAACTAAACCTTCATAATTTAATAATACAAATATGTTGAATTCATTATAATAATTATTATACGTAAGGAAAGGACTCTGCAACACATTTGTTGTTAAACCACTAACTATCTTTTTTTTGCATTTCTTTTCAGAGATCGAAAAAAGAAAACAGCCACCATCTGGCTAAAAACATCTGCCAATAGATTAAGATGAAACATAAAAATCTTATTGAAATAAATCTATTAATCAATTTAGTTTTGTTTATTTTGATACATTAGCTACCTATTGTTTTAGTTTATATTTGTCGAGATTTTAGATCACTTTTATGGACTGGCATGGGATGTATCAGTCAAGTGTAGGCCTTCTCTCTTAACAGTAAAATCCTGTCAAATTAGTCAAACCATTACTTTCATAACTTGCTTCAACTTTCTTCAAAAGGATTCTATTTGAAGGAAATTAAAGCTAGTTTCTCAATAAGAAATGTAATAATTTCGTATTATTGTTTGTCCTTTTTGTGAAGGAGTGCACCTACTTAATACCTGATGTTGCCCTTCAGGTAGGTATGTGTCATGCACGGACTAGAAAAAAAAGAAGGACTCCGCGCCACGCATATCGAAAGTGAAGCACAGTAAGGGTGCCGGACCGTTTGTACAAACGTGCTTCACGCACACATTTACATCACAGAAAGCCGGCCGGCCGCCATTACGCGACAAGACGGCGTCTTTGTAGGTACTATTTACGTGAAGTAATAAAATAAAATAATACCATCTTGTGTTTTGAAAACGTGTAAAAATAATTCTACATCCCAGAAAAACTGTCAAGGAATAACATATCACAGTTAAGGCACAATTTTACTTGTTGATTTATTGTATTTTTGACATTAAGACATTTGACATAAGTGTTGTCAGAAAATAAATGGTTAAGTGTCCCGAGAGATTGGGTAATTTTTTTTTTGTGTTCTTTGTCATTTTTTTGCAAGTATTGACTATGATCCTTTTTATAGATTTCCTACAGCAAATCATTCATGGAACAATGATTGGATTATAATAATAAGAAACTACAGATGTGAAGACCATTGCGTTCCGTCGAAAACAAGCGTGATATGCTGTATACATTTTGATACAAATCATCAATTGGCGAGGGTTCTTAGATTGGAACGGATTAGCGTGCTTTTGTAATGTTTCTTGGATCGATAAAGAATGCAGTGCGGGTTAGTGAGTGTATGTATGTGTTGTGAATATTCTGATTAAATCATTTGAATAAATATTTCAGTTTTATTTTCTACAGAACGTTAAATAGTTTTCTTACTATAGGTAAAATACACCTTGTGTGTTTTAGGTAAGTAAGCTTTAATACCCATCCCCCTATCTTCCTAATCGGTAATTCAAGACAATCAATTGAATTGCGTATTCTACAGCAGCGTTTTTCTAGTCATCCATACAAAATAAACACTTAATTTTGAGTTTTCACTAGTATATTTTTGTAATTTCAGTTAAGTGGACTTCTTATATCGCTTTATTGTAATAAATTAATACACTGTCCAAATATTTAAAACATGGGGTAATTTTCATTCATCTGGTATCCCTCAAATCACGCACACATAGACCGGTAGGGTGCTTCACTTTCGATACGCGTGGCGCGGAGTCCTTCTTTTTTTTCTAGTCCGTGGTGTCATGTTATCATGTATTGTGTATATCTTTTATTGGAGATTCTAGATAAATAAATAACCATGCTCCACCTCTGTAGCATAATAGACGTAAAACCAACCAAGAAATGTGGCTTTATTTAACTAAAAGAATTACACTAACTAGACATTGAATAGGTAGATAAAATAATTATGACAAAGATGTTAGCGCTGTGACAAACGTCAACTAAAGTCACAGTTACCATAAATACTCAAGGAGGTTGCCTACGTTGCATATCACCTCATTCTTCCCCGGTTGAGTTTTCACTCCCTTCTCTATGTACCACAAAGTCACTCAAGTAGGAAGGCGGCTTTCTGGTCCTGTTTGTTATCCGAGGGAGAGCTTCGGTCTGGAGTATCGGAGAAGGCGACGAGCTACGTAGATCCTGTGAATGTCGCGGCGATGATAGCGATGGGGTGACAGTTACAGGTGGAACTGTAGTGCTATCTTCCATCTCTTCAGAAGCTGATTCATTCATTCATTCATTCAAGCTATCATCTCCACTGTAGTCAATAGTATTTGGGAACGGTGCCAATTGACGGTTCGATACTGTTGATGTTTCCCCATTGTCACGTCGAATAAGAGAATAGTGAGGATTAGTTTCAAGGAGTTCAGCTTCTTCGACTAGAGGGTCCGTTTTAGATTGTCGGACATTCTTCTTTACCAATATCGGGCCTGGTGTCAGCCAGGACAGTAGTGAGTCTCCATTCGGGGATCTTCTAGGGTATGTAAAAAGTTTTTCATGTGGGGTAGCGTTAGTAGCTGTACATAAAAGAGAACGTACACAGTGCAATGCATCCTTCAGTACCACTTCCCAGTTTTCCACAGATAGTCCCTTTGACCGGAGGCTGAGTTGGATAGTTCGCCAGAGAGTCCCGTTTAGACGTTCCACTTGTCCATTACCCTGAGGGTTATAAGGTGTCGTTCTAGATGAGGCTATGTTTGCTTTTCTTAGAAATGACTTGAATTCTTCGGACATAAACGATGAGCCTCTATCACTATGGACATAGAGCGGCTGGCCAAAAGTAAGGAAGAGATCTTTCAAGCAGTTGATGACAGTGGCAGATGTCATATCTTGTTGAAAGAGGATAAATGAGAATTTAAAAGAAAGAACATTTTTGTTTTTTAAGTGTCACTCAATATCTGTCTTCTCTTTTGTCATCCTTTGTAAAACTCTATATTAATAAAATTCACGTATTTCGATCTTGGATTCCTGCTTATTCTTATTCCTAACATGGTAGCATGAGCGTTTAAATATTAACATTTGAAAAATTGTTAATAATGGAAGACGTACGTGGAGCAGTTGGTGATGGTGGCGGTGCGCCGCACCGATCTGGGAGATTAGTCGAAAGCATCGAAAAGCTGGATGGAGCGTCGAACTACGCTACTTGGAAGGTGCAAGTAGAACTTTATCTAGTAATGGAAGATCTCTGGGATTTTATAGAAGAAACACCATCAACTGCTGTTGGTCTTAAGATGGATAAAAAGGTACGTGCAAAGATGCTGTTAATGGTTAAACCGCATTGTTTGGTACATGTGAAGAAAGCAACTACAGCCAAGAAGAGCTGGGATGCTTTAAAAGCTGCCTTCGAAGACCAGGGAATTAATAATAGATGTCGATTGCTAGGACGACTAGTTAGTCAGAAGCTGAGCGTGTATAGTAGCCCACGAGTCTACGTCACTGAGATACTGTCGCTAGCCAATCAGCTAGCAGATATGGGCAAAGAAGTAGATGATGAGTTACTGGCTGCACTTATGCTACAAGGACTAGGAGAACAGTATGAGCCGATGAGGATGGCTATCGAAAATAGCAATATAACGTTAACAACAGACTACGTTAAAACCAAATTGCTACAGATAGATGTTACATCAACACATGAGGATTCGTCGCAGAATGCTTTGAGTGCTGCTAAAAAGAAAAGCTATTGGAAAGCAAATGAAAAGGGTAAAGGAAAGATAGCAAATAAGAAGATTGAATGCTATGTGTGCGGGGAAGGACATAAAGCTCGTTTTTGCCCCAAGAAGCATTACAATCATGCAAACACCACACATACGGCACTCCATACTTATAGAAACGTTTCGCAAGAGTGGATTTTGGATTCTGGAGCGTCATTTCATATGACCAACAGGAAAGATTGGCTGAACAACTATGAGAGGTTGAATGAGCCAGTTCAAATATCATGCGCGAATGGGAACAGAGTGGAAGGTGAAGGCCGAGGTGATGTTTGTTCAGATGAATTGAACGTTAGTGTAAAGGGAGCTGTCTTTGTGCCCAAGTTAGCTACGAATCTATTAAGTGTAAGTACATTAGTGAATCGAAATTTTGTGGTAGTATTTTCGAAAAGAGGTTGTGAGTTGTATAAGTCAGAAGAATGTCAAGTGAATGGCAAGGTTGAGTTGGTATGTAAGGAAGAGAAAGGGATTTATGTAGTAAAGTCTAATTCTAATCCTCACATGTTTTCAGCTTTAAAAACAAAAGTTGATGATGAAGTCCAGCTATGGCATCGCAGACTTGGACATTTGGGACTTGCCAACATGAAGATACTACGTGACAAACAGGCTAGAGGTATTAGTTTTAAGGATCCAGACTCAGTACAATGTGTGTCGTGCTTAAAAGGTAAGCAAACCACATTACCTTTTCCGAAACAGAAGAGTACGCGTGCTACTGAACTTCTTGAATTAGTACATAGCGATGTTTGTGGGCCAATAGAAACTGCTTCATTTGCGGGGTATAAATATTTTCTGACGTTTATTGACGACAAATCGAGAAAAACATTTGTTTATTTTTTGCGAAACAAAAGTGAGGTCTTCTCGAAGTTGGTAGAGTTTAAAACACTTGTTGAAAATCAGACTAGTAAAAAACTCAAGGCGATTAGGACAGACAACGCAACCGACTACGTCAATGAACGTGTAAATAATTTTCTGCGTAGTAATGGTATTACCCACCAGCTGACAGTGGAATACACACCGCAACAGAATGGAGTGAGTGAGAGGGCAAATCGTTCATTTGTAGAACGAGCCAGAAGCATGCTTGAAGAAGCGAAACTTGACAAGAAGTATTGGGCTGAAGCGGTCAATACTTCGGTTTATCTGAAAAACAGATGTCCTACACGTGCTGTTAAAGGGATGACGCCTGAAGAAGCATGGTCTAAAAGAAAGGTTGACCTGAGGCATTTAAAGGTATTTGGTTGCCGGGCGTTTATGCATGTTCCGAAACAGAAACGGAAGAAGTTTGACTCAAAGACTAAAGAACTACTGTTTGTCGGCTATTGTGAAACAACTAAGGGTTATCGACTTTTAGACCCTGAGACACATCGCTTATACAAAGCAAGAGATGTAGTTTTCTTTGAAAATCAAATCAAGATTCATGCAAACGATACTGATGAAATTGTACAAATGATGCCATCAGATGACGTCTGGGAGAGACCTTTAATGATCCAAGAAGTGAATGCTCCTAATGAAGCTCGTCAAGTAGAACAACATGAAGAACGACATCGAGAAGAAAATGACGAATTTTTTGAATGTGAAGAAGTGGAAGTTCCTGAATCTGAACTGCAGGACGGTAATAGTTCTGAACATAGATTGGAAAACACTTGTGAACAGCAGTGTGTGGAAAATACAGTTGAAGGAATGGATGTTTCTGAAACTGAAGTGCAAGGCAGTGAAAGTTCTGTACTGGAATGTGAAAACACGCACGATATTCCTGAAAGAAGATATCCTCTTAGGGAAAGGAAATTGAGAAATTTCGATGATTACATTCTCTATTATGCAGAAGAAGATATAAAGGAAGACCCTATAACTATAGAAGAAGCTTTATCAAGAGTTGATAAGGATAAGTGGCATAAAGCTATTCAAGAAGAGCTTAATGCGTTGAAGAAAAACAATACATGGGAGTTAGTAGAAAAAGCTGATGGCTACTGTGTAGATTCTAAATGGATTTTTAGAATAAAAAAGAGCCGGGGAAGATAAGGTACAAGGCGAGACTCGTAGCCAGAGGATTTTCCCAAATAAAGGGGGTAAACTACAACGAAACATTTGCACCTGTAATACGCCACAGTACTTTGAGGCTACTTTTGGCTCTAGGTGTTGAAAATAATCTAAAAGTTGATCAGATGGATGTCGTTACCGCGTTCTTAAACGGAGACTTAAAAGAGAAGGTTTATTTAAAACAACCGAAAGGTTTTGAAGAAAAAGGTAAAGAAGGACATGTCTGTTTACTGAAGAAAGCTATTTACGGTCTAAAGCAAGCCCCCAGAGCATGGTACGAGAAATTGAACAAGGTGTTGTTAAACATAGGTTTCAAGAGATGCGAAACTGAACCATGTGTTTACAGAAGAAAGAAACATGACTGTATGATGATTATAGCAGTTTATGTAGATGATATTCTAATTTTTTGGAACAATGAGAAGGAGAGAATAAAATTGAAAACAGAACTACAAAGAAAGTTTGAAATGAAAGATCTAGGTGAGGTAGATGTCTTTCTTGGAATGAAAATCAAATGTCAGGACAACTCTATACAACTCAACCAAACTGAGTATCTTGAGAGAATTCTGAAGAAATTTGGAATGAGTTCCTGTAAGAGTGTAAAGACTCCTGTTGAAAGTGGGATTAAACTTGTAAAACCACAGGATAGAAATTACATTCCACCAATGGAACTGCCATACAGAGAACTAATTGGTTCGTTAATGTACTTAGCCGTATGTTCAAGACCTGATATCTCATACGCAGTAAGCTATTTGAGCCAGTTTAACAGCTGTTACGACAAAACACATTGGGCAGCTGCAAAGCGTGTGCTAAGATACTTGAATGCAACCAAAGAATTCGGACTAACATTTAAAAAGACGGGGAATAAGCTTGTTGGATATATAGATGCTGATCACGCAGGCGATGTGTGTGATCGAAAATCATACACTGGTTTTGTATTCACATTTGGAGGTGGTCCCATAGCATGGGAAAGTCGTAAACAAACGACAGTGGCACTCTCAAGTGCAGAATCTGAATATGTGGCACTTTCAGAGGGATGTAGAGAGTCTGCATTCTTAACTGCACTTCTAGCCGAGTTGACTGGAATTAATGAAGTCGTAGAATTATTAAGTGATAGTCAGTCTGCGATTCAAATTGCTGAGAATCCAATGCATCATCGAAGGACAAAACATATAGATGTGAGGCATCACTACATTCGGGAAATGGTGAGAATGGGCAAGGTAAGGCTAAGTTATCTTCCGACGAACGAGATGCCTGCAGATGTTTTTACGAAAGGGCTTTGCAGAGAAAAGCATGAAAGATGTATGAAAGGAATGCAAGTTTGAGGAGGAGTTGGACTGGCTCTAGGATCTCATTTAAGGAGGAGTGTTGAAAGAGGATAAATGAGAATTTAAAAGAAAGAACATTTTTGTTTTTTAAGTGTCACTCAATATCTGTCTTCTCTTTTGTCATCCTTTGTAAAACTCTATATTAATAAAATTCACGTATTTCGATCTTGGATTCCTGCTTATTCTTATTCCTAACATATCTTTACATGGATATGCAAATGGAAATCTGCTGTACTCGTCAATTATCGTCAATATGTACTTGTTGGCGGTGTTAGACGGCAGTGGCCCCTTGAAGTCTATGTTGATACGTTCGAGAGGGGCCGTAGCTTTGATCAAGTGACCTTTTACTTTAAGGTACCTTGGTTTTATTTCGGCGCAGGTCGGGCACGAGGCAGTTATCTCCTTAACGTCGTTAGCTGAATAGGGCAAGTTTTTGGATCTCACCCAGTGATACATTCTTGTCACGCCCGGGTGACAGAGTGCGTTATGGAGCTCTTTCAGCTTGCTGATATTCATATAGGCACACACGCGGGATAGAGCGTCCGCAACTGTATTTTCGGAGCCTGGTCTATAAATAATATCATATTTGAAGCAAGACAACTCTAATCGCCAACGTAAGATTTTCTCGTTCTTGATTTTACTGTTATGATTTTGATTAAACATGAAGGCTACCGATTGTTGATCCGTAATGAAAAGAAAATGTTTGCCAATTAGGTAGTGTCTCCATTTCTTTAAACTTTCCACTATGGCGCAAGCTTCTTTTTCGATTGAGGATTGTTTGCATTCAGAGTTTGACAAAGTTCGCGAAAAGAATGCTACTGGTCTTCCTCGTTGAGTAAGTGTAGCCGCTAGAGCGAATTCTGAAGCGTCAGTCTCAACTGTGAAAATATCGTCGTCATTAATCGTTACTAGAGCCGCCGCCTTGATGTCCTGTTTGAGTCGTTCGAAACATTTGAGAGCCTCGTGTGATAACGGGAAGCTAGTGACGCAGGTGAGGGGTTTTATCTTTTCTGAGAAACGCCCTATCCATTTTGCATAGTACGCGAACATTCCCAGGACTCGTTTCAGTTCACTTGCTTTAGTTGGTGCGGGGAGGTCTAGCAGAGGCTTTAGCCTTTCAGAATCAGGTCGGATAGTATGATTTTCCACGGTAAAGCCAAGCAGATTGATTTTAGTTTTATTGAAAACACTTTTTTGTTCATTGAGAGTTAAATTAAACTTCTTAGCAGCGTCCATGAATCGTTTTAGATTGCGCTCGTGATCCTTATCATCCTTGCCGCAAACGGTTACGTCATCTAAGTATGCGTACGTTCCCCAATTTTTCTTCTGATATTATAAAGTCCAGAGTCCGCTGGAAGGCAGCTACGCCGTTAGTCACTCCAAACGGGATGCGTGTGAATTGATAAAGTTTGCCGATCGCTTCAAACGCTGTGTATATCTTCTCATTTTCCAGGATTGGAACCTGATGATATGCAGATTTCAAGTCTATCTGACTAAAGACTTTAAATTTTGATACGTTGTTCACAACCGTTTCGATATTTGGCAAGGGGAAGGCATCTAGATCAGTAAATTTATTGATAGTCATTGAATAATCGATCACGAGCCGTTTACGATGGGTCCCTCCTCCCGCTACGAGGACTTGGGCCCTCCAAGGGGAAATGCTCTTTTCAATTATCCCATCTTCAAGCAACTTGGATACTTCTTCTTGTATGAAGTCAACGTCTGCTTTAGTGTAGCGCCCGCTTCTGACAGCAATCGGTTGGATGTTTGGCGAAAGATTGGTGAATACAGAGACCGGCGGAACTGAGGCTTGCAGAACATTACAGATTTGTAAGGGCTCGCCGGGACCTCCCAGATTGAAGTGGATGCTTGAATGTTGCTTGAGTAAGTCGTGACCCACGATAACGTCTGCGCAGAGGTTGTCAACTACTAAAAGCGGCGTTTGCTTGTAGGTATGTTGATTCATTTTAATAGTTGCGAAACATACCCCTTCAACGAACGAGACTTGGTTAAGAGAGGCGAGATTTACAGTTTGTTTGCACGGTTTCTTGGGCAACTTCATGATGCGAGCCACTTTACTGTTTATAAAACTGACTGAACTACCAGTGTCGACGAGAGCGTCAGCTTTGTATTCGTTTATTGTGATAGGGATTGTCGCACTCCTAAGACTTGAAGGAGAAGCAGCAGAAATAGCCCCGCTGTAAAAGTGGTCATTGCTCGAGTTGGCAAGTTCTTCAGTCCACACAGAGTTTATTTATTTGTTTATTTTATTTTACCATTTATGTACACACATATATAAACAGACAAGAAAAAAACAGAACAGAAAAATAGGTACAAAGGTGCAAAATGGCCTTTCTTCGAACACTTTTTACAAGTAGCTTTGCTAGCTGGGCACCTTATTCTAGGATGGACATTTCCGCCGCAGAAGAAACAGCGCTTGGCTGATTGTTGTGTTGTGGAGAATGGTGCGACCGAAGCAGTCAGAGGCGTTCGAGATGATGAAGCTACAGCCAGATTGTCCGATTTCTTGTCTCGGGAGATGTCAGGTACAGCATTTAGATGCGGAGAGTTAGTACTCATCGTCTGTGCATCTTTCTCAGCAGTTTCCAAGGTAATGGCTTTATTAAGAGCATCTGTAAGAGCGAGCGTAGAGTTCTCTAGAAGTCGTTCACGGATTTTTTGTGAGAGGAGGCCGGAAATAAGAGCACCACGAATTGCCTGTTCTTCATGTTCTGTCGCGGTGACAGCTTCAAATTTGCAATCTTTAGCAATCAGTCGAAGAGCTCTAGCATATTCGGAAATAGTCTCGTCCGCTCTTTGCTTTCGATTGAATAGAACATGTCGAGCTAGTATCGTGTTTTTTGGTTTGATATAGATGTCTTCTAGAACTTTCATAGATGCTTTATAAGTCGTGCAAGACTTGATATGTTTGTAGATCGAAGCGGATAAATGGTTGACTAGCAGCTTACACTTGAGAGAATCCGATATATCTTCAGTAATCTCTTCAGCGAGAAAGCTTTCGAAGGTCGATTTCCAATGCAGCCATTTTGCGTCGGCATTCGCGACATCAGGTTCGACGTCAAACTTGTCGGGTCGGAGATACCTTGACAGTGATGATTTGTCTAGTTTTTCGTCAGGCATTTTTAGTTAAATAAATTGTAGCATAATAGACGTAAAACCAACCAAGAAATGTGGCTTTATTTAACTAAAAGAATTACACTAACTAGACATTGAATAGGTAGATAAAATAATTATGACAAAGATGTTAGCGCTGTGACAAACGTCAACTAAAGTCACAGTTACCATAAATACTCAAGGAGGTTGCCTACGTTGCATATCACCTCAACCTCCTACCCTGCTCTCTGTGTCCCAGAACATGCAGTCAAAGTGACCTCTGCGCTGCCACTGACAACGCCGTGGAAGTTGCAAAGTTTTGGGGCAACAAGATCTAAATTATAGTCGTACCAGCGACACGAAGAAGAAGAACAATTTACCAGTTTATCTATCCTCATTTTATGGGTACCTGTACACATGAACTCATCAATCAAATTGATTGAACGGCAAAATGATAGCTAATATAGGCCTGTCCCACTGGACCAACGATTAGGTTGCGTTTCCACAGAAGCGGAGCGGAGCGGAGACGTGTAGGAATCGTCCAATCACAGACGAGACGAGTGACGCGATGATGATTTCAACCATTGTGATTAGTCGATTCCTGCACGTCTTTGCTCCGCTTCTGTGGAAACGCACCCTTAGTGAGGACCAATTGGCGAGCAATAAGCTGCGAGTGTGTAGTTCTGATAGTTTTGTCGCTGGGCACGAGAGCGACGAGTAGAAAGACTGCTGCCTAGTCACTTGCTGGTGCGCATTCATGTACCTACCAAACGAGTCTCAGCGAATGTTCAGCCCGCCAAGAGAGCATTGGTGGGCGAGTATTTTCTTTGATAGCTCTTTTCGCTGCGACAAACTAGTGGAGAGAGTTTTTGCCCGCAGTGTGAACAGTCAGCGATCAACTATGAATATATGTATCTCTTTTGCTGACACAGGAACTACGTCTATTATACGTTTCATGAGCGAGACAATAGTCGCTTAATCCAGTCATTCATTTAAGGGCTGATTTTTCAATTATCTGATCAATTTATTCAAAGAATAATTAGTTATTTTGAAATTTTGGTAGTTACCTAGTTCAAAACTGTCAAACGTCAATGTTATTCCTCGAATAAAAGTTATATGGCGATGGAAAAATCATCAGTAAATCATTCGTCTGCTTCCATCAGTGTCAGTGACGAATAAAATGTTTTGGGTTTGGGTTGTTAAGTAAATAATTTAATGTCTTTGGGTTTAGGCATCTAGTTTCATAAGTTTAAACAAAATAAATGCAATCAAAAGTCAATTTTGTTCCATAAAGATTTTAATAAGTTCTAAAACAAGTATTTTAAGTTAGGTGTGGAAGGTACAGAAACTAGCATAACAGGCTACTACAATCTGTCAAATTTCTTGAAGAGATTTTCAACTTTATCGCTTAAGCATAAGTTTTAAAGTAGATTGGGAAAATTTGACAGTTTCAGGTCGCTTGATGTGCCTATTCAACATATCAGTAGGTAGGTACTAGACCTATCCATTTAATAGTCATTGTTATATTCTTTTATGGCTAATTTCATCGCCTTTTCGACATTCCTTTGTTCTTTAGAGCCCAAGTTGTGAACACAGTTCACAATCATATCCAACAGCTTTCTGGTTTGTGCTTGGATAGTTACGAGTAACAAATCACCTTTTCCAAATGCCAGCAAATCGTGAATGTAATCATCGAATTGCAATCTATGCTGTAAAGTAAATGCCTCTCTAAGTGCTTCAAAGAATTCCTGTCGCCTCGGTAAATTTTCCTCGTATTCTCTTCTATATTTCGCCATTTCTTCGACGATATCATCACGTTGCATCTTCGACAAGTATTTAAAATGTCTCGCTAACCGTTCTGTGTATGTAAATTCCATTTTCTTCAGTTCTTTCCTCATCATTCTGCAATATTTTATCAGCTCTTTACCCGATAACGCTGTCGATAGCATGTTGAGGTAACTTTCTATAAAGCTTTCGAAGATAGTTTGACTACGGAGAACGAGGTTTTTTTGCGAGTTTGATTCATCGATTATACCTAAACAAGTTCCTAAACTTAAAGAACACGTTATGAATATAACAATTGTATATAACGAATACATGCTTCCATCAATGCTGTGTATTGTACTGTCACTTGTGACGAAAAATCATAAAATGCATAAGTTAATTTCACGTTTGACTTAATGTGAATTTAAACAGATGGCCCAAGGTGAAATTAAGAGCGGTTTCATTTAATCTTTCCTCCCAATATTCTACAACAGCCGATTTAAATTTTAATTCGATATTCCGTTTAACATCTTCAGATTGTCGATGAAATCTACCGAATATTATCCGCTCGAATACTCGTCTGGTGTTCTCTCCAATGTGCTTCAAAACACCTTTCCCGTAATTTTTGAGCATGTAAACATATCGTCCATTCTCATGTCATCCACCACTGTATATATGGCATTCATTGCCTTCAGGTATTCATTCTTTTTAGGCTTTTCATCAGATATGAACACCAAAAAGTCATTAACTCTCGCTTTCAGTGTATCACTATTGTACAAAGAGTACAATTTTTCAATCTCTTTCGAAATCTTTCAATCCACATCTCCTGCAAATAATCTATTCCAAGACCTTTGAGACAGTTGCTGAGTATTGTAAAGTATTTGCCGAGGTATTTACCTGAAAATTTTGGAGACGTGAGTGCATTACACATATTGGCGAGGAATCCGAAGTAGGGTCCACGGGGCAAGACTGGAGGGGGTACTTTTGTCGCAACCCACGGAGGAAAATATGACGAAAATTCAGCTGGATACGGAATGGACATGAGGATTCCACTAATATCGTCGCTCGGGTCTTTACAATCACTTATAATATCTTCACTGATGTTTTTGATTTTTCTAAGACGCACAATAACATCGCATAATATTGCATACACAAGAACATAATAAGTATAAAGAATTGTGATGCATCGTCAACTTGTAGGTAGTTCAATGAGTGTCACTTGCGTTTTGTTTTGTCTTATTATATTTCGATTTCTGTTTTTTCTCTTTGATTTCTATTCCCAAACCATCTTCTTAATTGCATTACCATCTGGAAATTGAGAAATGGATAAATAAAATTTGGGTGCAGTGTCTATAAAAAGCTTTTAAGGAATACATGTTCATGTTTGCATATTTTCTGGCACCTAATGAGAGGAAAAGTGGCTAAAGAATTGTGTCCAAATATAAAACAAGAATAAAATAACAGTATTGTAGATGGGAAGATGACATCAGAAATGACAGGGACGACTTGGATAAGGAAAGCCAGAGATCGATGCTTGTGTAGAACACTTGAGGAAGACTATGCTGTAAAGCAAGACAATCAAGGAACCGGTGTCAAATAACAAAAAATATATAAAGATTGCTAATAAAGGCTAATAGTATAATAAAGATTGCTAATAGTATAGTATAATTTGGGATTTTAGAATATTGGGGCAGAAATAGAAAATACCAGTTTAAGAAGCCGATACGTATGCACCTATTTCGAAGATAAAGTAGGTAAGTCGCGTGCGCGTCTCTCTCAGTAGCGTGGTTAATCAGATTGATTGAGACATCGGTAAATGGTGGAAACAAATCAACAGATAATGGCAATAAGATCTTTGGACACACTAATTAAAATAACAGATAAACTGTTCAACGTATTTTCAAAAATATCAGAGGAGAACGTTTCAAATTGTCCATGGGAACAGAGTGATGACCTGGGATTGGCCTATGTTCAGCTACTGAGTTAGTTTCATATTATGTATGTATGATATTATAGGTTGGTATTATAGGGTCCTATGTTCCTTCGGGTCCATCACCTTGTGGAATTTTCTTTTTGTTTGATAATGAGCTGTTTACATGGTTGAACCACAGAATAATTTATTATACTGTGCTTGTTTACTCAAAAAAAAAATAATAATAAGAAAACAAACGAAAATAACAAAATATTACGACTTGGATGCTATGATTTAACTACTTATATGTCTTTTTTAGACTTTGATACTTTGCATGTAATATTTTGAGTAAGTAAGTGTAATGTTCGTGTTTATGCTGAGTGACTGTGTCCATGTGTATTTTTATAAGTAACTAGCTCTGGCTCGCGGTTTCGCTTGCGCGGAGGTGGGCAATTATCCCACGGGAGCGCACTACCGGAATAAAAGTATCCTATGTCCTTTTTTTATCCTGGTTATAAACTATCTGTGTGCCAAACTTCATACAAATCTGCAGAGTGATTGCGTAACACACTATCAGTAGCAATGGGTTTCATTTTGACAGTTCAACAACGTTCATTGCGTTGTTTACATTGTTGAGCACACATTTTTCGAACATATGGAGCAATGGATTAGCAATATGCTTCAAAATTATTCAAATTGAGAGTAATAGTGTGTTACGCAATTAGGGTGCCGTTCACCCGTTTTTACGTGATTGAGTAACAAACCTCTAAATATACAAACTTTCACATTTGTAATATTAGTAGGATAGGATTTGTTGATCAAATCATTGTCCTCACCTGCCACGCTATAAGAGTAGCTAGTGCAGCCACCAGAGCGTCGTCAGTTCCAATCAAGACGCAGCTGAAGAGCATTGCGTCAAACGTTGATAAGCTCCACTCTTGTCCCCACCTTAGAAGCATATTCAAAATAACTGAAATAGGCTAGAAGTCTTGAAACTACTGCCGTGCGATTCTGTAACCATCTCACGGTGAAAACTTAGGTGAAGTGAGCGTGGAGTGAGCTGTCAGTGTCATCCCACCTGATACTAGGGATTGACCAAGAATACATTTACAATCATAATCGAAATTTTAATAATATTTCTATGCTAATTCTATTGATCATTTTATATAATTTTTATACGCAACATGTTACCATGGATTCAGTATAACTACTATTTAACTACCATTTACATTTTTTGCTATGTACCTAACGTACTATTTAGTTAGTCGTTTGTTAAAAAAAAAAAAATTGCGCTGCCATACACGAAACAGCTACTTTTTTTTATAACCGACGAAAAATATTACGCTAGGGGATCTAGAATCATGCTGGTACTGAGTTTTTTTTTTGTTTTTTTTTTTTGTTTCAGTTTTCGCTTCGAAGGATTGCCACCCAGTATACTATATCTACTATAGTCCCCTTCAGCGAATCCGGCGACAGCGACCCAGACTACTTTTCTTTATATTTATGAGATCTCTGATGACTTGCAACTACTGTATTATGCCTTTGAAGTAGATGTAGATCCTAATCTAAACAAATATGCAGACAAACTTCTTTTTACCATTTAGATAATACTTCGAAACAGTCAGGGTATGTACTTGAAGCTGTTACCAGCACCCTAATTGCGTAACACACTATTACTCTCATTTTAAATAATTTTGAAGCATTATTTCTAATCCATTGCTCAATATGTTCGAAAAATATGTCTGCTTAACAACGCAAATAACGCAATGAATGTTGTTGAACTGTCAAAATGAAACCCATTGCTACTGATAGTGTATTACGCAACCCTGCTGGTTTTTTCTAATGTAGATACTTCTAATCTACAACTGACAAGTCTGGTGCACGCATACCTAGGCGTGCACCAGACTTGTCAGTTGTAGACTCCCAAAAATGCTTTCGAGAATCTTCTCAATGCAAGATAAGAGCAAGACAACTCATAAGGTAGGTAAGTCTTATAAATACCGAAGGTCTGCTTACCAAGTAACAGAGAAGCACGAAGGCATGTTATCTTCAGGGTCGTACAACAGCGTGCTGGTGTTACCAGCCTCCCTGGTATTCAACTCCACGTTCATCAGACGTTCAAGTACAGAGCGCTCGCTGGCAACCCAGCTGAGACCATCCAGAGCCTATGAAAACATAATTTGGTAAATATTCAGGAGTTTGGAACTGAATTACTTGGTCAAAATGTCTTATAGACCCGTCATTTGGGCTAAATTAAAAAATTAAAATTAAAATTCATTTAGTTCAGCAGGTTGCCATATCAGAAAAATTAGACATTACACAGGACAGGACATCACAACAATTACAAAATTCAATTAATTAAAATTCATTATTATTAAACAACTCAGTCAATTAAAATTCATTATAGTAGTCTCCTATATGCGGCACTATATGTAACTTGTCTGTCACAGCAGTGCCGCACATAAGGACAGTCCACCCTATTAGCTATCATTTTCAGAACAAGATTGGAGCTGGCCCGCACTCTACGCACGAGTGATGCGCAGCGCTTCCGCATGGTCGCATGAAAACAGTCTGTGCGTGCCAATGCGAACATACCTGAAGCGCTGCAGTAGCGGGGCAGACCCAAAACCGCCCTGAAAGCGTTATTAAATTGGACACGAAGGGTACTGTATCGTTTCTGCGTGTAATTAGCCCACAGGCTGCATGTGTACATAGACGTGCCATATGCACGGAAAAGAGTTACTTTCACGTCATCCGAGCACCGCGCGAACCTGCGGCCCAGCATATTAGCTCTCTTAGATACAGCCCTTCGTTCCCGTTCCAAGTCAGCATGGTCCCTGAGGTCAGCCGTGACTATATGCCCTAGATATTTAAAGTGATACACCCTGTCTAAGGGTACATTATTAAGGCGCACCTGTGGTACATTGTCCGAGCATCGCGCACTACTGGCCTCAAAAACCATGTACTGACTTTTCTTGACATTATATACAAGTCCATGTTTAATAGCGTAATCCTCACATATCGCTATCAACTTCCTCAAGCCACAGATCGACGCGCTCAGCAGAACCATGTCGTCAGCATAGCTTAAGTTATTGACACAAGTATCATCTATATGACAGCCGACATGCTGACTGCTCAGCTAAGCTTGGCCCCATGGTCATCATCTCAGCCGAAAGACGTTCACTGCTGGAAAGCATCGCCACAACGACCGGTCCCGCCGTGCTCGTTTCCAGCTGAGTCCCACGACCATCACCAGTTCTTCAGTCCATTTTACGGAGAGAGTTTGGACTAGGTAGGTACTTATATGTAAAGAGGGGAGTTCAGTACCTCACTCCCCCCTATTGGCCCACATAGCGCGGGCCGTCACAAGTCCGGGGCAGCGGAAGTCACATTCGCACCGCCAGCCCACAGCCCCCGACGCGGTGTACGAAGGAACACCGCGTGGTTTTAGTCAGTAGGTAATAGGTAATACGGGCTGGTGTCCGCAACTCCACGTCAATGCGCGTATTTTGCGTACGGTTTAGTCAGTAAAAGTCTGACAAACCTCTCAGCCCACCCTCGGGCGGAGGACATCAATGAGGATTTCTACCCCAACTAAAAAAAAGGTACTTATGATAAAATTAGAATCTTACCCTTTCAAAGAAAGCAGCCAGGAATCGAGACAAAAGAGATTGTCGAGTTTCAGTTTCTCCTAAACCTAAAAAAACATTTATTTAAGTATGTTAATTATTCGTGGAATCAACATACATACTACCTATAGGTAGTATGTATGCATCAATATAATACCTATAGGTAAAGGTACCACTTACAACTGAATCGTTGTCAGCCTACGTAATAAAAAATAAAAAAGTATCGTGTATGTACCTACTTAAAAAAACAAGTTAGAAAAATAACATCGTCGAGAACCTAGGTACGTAATAAATCCATATCTACCTGGTATGGAGAGAGACAGCTGTTTATACACAATCCTGAAAAAAAAAGAAAATATTGCGATGGAAATCAAAATACACACATAATTTATTAACATAAACAGAGAGGCAAATATGTGACATACCTCAGTTGCGGAGCACATACCACACGACATGTAGCAAGAGGCCCCGCCATTGATCTCAAATCTTTGGAGTCGTCATTTCTGAGTACAAAAAAGAGAGAAAAAAAAATTGTTCTATTTGTCAAAGAAGCGCGTGCATACAACAAAAAAAAAAACGGTCAAGTGCGAGTTGGTCTCGCGTACAAATTTGTACTGTGTGTAACTACAAATTTACGGTTTTTTCTACGGATTTTTTCTTTTACTTGTGCTGCAAGATATTGCTTCTTGCCATTTCATGATTCTAGGTCAACGGGAAGGACCGGTTTTGATTCCCTTGCGAGTGTCAAAATATGCGGCATAAACGGAACATAAAGAACCGTATCTTTTGGTTGCGTTAACTTAGAAGTTTGATTTTTTCACTGCTTGTAGGGATTGCAGCCTTGAGTATAAGAGTTCCGTTTTTCTTTTTGAGATACGGAACCCTAAAAAACAAAACAGATTGAATGAAATCAGAAATCAAACAAGAATTACCTATTTGAATTAATAAGTTTTTCATCATATACCGACAGACGTTTTTTATCGTTTCGACAAAAGGTATAAAAGGTGAACGGAGTAGAAGCCTATGGACACATAAATCTTTGTCAAAAAAAAAAAAAACTTTTTATTACATTCAATGCTTTGATTGCAGTTAGAAGCCCCTACGAATTCATTGATAATTTCCGCACGTAGAATAGGGTGCCTATAAGCTATTTTTTATATTATTTGTCGATTTGTTTGTTTTTATTTTTTTGTTTTTTACTTCAAATAAGTAATAGGATTTATTGATAGGTTAATTTCGTTTTAGGTTATAGAAAAAAAAAACTGGCTTTCTGTGCCATGAGTCTCAGAAATCGGGTGTCAGCCTCCTCACCGTCCATGCACATAATGAGCGTAGTAATCTTCCTCGAACACCAGCAGCGACAGTCCGACACTGGTACATATCCTCGACAGAGCAGCGGTCGGTGACCCTCGTAGTCTGTCGACCACCCATCGTGAACATAGCAGCGTGATGTATGATGACCACCAGGCGATGGTGGCAACTGCCCATCTGTAGCCTTGACTCGGAGGGAGGTTGGACTGCCAGGGAGACAAGACCTGATAGAAAAAAAATAAATCGAGAATAATTTAAATCATTGATTTCAGTCCAGCATCCTAATTGCGTAACACGCTATCAATCTGAAACATTTTGAAGGATATTCCTAATCCATTGCTTTATTTGCGAAACATTTGTCTGCTTACGTAAATAACGCAATGAATGTTGTTCAACTGTCAAAATGAAAGTTATTCCTGTTAACGTGTGTTACGCAATTACCTTGCAGGTTTTGATTCACAGATCGGGCTGTGTCAGGATCAGCCGTGCGATTCTGTAACCATCTCAACGTGAAAGCCTGGGTGAAGTGAGCGTGGAGTGAGCTGTCATTCGCTAGGGATTGACACTATTAAGTGCTCACTTCACTTATGATTTCACGGTGAGATCTTTACAGAATCGACCGGCAGGAATGTGTAATTTTGCCTGAGTTTTGGATTCGTGTCCGGTTAATAAGAATATGCGCGACCCCTATTACATATGTATTTACATGGTACAATTAAACATAACGGACAAAATGTGAGTGAAGCCACTCTGGCTTCACTTTTGGGGGTAGTATCGCGTAAAAAATCAGCTGTTCCCTACATTTTGACGAGTTATGCGAACATAAATGTGTTTTTTTTTTTCGCGATTTCATGTTTGCTCCCATAGTAAACGTTGTTCGTAATGATGAATACAATGGCCTCTTTTCAGTTCCAACACCATTTAAATTACACCTTGTATTCACGTAATATATAGATCAAACGTAGATATATTATGTATTATCTATATCCATACCGTTTGATTCGTAATTGGTCGTAGGTTTGGGTAGGATAGATGCCCAATATCTAACATGTTTTTAAAAGCTTCTGTCAAACCCTTCGTCAAATTATAACATATAACGTTATTGAAATCTTCGTTATCTAATTCTACGAGTATCTAGGCTGGGTTGGTATTGATGAGGGTTCTAGTAACCGATGGTTCAAAGTGAATGTCAAATCATTTATTTCAAATAGGCACTTATAAAAGGCGCTTTTGAACGTCATAATTAAAAAAAAAATGATTCTAGTCACCCCTTCCAAAATGCAGTTTCTTATGTAGAAGAATGGCCAAGAATCTCCACCGTTATTCTTTTAAAATGTTTTGCAATATTTTACATTAATTATATTGTTATACATGTGGTTACAGTACAGCCTCTAAATCCTTAATAAACACACTATAATTTAAAATACGTCTAAAAATATTTCCGCTGGCAAACTGAGTATGAATCGGCTATCAGCTATATTTTAAATAAAGATAAGAACACAAAACAAACGAATGTTTTAGGGAATCAGTTTCTATTTTGACAGGTTCAAAGAGAAAGTGGAGTCAGCAATTTAATAAATTAAACATAACAAGATAATTTTCAAGCTACTCTTGCCCCGGAAAGAACAGTGAATAGGAACTTACGTGTAAAACAAGCAGTGCTAGAGTGATAGTGTACCCTGGAGACACTCTTCTCATGGTCTGCATCCCACTCCACTCTCTGGCCAGAGTAGTGGCCCTCCAGCTGTCGTACTTGTCAGTGGTTGCTCCTCCTACAAAAGTTTAGATAATATTGTTTATTTATTTTATTTATAGAATAGAATAGCTTTATTTCGGATACAAAAATCCATATAGTGTTAGTAACATACAAAAATAACTTATTGCCAAGTGTTAGTAAAAATCAACCTCCGCACAAACTGCTGTACAATCGGAAAACCGAAGCTCTCGGCTACAGTTTTCAGCCGGTCGATTCTGTAAAAATCTCACCGTGAAATCATAAGTGAAGTGAGCTTGAAGTGAGCAGTGTCAATAGTGTTAATCCCTAATGATAGCTCACTTCCCGCTCACTTCACCTAAGTTCTCACGGTGAGATTTTTACAGAACAGCACTGCTGGATGCTGTTTTGACTGCCCCTCGCTCTCCTTAGAAGCGACGTAGTATTTTTTGCGTATAATTAATTGCATAAAAGCCGTCGGTGCGGGCTTGCGCAAACATTTCCGACGCGCTACAGTAACGAGGCAGCCTCAACAACATCCTGAAAGCATTATTATATTGGACGCGCAGGACATCCAACGATCTCTTAGTACAATTGACACATAGATTGCCCGTGTACAATTAGCGTGTATGACTCTAGCTGTGCCCGAGACTTCATTCGCGTGCATGTCAGAGTTTCATGAGTTTTATTTTTTAGGCGCGGAACCCTAATTCTTTTTACGAAATGAAAGTATGTAGTATGTAAAGTAGCAGGCTAACTGACACCTTCAAAGTCTTGTCAAAATCGGTCCAGCCATTTCAGAGATTACCCGGAAGAAACAGACAAAAAATTTAATAAATATTTTTTTGTCATAAGCCGTAACCGTATATAACATATACGGTTAATAAATAAACCCCAATTAAATCAATAAAGATTATAAAAAAAATATATTAAATACATTGTATTTAATATATTTTTTTTATAATCTTTATTGATTTAATTGGGGTTTTTATCCCAATGGATACGCCAACCCCATCATGATGTATCATTTATATTTAGCTGTTTTTATGACATTACAAACAGACACTTAAATTTAATTTATTTTTATATGCCTCTATAGGGGCGATCGATCAGGTTAAGCTACACTAGCCGCGGTCGGTCTGTGGATGTGTGACCATCTTGCCATGCCGAGACCACTCCGTGTCTCGGAAAGCCTGTTAAGCCGTTGGTCCCGGCTGTCATTCGTGGATCTTTGGCAGACGTTACGGGTCGTCAGAAGCCCGAAAATATGCAACCAGTCTTACCAAGGGGTATCGTATTACCCAGTAACTGAGTTGTGGAACTCTGATAGGCAGTCGCTCCATGTAAAATACTGCTGAATACCAATTCAGCTGCATCTGGTTAGACTGGAAGCTGACCCCAACATAGTTGGTAAAAGGCAGGCAGATGATAGTGTACGTATAGATGCAAAAGAAGCTCTGTCGTCTGCCTGTTAACTTATGGTTGAATGCATTTCGATGTTTGGCACTTTTATTCCGGTAGTACGTTCCCGCGGAATAATTTATATTCATATTCATATATTTATTTGCATTACATAATGTTGTAGAAGTGTTACAATGACTTAAAGCTAAGGTATAATGTTGTAGAAGTGTTACAATGACTTAAAGCTAAGGTACTACAATGGACGCTATAAGGCACAGCAAAAAGTATAAAATTCATTCTTAAAATAAAAATAAACCTAGGACACAGATATTTTAAAAATTGCTTATTGTTATATAAGCAATTTTTAAAATATGTTATTAGCATTAAATAAGTAAATATAACTCCTATCGCCACGCGAGCGAAGTCACGGACAAAAGCTAGTGGAGCATTAACTGTTAGCTCACCTACCTTTAAAAGGTGCATTATACTCTGACCAGTCCAAAAAGAACATGTCACACCGACATTGATTGAAATTGAACCAAGCTACCATTACAGCCTGAAAAAAAAATTACAATATACAGACGCCAGCACATCAAGCTACCCGAAACTGTCAGATTTTCCCAATCAACTTTGAACCTTATGCTTTACCGATAAAGTTGAAAATCTATTAAAGAAATCTGACAGATTGTAGTAGCTTGATGTGCTGGCGTCTGTACCTTAGGGCTTTTAAATTAAAGTCTGAAATAGTCTGAACTATTGTCAGAACAGATGGAAGTTTAGTGGCACAAACGTAATAGAAAGAAGTTTCTTGTATATAATAAGATCTAGATCAAAAGAAGATTCGGAGCAGCGATGTCCCTGCCACCTATGTACTGTGATTAAAGTGTTCGACTGATCGACTTTTGTGTCGTTTACCGAACCTAAACCTAATCTACAAAATACAGCAGCTACAGATTTTTCTTTAGTGGAAAACCTAGTTTTCTAGTTCGTAGTTCAAAAACTGTATTGAAAAAAAACTAGAGAATTAAATTTAAAAAAAAAAACAATGCTGTAAATTAAATACGAACATAAACCAGTAATCGCCAACCTTCATTGCAACAGCCGTATAAATGAAAGCCTTGATTATGCGTTCCTCTCCCCGTGACAGCGGCAGAGTCAACCCGAGTGTGCCGGCCTCCGCTGCCAATGCATGGAGGGTTGAGAACCACGCGGCCTAGGACAACGTTAAAGGCTAATTAATGACCTGACTGTGGAATACCTTTTGAAAATTCTAAGTCTTAAGACTTAAGCTGCGTGTCCATTATGCGCTCCTGACGCGCGTGGCATGAACACCCGCGCCGAGAGTGCGTTCCGCCGAACGCGCTCCGAATATTTAAATGATATCAACTAAGCGCGCATGGCGCGCATGGCAACTGTTCCAGTGTTCCTTCCTTGTGTTGTTTCCTTTGATGCGCGGTAAAAAACCGACACTAGATGGAACGGGCCGCTCTAAGTTCGAGCGTTCCAACAAACACATTGGCACGCGTCCCGAAATGGTAACCATTTCGCGCGGCCGGAACGCGCGCCAATGTTCGTCCTCTTGGAGCGCGAAGTCGATACGCGGCTTTAGAATTTTATTTTATTTTTATTTAACTTTAATGGCCAACCAACAATTGTTTATACTGATAAAACTTAAAACTACAGTGTACTACAATCCAGGGTTATTATAACAATTTCTTACAGGTTAGCACCGCATGCCCCATATTGTAACAGTAAAATTGTGCCACAAGTACTAGACTATAGAATTAACTTACATAATATTAACATAATCATAAAGAAAAAAAACAATTTATACAATTTATAAAAAAATAATAAAAAAATAAAAATACAGAAAAATAATGGAAGAGAAAACATTAAGCATTGTCGACTGTGATCCTGTGGAACTTGCTAAAGGAGTCAAAATGAACGTCAACAAGGAACGAACGTCAAATAAATAATAAATAAATAAATAAGGTCGCTGTAGCTGTTTAACAGTTTGCAAAGCCGAGGGACGATAGAACTTGCACCAAGGACTGTTCTGCAAGGTGGGGGGTATAAGGGAGTAATAGGAGCTCGAGGGAGTCTGGCAGGCGCCCGAAACTGGAACTTATTGAGTAACTGGGGACAATCAAATTTGGATCGGAGTATTTTAAACAAGAAAATGGAATCAGTGATTCTTCTGCGTTTCTCCAATGACACCATTCTAAAATGGGATAACCTGTCCTGGTACGAACGTTTCTTTTGAAGTTTCTTTTGAACGTTTCTTTTAAGAATAGAATCCAATACAAAATCGCATCGCTCGGAACAAAGAACTAAGGCCGTGTTAGTTCCTGTTTTCTAACTAGATGGCGGTGGCGTCGAATCGGAATGCGTTTCTATAAAAAAAAATTGTAAATAAAAAAATTAAACATCACTTTAATGTTTTTTTTTTATTTTATCGTGTTTAGATAACGATTGTCCATCGCGTCTGCGGAGTTTAGTTAGCCAATTTAAAATAACCCTGTATTATGTCCGATTTTCCGCTGTGGCTGACAATTTACTTAATTAACTTTTAGGTCTTATCGTTCATTGTTAAGAGCACAGCAAACGAAGCTAAACTTACAAAGTACAAAGTGTCAGCAACAGCTCCTGTAAGTAGCGGCACCCCAGAGGCATACAATCCTCCTCTGCGAACCACTCCTCGCCATTGTACCATCGCGTACAAAGTAAGGAGGCAGCCCAGTACTCCGCCCCATATCTGAAATATATACTTTTGGGTGAATCTGTTTACAATTCTAAGGCAGATCATACACAACAACGCACCGAGCGTCGAGGCGCGGGAAACGGAGACGGTTTTCACGCGTTTTTATTGAATCTGAATGTAAAAAATCGGAGCGTGTTATCTGCAGTTCTCTGTGCAATATATTTGTTCTCTGTAGTGTAATGAAAAGTGCCTAAAAGCGACGGGTCTTTGAAATTACCCTTTTCAATTCTCGTCCAATTATCGAATGGCCGCATAAGAAGTTTCACTTCAAAATTTTTTTGTGTAAAAACTCCCTTTGTTATGATAAAGTAGGACATTAAAAACCTAAGCATAAACTGTTTTATGTTAGCGTAACCTTTATTTTTGAAACCAACTTTATGGGCGACTGTAGGTTTATTGCGGAATTTTCATTTCCTGCTTTGGGTTGTTGCCAACACGGTGCAGTTAATCATGTTGCCAACACTTCTAAGGGCGGCGAAATATATTAAGCCGGTTTTATAACCGAACCTAACAACTTTTAAAGGAATATAAAAACATACAACAACTATTAGGTTGTCCATCTTCACATACCAAGACCCCTCCGTGCCTCGGAAGCAAGGAAAGGCGTTAGTCCCGGCTGTCATTCGTGGATCTTTGACAGTCGTTACGGATCGTCAGTAGCCAGAAAGTCTGACAACCAGTCTTACCGAGGGTTATCGTGTTACCCAGTAACTGGGTTGTGGAGGTCAGATAGGCAATCGCTCCATGTAAAATACTATTAATAGGTATTCAGCTGCATCCGGTTAGACTGGAAACCAACCCCAACATAGTTGGGAAAAGGCTAGGCAGATGATGATGACAACCCTATAAGTTCGTAAATAGTCCTATTGAATGACTATTTCATGAAATAATCATGCGTAGGTACTTGTTACGAGTGCAAATCATATTTTGTTCAACATACAACCTGCGGGGTAGCTGTCTAACACACTATCACTAGCAATGGATTTCATTTTGACAGTTCAACAACATACATTGCGTTAAGTTGTTGAGCAGACACATTTTTCGAACATATGAAGCAATGGATTAGCAAAATCCTTCAAAATTATTCAGATTGATAGTCTGTTACGCAATTGGGTGCTGACACAGGCCTGCAAATTGTACAAAATGTAAGAAAATTTGAACTACCCAAGCGTTTCCCCCTTAACATATTGCTCTGGGTAACTTACCTCTATACCACGATGAACACCAGCGTTGGGCATTACATGCGTCACGCTCAACGTCATGATGACTGCCTCTGACAGAGGCGACTTCGTAGCATAACTCGCTTCTACCGATATCCGCGCTAGCAGCGAGCTGGGACTGGTTTCATCTCGTTCAATCCTGGGTAAAAATAAACCTATATCGCACATGTGCAAAAAAAATTCTATGATCAGATTAGTTTATGATATTTTGTAAAGTTTTTATTAAGTTATTTACAAAAGTTAAAAGTCTTTAAAAAAATATTACGTATATGTAGCGTATATAAAGAAGGAGAAGAAACAATCACCAGGCACCAAAAAATTCGTCCGCGTGGTTATCAATAGGAAAAGTGCCCAAAAGGCTGTCAGCATTGACACGTTGTATGGCAATGCTGATTCTTTGGCCAAAAAATTGACCAGCCCTCTGGTCACATGAAGAGTCGTCCAACAGCTTGGGGATGTCTTGAAAAGCTAAGTGGGCACTCGGAGCCCGTGGCCCTAGTGTTAATTAGTAATGATTAGATTAATGAATATGAGACTACTACTCTATGACTAGATAGAGCTTCGTCATTGTGATTCACACTAGATAAATGAATCATTGGAAATGGCAGTAAGTTGTCTTTTATGTGAGAAGAAAGTCAGCCCATCTTTTAAAGAAATTTGTTTGTTCTTATGATATCCAGATTTAGACAGAGAGGTAAACCTATTTATTTGCCTGAAACCGCACAACCATTGAAACCTTGAAACCAACTATTTATGTATAGCTTCTAATATCCCATGTAAGGCTTGTGGATAAGTAATAACAGATGTACAGTTCGATCTATCAGGTTAAGCTACGCTTGCCGCGGTTGGTCCGTGGATGGGTGACCACTGCCCATCTTTACATACCGAGACCCCTCCGTGCCTCGGAAAACAAGTTAAGCCGTTGGTCCCGACTGTCATTCGTGAATCTTTTTGACAGTCGTTACGGGTCGTCAAAAACCCGAAAGTCTGGCAACCAGTCTTACCACGGGGTATCGTATTACCCAGTAACTGGGTTGTGGAGGTCAGACAAGCAGTCGCTACATGTAAGATACTGGTATTCAGATACATATGGTTAGACTGGAAGCCGACCCCAACATAGTTGGGAAAATGTTGGACTATGTCAACATCTGCCTAGCCTTTTCCCAACTATTAAGTCCGATACTTATTTATATTTTATAAGGCATAATTGGCGGGGGAGCGGGGGCGGGGCTTTACTGAAACACATAGGTACACATAGGAAACGTTATCTACGTTCATACGTTTCCCAACTATGTTGGAGTCGGCTTAATACAATATTTATTAGTTTACTTACTGTACTCGTATTACCATGGTTCGTAGGTAAACAGTATTGGTGATATTTGCGATCGTCGACAGAAAGTTATCCACTATGAAGTAACGTTTAAACTTGCCTGAAAGCCAGGTACCTCTCTATAAAAAAAAAATGATGAAATTAATCTTTAAAATAAATAGTTTTTGAAGACTATACATAATTAAGGAAATATACATAAAAATCATAACATACCAAACACAAAGTCTACGCAAACTGTAACCATGAACTCAGCATATGATTCTACGAGTAGAAATACCGTAAATTTTTCGTCAGTTATAAAAAAAAAACAGCTGTTTCATAGAGAAGTACAATACCTGCGCGGATTTTGCGAAAATTGGTGTTCCATGCTGAGGATTTATGGAACAGCATTTGTTTTTTTAATTACTGACGGAAAATTTCAACGCACGGTGGTCCAGAATCTTGTACTGCCGGTCGACTCTGTAAAAATCTCACCGTGAAATCATAAATGAAGTGAGCACTTAATAGTGTTAATACCTAGCGAATGACAGCTCACTCCACGCTCACATCACCCAAGCTTTCACGGTGAGATGATTACAGAATCGCACGGCAGAATCCGGATTCAGTACATGATTTTGGACCACCGTGCGTGGTGGTGACAGAGGTACACTCCGTAGAGCCTTTAGGCATAATATGTAAAAAAAAAACAACCAAAGAACGGGTTGCGTTTTTATTAAAAAAAAAAAGTTAGTCCAGAAGTCACGAGAAGAGATGGGCCTGAGATAATTTAATTTTTGTGAGTTATTCCATCTTTACCTAACGCGCTTATTAATGTTATTTACTGTAACAGTGTTGGTTACCAACGTTAAAGCATTAAAATGATATAATGGTAAATACCTGCACAGTATACCCGTTAGGTTTCTTCGGGTAAACCGGTATTTGTATGAGTTTCCCGTCTGCATACAAATAGGGGGTGATTGTCTCCTTCAAATCATCGGTAAGCTTCGATACATTCATAATGCAATCGTGGCTGCAATGTAAAGAGATAAATAAAACACTACATAACATCAGAGAACAGAGATATCTGCCGTGCATACAGATGTACGGCATATGTATTTCAACCGAAGTTTTAAGTTATTTTCCAAGCAAACAGACAGCTGTTTGATTGGAAAATAACTAAAAACTTCGATTTCCGGTTTTAACAGTCGCTTGCGAGCAATGATGATAATTTAGTTTATTTCTATGATTACAATATCAAATAATTCGTTCATTTAGCCGAATTACGTCGACTACTGGACACAGGCGTCCCCAAAGAACTACAATTCGACCGGTTTTGTGCTTCCCGCATCCAACAGATTTCAGTCAAGGTTATCAGTCCACCTTGTAGGAGGCCTTCCAACGCTACGTTTTCCGGTACGCGGTCGCCACTCCAGAACCTTTCGGCCCCATCGGCCACCTGTTCTGCGAGCAATGTGCCCTGCCCACTGCCACTTAAGTTTGGCAATTCTTCGGGCTATGTCGGTTACTTTTGAGTCTTCTGTAGATCTCTTAATTTCTGATAATCAAACAATGGACAATAATAAATCAGAAGCAAAAGTTATTTATTCAGATTAGGCTGAGAATCAGCCAGTATAGAATTATGAGGACCAAGGTAAAAAGTTCACTCATACTCTAAAGAAAAGGGAGGATCTTCCGACTTCCCGATGATTTGTGTCGGGCCGTTGTATACACCGTAATATTTTAGTCTACTTACAAAGGTGGTCCACTCAATGTATCCGACATAAAACACCACTAGGCGCGCAATAAAATTGTTATCATTAATAAATATAACAGCGTACAAAGAAAAATAAATAATGCATTAGAATTATGAAACATCCTGTTAATAATGTTTACGTATCAAACGGTAGAACATACTTACCCAGCGCACGAGTCGAGTAGATCATTTCATCTCTATTTTCTATGAGACAAAGTATCGTAAGCAAATCTAGTATAGTCCACGTGGACTGTCATCCAATGAACGCATAATTTGGGTTTTGCGGCGCGTGTTTCGTCGTCTTTTCTGTCGGATTTAGAGAGCTGGACCACGGTCGATGCATGTGCCTTTCATCCAAATCCGTGTAGCCGTTTTAGAGTAAAAGTGTAATAAATAAACATACAACAAATCAAATCTTTTCTCTTTAGAATATTAGTTTAGACTTTACACAATCATTAGCACAGCTTAAGTGTGGCGCTAGAGCCTTATGTCGTAATATTTCACTAAAGCCTTTGAAATACCTCGAATGTAGGTCTAATGTGTATAACTTTGCCATTAAGTCTAGTTTACTCCCACATGATCACTTTCTATCCATAGACTCGTCATAAATATCATGCCTTGGTCTTTTAAACAAGTTTTTATTTTCACTGCTGCCTTTTTTTACCCTTTTCTGTCACGAGCAGTACGAGAATAACATACTCGGAAAATATAAATAGGTAAGGAAGGTGAGAACTGAACATACAGAAGAACGATTATTTGGATACCTAAGTGTGATGATAATACTACGAGTATACAGGAATCATTAAAATTGGAAAAAAGGAGAATTTTAAGGTAATAACAAACACCTTAAAATTCTCCTTTTTTCCAATTTTAATGTATTTATTTTGAAAATTCATTGTGTTTCAAAAATTCACAAATAATGTGCGTTATATGGAAGAAGTGATGGGGCTATGGAGAAATTTCGCGTGCGTGATCCATCGCCGCCCGTTTGATGTCCACCGCGCACAGGATGGATGGAAACCAGCACATGAAGTGATTTTTTTGCTCCATTGGTGTAATTGCTGAATGGCGTTCCAGTGTGAGGATAAATAACTGAATAAATAATGAATTCAAATGAATCTAGGCCCCCAGATTAACAATTGTTCAACGGTTATTTAAAAAGATATTACACTTTTGTAAGAAACAGCAGATTATTTTGTTACTCTTATTCTGTCTGAATTCATACTGGTAGTAAAAGTTGGCGCGTCGATGTCCCTCCCTTACACCGCGTATTATGTATCCTAGGTCCAGCTAACGCCATAGGCTAGCACAGTGCTCCTGAATACTTATGCCAATCATACACCGGATAAGCTTTTATTTGATACCAGATCGGAGTGTCATCTGTTCTTTTTTTTTTTTAAATTCTGAATTCTATTCTAGTTTCGATTTCCGGTCCGTTTTGACGATAGTTTCAGACAAAAAGGAGGACTACAGTGTATAGGATTATTTGACGTGCGTAATTTTGGTCAAAGAGGTTATGTTTTAATGCATTTACATACTCGCATTAGGTTTATTTTAGTTATTTATATATTTAAGATAAGTACTTAATACAGTCATAAGAAAGTTTATTTGAATAAAATTATCATAAGTAACTCTTCGTTTGTAAACATGCTTTTATTACCAGTTACCTGTTTTTACCAGATATATACTTTAGACCTTTTCGTCTTCATGCAGTCATAATAATAATGTATAACGATGTTTGCTCATTTTCTTATAATGTATGTTTACATCCGCTCCGATGTCTTTACAAAATCACTGTAATCACATGACAATACCTTAATTTTTTAGATACTTTCCGAGATCTGACCATGGCTTGTGAGACCTGAGGGACCACTTTTAACGGTCTTTAATAAATATTTGTTTGGAAATTCCCAGATTCGTTCTACTCATCCTTGAGGCAAGTCTCTCCCTAACATCACGCTAGAACCCCTACATCCGAGCGAAATAAAAAAAAATCAGAAATAACTAACAGAAAACGAAGTGAAAGCGCGGGCAGGCGACGCGATTGCGACGGGGTGGGTCGGGGAAACAAGAAAAACCGATCAAGTGCGAGTCGGACACGCGCACCGAGGGTTCCGTACAAATTTGTAGGTACGCAAATAGTTTATCACGGGAATCGTGATGATAGATCATGACAAATACCGTAAAATAAAAATGCCGTAAATTAACAAAGACAATATTCATCTACTTATACATTGATTTAGAGACAAATCTATGTACTTATACAATAATAAGTGCGTATAACAGTGTAAAGAGTTAGGTAATGTACAGCTCACCAAAATAATTAGGCAACATTACTGAAGTTCATAAAAGATAAAAGCACTGAATATTGCTCTAACGAAAAGATAAACTGGATTGAGGGACAAACTTAACTTTGCTGTGAGTAAACCATTGTCCCCATATATTGACATAGGTCGCGGTTAGTTTACCAACTGCAAATAAGTTTGTAATCACCAAAAAAAAAAATATTTTTTTGTTATGTAATTACAAATGGTTTTTGAATTTTTTCCTTCATGCCAAATTTAATGATTATATAGTATAGTTAACGGGAAGTACCCTATAAGTTTTGATTCCCTTGCGAGTGTCAAAATATGCGGCATGAACGGAACGTAATCTTTTGAATGCGTTGACTTGGAAGTTTGATTTTTCAGTGCTTCAAGGGATTGCAGTCCTGAATTTTTCATATTAATTTCAACTTGTTAACGCCACGCGTTCCGGTGAAAAGGGTCTTAACAGACGTATAGACAGACATCGAAGTGATCTTATAAGGGTTCCATTTTTCCTTTCGAGGTACGGAACCCTAAAAATTACGGGCAGAAGCTAGTTGTATACATTTTTAAGTAGGTAATGTCTTTCAAACTACGTCGTCATTCGGTAAACAATCTTATTAATGGACAATATGTTAATATTCAATGACATACTAAAGCTGTTCTTCTAACGAGTTAAAGGATTATTCTTGCATCTCTCGATTACCTAGAGCTCTTTACCATGTCTGTACTAGATATACAGACGTGGTAAAGAGCTCTAGGTAATAATAGTCTATTCCATGTACAAGGTTTCATTTAAGTATTAAATAAAGACACGTACAACGATCGGACCCAAGCGTCGTGCGTAGCACGTACCACCACTATCAGCGTATTAGGTTTCTGCTTGTAGGTGCCCAGAGCAGTACCGACAATCTACGAATACTTACGAATATTCCCGAACGTATGAAGATGGGAGAGGGTACGGATAGCGCACAAAGAGGGAATCACAAATATAAGAAACACTGTATAATGCCTTCTATCTCATTCTCTCGCACGTTAAATCCTATAGATGTATGTGTTTATCTCTTTTTACTGTCACTTTTTCGTTTCATCGCGCTTCAAATCACAACGATGCTACAGAAGTTTTCACTTCAAAAATTAAATATATTAGGAGACAGGTTTTGAAAGTGGGTTACCATTTTCTTGACTACCATCTTCACCTCAATTATTATGTTAGGAAGCGCCAGCCGACGCTGCTACCCCAAAATAATGCGATCCAGTCTGTCCCTTGTTGCCTCCTTGCAGGCTCCCAGTGACGCCCTAAGCCGAGGTCCGTGCCCTACAGGGGGTGCCCTTAGCGTGTAGTCACTTAATTTTCAAGTTTTTCAAGTCCTGCCCTTAATTTATTGAGGCACCCCAGGCGATTCCTAGGTTGACCTGCAAGACGACATTTCCAAAAAAAAAAAAGAGCGGACGCTGGCAGAGGCGGCACTTTCCATACAAACCAAGCGTATCATCGTTTATTTGCTCTGCGACACAAATGGGTATCATTTAAGCTATCACCAATTTAATTAGTTTTGTGTTTCTTAAATAATAGGGTTTGTCCTCAAAATAGTAGATCTGTCACCAAAATGTAGTCACCAAACAATGCAAAATCAGTTCCACAATAAATCACCTAAAATCCTGAGATATAAGGTCAAGTACCAAATAAATGTTTTTGTATGTATTATAATCAAAAAAAGTACCTATTTCGCAACCAAAAAAATTCTAAACGGTTACCAAACTGGATTAATGGTCACCAAATAACGTTTCCTAAAATATTATGAAATAAATCCATTTTTTCCTATTATTGTCTGTCATAAAAATATATGGACGCCTTAAAAATACACTTTAGACTAAATATTATATATTGTGCTACTTATCTTTAATAATAATAAGGTGTAGTCGACGGAGCCCCGCTTCGCGGGGCCCCTATTTCTGTCTGCAGGGTTTAAAGGAACCTAACACGAAGTGGATGACGGGGGCTCGTTCGCTCGCTCCGCTCGCTCACTTGAGCCCCCGTCATCCCCTTCGAACCTAACCTGTCCGTGTCGGGGTGCCCAAGAGATTTGATCATTTTTTCATTAAAATTATAAATTGATGTATTAAATTGGTAACGAATACTATTAATTTAATATCTGAACGAAATAAAATGTTACTACTGTATTGGTGACAAAATATCAAATAAAAAGGAGTCGCAGTCAGGGATCGATAATCGATTTATTTGGTGACAGATCTACCATTCTGAGCACAGAGCTATTATTTAAGTAACAAAACTGTTATTATAAGAACGAAGTTTATATTCATGTAATGCAATATAATTTTATTGGTTATCGATCTCTTATTTTACACATATATTAACATTAATTTGATAATTCATACCTGGGAACAATTTTTGTTTATCTGAGAACGAAAATATTTCGTGGCGATAGATCTATTTATTAGGTGATACAACTTGATGACAAATATAAATTTTGGTGATAGAAAATATAGTTCCCGACACAAATGACATATGGAAACTGACGGGTTTGAAGGCGGTCGGTAACAGAAGTTTTGCGCTCGACGCATTTTCGACGCCACGAATTTTCTATCTCTATACGCTGGTGGCGCGGTGATCATACTCGTAAAGGAATGCTCTAACATTCTAAACCTTCTAAGATTTTCATGAATGTTTAAATGTTTGCTTTTCTTCCAGAAAATGGATATTTTTCCTCTTAGCAATCCGACATAATTTATTTTCCTTGTGACCCCCATTTTTCTCAATGAAGAGATACACAGTAAAGTAAAAGGTAACCTTTTTTCTTTGATCTGTACTTTGGGTATGAAAAAAACTTTCCATTTAATAGCGCACAAATGTAAGCGCTAGAAAAATCTTACATTATGTTCCGGACTCTGGGACTTCATTTACTGTGAATAAGAACATTTTTTACATGCGTACTCAATTAAACTAACATTACTAAATACAGAAACCGGCCGTATGTAGGTACAGTACCAGTGCCTGCCTTACACGGCACATCGAGTTCTAGAGAGAAACTATCTCACTCTTAAGTGACATGTCATGCCGGGATACTGTATAAGTGGAGAGTGGAGAACAGTGGCGGCCCAGTGGTAACGGTCCTGACTTACGAGTTGGTCGTGGGTTCGAATCCAGGCTGGCGCTTTACTTCGTATAATTTCATCACCACTTCTCTAAAAACCGTGAGTAAAAATGTCGTGATGTCCTACAACCAAACATTCGAAGACTTGCGACATCTACCAACCCGCACTGCCCACGTGGTGGATTACGGCCCATTCCCTCGCACAGAAAGGAGGCCTGTGTCCCAGCAGGGGACATAATAGGCTGATTATGCTACTGTATAAGAACCTACTTTTTATTTTGTCTAAGTGGAGAAAAATAAGAAACGAAGTTTTAATAAAAAAACAAAAACGATGTTTCCCCATATAATATAACTTGAGACATATCGATTCTAAACATAATAATGAACTATCTTCAAAACAAATCAATCCTAGACATATTTAATAATTAATTATCTTCCATTTTTCTTTTTACTCCTGAGTTCGGATATGAAAGCAATATTAAAAAATTCTATTTTAATTGAATCTCCTAAGTATGCGAGTACACAATCATACTCAAAAACAGGGGATTAAAGTCGACCATCCACTACCGGGTTGGTAGTGGATGTTCGACTTTATTCCCCTGTTTTCCGAACTCAGAAATAAAAAAAATGGAAGATAATTCATTAAGATAATTCTGAATGAGCCCACGTGGTGGATCATTGGGGACATTATAGGCTGATTACGTTGTCCTCTGCCTCGCAGGGTTCGCCACAGTAGTTGCGCGGTTCATTTATTTACCAGGCACACTTCCGTGCGTAGTGCGGCCGTGGATCGCAGTGGTTGATCCCGCCTACATTTTCATATAAAGCGAAGCTAAATACACGTTTATAGCTTAACCATGGGCTGTGTTCGCGCCTTAAAATTGTTTAACTAGGTATTTATAAATTCAAGAATTCGAGTTTCATATTTCACTTGTTTTCCAGCAAATAAAATAATAAGAACTTACGAGAAATCTCGGCCTATTCTTATTTGAACGGGCAGGCGGCACGGATAGCCCTGTTGCTCTATGTCTTTGATAAACTTAAATCCACCGTCAGATGAGAACACTGCTGCAGCAACTAATAAAAAGTCCTGCTAAAAAAAAAAGAATAATTAATTATTAAAAAAAATTCATAATTACACGTAACTTTTTTTATAATATGTACGTACATCTTTTTTCCATCAAATGAAAATAATTTTCTGGTTTCTACTAAAAGTTTTATGCACTTTGTTACTGAAAAAGCCAAGTAAGTATATTGTGCTCGAATAATTTATTAAGCCTAGATTTCTAAGTTATGTTCTTAGTACCTAATTGCCATTATTTCATTGCGAGAAATAAAAAATATGCTAAAGACCTTCTTAAATTCTTTCAGAAGCTGTAAGTTTTATATTTCCTTTATATCTCTTTTCCACAATATCTAGTAAATCCTTCATTAGGCTTCAATTTGGTTGATCACAAAAGATCTATAAGAAAGTCGTACCTTTTTGCGTGCTAAGTATGTATCTCCTGGATTTTTGTCCTCCAAAGTTGATTCTACAGTAAGACGTGGTAAACCTGAAATAAAAAGACCAATAGTGAGTTACCTCCTTAGCTATTTTATTTAGCTATTACCTGATTGATATCCTAAAACATCACTTTAAATATAAGTCTCCTCTTTCAATGAATAAATACTAAAACCGAAGGTGTGAAATAATAGAGACCAAACCAGTAATTCTGCTAAATAATTTGACTCTTTTACATGAAAAAAAAATGCATTTGTGGTACAGTTATATTTTTTAATCATGTCAGAAAATAAACCTAGCTACCGTAATTCCGCTGGTCCGAGAGTGGTCCTATAATTATGGCATAATAAATTAACCACAAGCTGCTCGGGTTTTCTTACAGTTTGTAAAAAGAGCTTACTAACTAGCATCTTCCGTTTTCCGGGTCAATCTAACCCTCTTTATATTCATTAGGCTGTTAAGCTGTTTTACCAAAGTCAGATATCTTTTATATGTAGAATAAAATTGACGTCTGACAGTTCTAGTATGGAAAAACTGACTAAAATTCAAAATTTATTCTCAGGGTAAGACTTACCTATTCTATTTTTTTATCTGAGGAGTAAATATTGCGTTTAGACAGCTTTTGTACAGAAAATATATCAGACTGTCATATTTATTCTTCAGATAAATGTTATCAGTTCCTATTGAAAATGTTGGTCAACCCTCCAGTGATTTGATTGATTGCTATAAGCTTAATTACCCATTCATGTATAGTAACTCCGGCGGCATCTCAGAAGTGCAAATACGAATACATAAAATGTCAAATAAGTATTTCGAAACGATGATTGATTACTAAAATTAGGGTAATTTGAGTATTTTTCAGTTCTCTCATGCATAGGTTTTGAAGAGGAGTAATAACCTATACTTTTATACCTTATTATACGTTTGTAGTGTTGTTGTTTTTACCTTTAGGTGTGGCCAAGTTAGATTGTATCCATAGCCTGCAGGGTCCAGCTGGATCAATGGAGTAGAAATTCTTGACGCATTCATTGGCCAGGGTGCGACAAGCTCGCATATCATTTTGCTGTAATATAAAAAGCTAGGTGCAATATTTCTACTAACATAGTTTTTAAGTAAGTTGGCCTTAAAGGCCTTAGATGTCTGAAAAGAAATTATCTATTTATTTATTAAAACGCACAAGTAAAAAAAAATGCTGTACAAAGGCGGACTTTATGCCTGAGGCATTTTCTACCAGTCAATCCTTAGGGTGATGCAGATACAAAACATGGCAGGTGCAACATACGGGATAAATAGCTAGGAAATTACTATAAAATACAAGAATGAATAATAATATATAGATAGAAATAAAACGAACTGTCCGAAGAAAAAACGAGGAGAAAACGAATCCAGCAAATCAACTGGGATGTTACGGCCAACTACTAACGGATATGTTATCTATTTCATAAATAAGTAACAATAACTATTCAATTCAATTTTAACTAGCCCCCTATTACATAGGAATTGACACCTCTGTCTACCCCATCGGAAGACAAACGTGGTGTTTTGAATGTAAGCAGGAACTGTCGAGATAGAGGTTACGTCAAGATCAAGATATTTGCTACGAACTCGTAGGTGGCGTAGCGGTGACTACGCGTAACAGCTACATCGAAGCCTCGTAGCGGTGATTTACATTATCTAACCCTTAACTGCATCGTGATGGAAATTTCCATCAACCAATCCAATGCCATATTTTCGTTTCCACAGAGCACGGGGATTCCCCAATTGTGAATTGAGATATTCAATTCATTTTGTTCCCTGTAAATTCGTTCTGATTACATAAAGATGTGAATTAGTAATAATTATTCTAAACTGATATTAGGTATAAGGAACACCCTCAGTAGCATGACACATACCAACATTATACTATGTTTACCAACGTATAAATATAATATTAATGCGAATATGTATAACTGGCGTGTAATCAGGCTTTGTATCAAGATATTAGAAATTACAAATATGCATATGTTTTAGATGCGAATGCAAATATAGAATATGACTTCAATAATTTCTTTAAGCACTCTGGTCAACTTAATAATTATGGACTCCGGACTGTTTTTGACAGTCTTATAACATTAATTACAGACATACAATGTTTTAACAACCAACATCAAAGGAGCCATTTAGTAATGTTAACAAAGCACGAACCCACCCATGTACTAGAAACGGAAAGACAGTTTTTTCGTTAATAATAGCATATATGTGATGCATCAGAATATTGCGGGCCTTCTAAATAAGACAACTGCGCTGACCGTTTGCCTACAGGAATTAGAAGACAAAAAAACTAATGTTGATGCACTGTGTATAACAGAACATTTTATGATGTCAGGTTACGAGAATCACCTTCAAATCCCAAATTTCAGCTTAGCATCATTTTTCTGTAGAAAAGATAGCAAACGTGGTGGAACTTGTATCCTAATTAGAAACGGGCATCAGTGGCGAGATCTGCCACAAATAGCCAAGGCATCAATAACAGGTGTAGTCGAGTGTTGTGGTGTAGAACTCATACAGTATAAAACTATTATTTTATGTGTATACAGGGTGCCGAAACTAAACAATTTAAATACATTTTTTGAAGTAATAGGAAAAATGTTACAAAACCTATGTAAAAAGAAATATGAACATATTATAATGGCAGGAGACTTTAACATCGATATTATGAAAAAAAGTAATACTGTATTAGAATTTGAATGTCTGTTACTAAATTTCAATCTCACATTAGCCTTAAAACAGCCAACCAGATTGCACAGCCAAACGTGCATTGACAATATCGCACATAACTTCAAAGCCAAATGTGGGACTGAGGTAATTGAATTTGCGCTTTCAGATCACACAGCGCAAATAATTAAGTGCCCGGTAAAAAAAAACCAATATCTTAAAATACTGGTGTATGAAAAGGCGTGATTATAGTGCAGAGAACCTTTTCAAATTTAAAGAATGTTTAGGACAATTGACTTTCTCAGAAATGTATGAAACGAGTAATCCCAATGACGCGTTTGACATATTCATTGACATTTTTAAACTATTTTATGACCTCTGTTTTCCTCAGACATGGATAAAAATAAACATGATAAAAAAAACCTAAATGGATATCTCGCGGTATACAATTATGCAGCAAAAATAAACGGAAATTACTATGGCGCTACAGACTTCAACCAAACATGACAAACAAGACAACTTTCATAAAATACAATAAAAGATTTAAAAAAATTATAAATTTAACGCGACGAGCTCAAAACAACTACTCTATAAAAACGTCATCAAACAAATCAAAAACCACATGGAATATTATAAATAAATCAAAATCGTGTTTCCCTAAACAGACTGTTACTCAGATTAACGTAGATAGTAAAATAATAAAAGACCCCCAAGAAATAGCTAACGCATTTAATAATTATTTTATAGACAAAATTGAACCCATTGGAGACTCGGGAATTAATATGACATCAAAGATTATACCGTGTCAAGATTCTATTTATGTTTCCCCCTGCTTACCAGGAGACATAAAAAATATTATAATGTCACTAAAACCCACAAATAGTACAGGATATGACGGAATTTCTACAAAAGTAATCAAATACGTCTCTGACTGTATCTGCACGCACCTAAGCTATCTTATAAATCTAAGTATCTGTGCAGGTGTATATCCAAATGCACTTAAAGTATCTATAGTAAAACCATTATTTAAAAAGAACGATAATGAACAGCTGTCTAACTACAGACCAATTGCTCTCATTCCGATCATTTCCAAAATTTTTGAAAAATATATTTATAAAGAACTGTATTCGTTTTTTGAAAAGAAAGACATATTAGCAGATGAGCAGAAAGGATTCAGAAGAAATCGGACAACAAATATGGCCATCTATGATTTCTTGCACAAAGTAATCATTAGTATGGACAAGAGAATTCCAGTTTGCGCTATTTACTGCGATATGACGCAAGCTTTTGACTACGTAGACCATAAAGTTCTTTTAAAGAAGCTAGAGACATGTGGCATTAGGGGAAATGTTCTCAGTCTTATACAGTCGTACCTAACTGACAGAAAACAGTACACGGAAATATCAAAAATTAATATAAAGACAAAGAAAGAGGAAATCTTTATATCTGACCAACGAACGCCAGTCTATGGAGTCCCACAAGGAAGCGTACTGGGATCTCTATTTTTTATATTATACATTAATGACTTGCCTAGTGCGACTAAACACCCCATGACCTTATTTGCAGATGACAGTACAGTGACTATAACAGGTAATAATAAAGACATGTATGAATTTGACATTAATGAATCTTTGACATCTATAATAGCATGGTTAAATCGGAATAATCTTAAAATTAACTTAGATAAAACTACCATTATGCATTTCACTCAACGGATGCAGATTGATAACGCAATTGAAGCCCGGCACAATGGCTCAGTTCTAAAGAAAGTTGACAATGCCAAATTTCTCGGGGTAATTATTGATGCGAATCTGAATTGGAAAGCCCACATTGAACTCGTGAGTAAAAAGCTGAGCTCATCCGCGTATGCTCTCTTCAAACTGGCCTCAGAACTTAACCCGGACGCTCTGGTGACTGCTTATCATGGGTTGGTTGCATCAGTGTTGCGATATGGTATAATTTTCTGGGGTAACTCGACGGACAAAGAAATTGCTTTCAAAGCCCAAAAAAGATGTCTACGTGCTATGTTTAACATAAACTCGACAGAAAGCTGCAAACCAATATTTAAAAAATACAAATTATTAACTTTACCGTCTTTGTACATTTTTGAAGTAGCATCTTTTGTAAAAAGTAACCCCCATTTGTTTCCACGACTATCTGATACGTTTCCACGCAACAGACGCGACAATACCCAACTTTGCTTACACTCAACAAAAACTGCTCTAATGTCAAAAAGCTTTTTCTGTATGGCACCTAAAATTTATAACAAAATACCTCAGTCTTACAAAGCGCTGACTATAAATTTATTTAAAAACAAGATTCGGAATTTACTAATAGACAAATGTTACTATAATGTGAATGATTTCTTAATGGATACCATTTGACATAATTTTATCCTTGACATATTTTAGACTTTTGACATTATTTTACCTTTTGACATTATTATTTTTGATTCCATTTTGTGACGATTACTATTGCACAATTTTTGTCTTTGATTCTTATTATAAAATTCACAGAAAATAGATATTACTTTTTATGAATATGCCACGTATAACAATAGGCTAGAGATGACTGTAATATATAATTGAATATAGTAAATTGTAAAAAAAAAAAAAAAAAAAACAAATTTGTACTCCTCACCAGGTAAAACATGTACGGACAGAACTACTTCATAAGAACTTGCATGCTTAATTTGTATGTAAACGCGTGTTTTGGACAAATAAATTATCTTTATCTTTATCTTTATCTTCCACCAAGTCAAGTCAAGTTCAAGAGCTAATGTTATGTCCAAATAAATTTAATTAGCTTAAAAAGTAAAAACTTAAGTATGCAGGAACTATAAACTTTATGTCATAGTCTGAAACAGTGAGGTGTATGTGTTTATTACTTAGTTACTGCGTCACACCCACTCTGGGTATACGTGTAACTTAATACAAGCTTAGCTGCTTGCTTGCTTTGCTGTTTGGAATGGTAAGAATATATTAACAAAATTATCTGGGCAAGTTTCCGGATGACAGAGATACGGACGAGTTCTTCGGCGCCTAAGTGTCGTTTTGTTTTTATATTATGTTATTTAGTTAGTCATTTCATTTACTACCTAGTGTAAATAGTTAGTTATCTATACATACAATAAATTAAAATGATTAATACCAAATTGAGAGAAAAAGTATGAAAAAGGGCTTTTTCATTACATCACGTTTAGGACGTTCTCGAAATTCTTTATAAAGATTATTTTAAAGATGAATGCTATCTGTTATCTTTTGTGCTTCTTTCAAAGCATTCACACGCTTTCTAATCTCCGGAGTATGTAAGCATGACTGCCTACGCAACCCACATTGTCGACGCTATCTTCATCAATGTTTAATAAAATATTTATGTTAGTTATTTCTTCTCTTGCGCCGCAACAAGCTGCCTTACTGGCATGGAAATACATAGAAAATTCAATCGATGGGTCCTACGTATAAGGGCCAATGCAGCATTTTGAGCATTTTCACTTTTTTGTATTAAATGCTTCCTTTTACTGTATTTGATAATGTGCACTAAAAAAAATACACATTTATAGTTGAAAATACTATTTTTTGCTAAAGTAAACATCAGTTGAAGCATCTAAAAAATATATCAAATTAAAACTTTGAGAGCCTCTATTGAAAAGTTGTCAATTTGCACATTGGCCCTTATACATAGGACCCATCGCAATATGATATAATTCAAATATGAAAAGTAGTTCATACGGTGGGTTATTTATGCAGGGTGACTGATAATTAGTGACTGATACTTAGACAGATGATTTATTTATTATGTTAGGTTGTCTCATAAGTTCTTGCCATATTTTATTTTTGTCGAATTTTCTCGTATTTAAACTAAAGTGAATTCAAGAAATGTCTATATCTTTCTAATAAGGATGAGTATCTTTTATGGTGAGGGTATAAATAGGCGCGGACGCAACGCAATAAAAAAAAATGGAAAATGGATCAGCGTCAACTGGGAGCTATTATGCTATATGAGCATTTCTGTTGGGGTGATAATGCACTTGGTAAATTTAAAAAAAGTTGTTTCTTTGGGGAAGTTGTTTATTATGATGAGCACAATCGTTTGTTTTAGTATCGGTCACTAAAAACACGCCGGGTGAACTTAACATTTCAGGTAACACACTCAACTTGCACAAGTGCCTGAACTTGACGTATTGATTGTGTCTGCGAACTAGTCTTAAAGGGGTATTGTGACACAGTAACGGGTTGTGGAGGTCAAATACTTCAGAAAAGCAGACGCTCCTTATAAAATACTGAAATTCAGCTGCATCTGCACCCTAATTGCGTAACACACTAATACTCTCAATTTTAATCACTTTGAAGCATATTGCTAATGCACTGCTCCATATGTTCGAAAAATGTGTCTGCTCAATAACGTAAATAACGCAATGAATGTTGTTGAACTGTCAAAATCAAACCCATTGCTACTGATTGTGTGTTACGCAATTACCCTGCTAGTTAGACTGGAAGCCGACCCCAGACTAGGCGTGGGCTTGGCAGACGACGAGGTGCCTGGGCTTGCACATCGTCCATGCGTCTTGTACTTTTAATAGTGACCACACAAATAATGACCACCAAAATCTACTTACCATGCACAAATACTCGTGTTTCACCACATCCAGCAGAGCCAGTGGATGCAGACTACTCTCCTCATACTTGGGTCTGGAGTTCACATAGCTCTTCGGTATACAGATGCCTCTGACGATGATCTGGCTCTTCGTGCACGTGCAGGCTTCGCATCGTGCGCATACGTTGTTCTGTGCTTTGTAGCCGCGCGCGCATTTGACGCATTGCACCTCTTTGAGTGGAGACCCGTCGATGTTTTGAGTTACTGGATAGAAAAATACTAAGTTGTGTTTTTTTTTTTTTTCTAATATTTTTATTAGTCGCTGACCAGTTAATATTTTCCGTACGTTTAGAAGGGTTCAGATGTCATTTAAATACTTAATATACAGATTATTGTACAAAAAAATACTGAACGGATAAAGAAAAGTCCTCGAAAAGTATCACTAGAAAAAGCTTAGCTTAGCTATATATACAACATGTCCCAGAATTAACGCACAACCTCTTAAGGGGTCATTGTACTCATCATTATGAATAACTTTAACTATGGAAACAAACCTGAAATCGCGAAAAAAAAATCAACTGTTCCCTACATTTTTACGAGTTATGCGAACATAAATGTAGGAACCTGCTGATTTTTTTTCGCGATTTCAGGTTTGATGCAATAGTAAAAGTTGTTCATAATGATGAGTACAATGACCCCTTAAGAGGCTGTGCGTTAATTCAGGGACACGTTGTATATTGTTGCCATTCTTTGATCCTTGAGCCTTGTTTACCATGATGTGATAACATAAATCTTACTTCCAAGTTTTTATTAGGATTTTTTACCCCGCTCTTGACGGCTTAACGGATTTTCACAATATAAATCTACATATAAGTGGCTTTCGTTCTGACAGTTTATCTAAAGCCTTATTTACAGCTCTTATGATTCGACACGACTCGATCTAAAGAAAGCAGGTATATACTTAAAAAAACTGAATGAAGCCTAACCTGTAATATAATCCCCAGGGCACTTCCTGCAGGCGATCCTGCCTGAAACATTCTGACAGCGGCGCGGCACGCATGCAGTCCCGTCCGCAGACACGACTTCTGTAACATTGCATGGTCTGCAGCGATCTATGCCTGTTGGTATACTGTGCTCAGCGCAGGAACAACCGAAACCTAGGAGATGGAAAATATTATATATTTAATCTGTCTGTCTCATGCGGGACATATGTAGGTGCTATTCAATACCCAAATACTGACTTATTGTGTGTGCGTAACCATTAATATAACACCGATTTTGGTTGCCGTACCGTTTCTGTTTCTTACGATTATGTTACGAGTATAAATTGCTCGGTGTGTCTAATGTATTTATTTTTTATTTTATTTTACCATTTATGTACACACATATATAAACAGACAAGAAAAAACAGAACAGAAAAATAGGTACAAAGGTGATGCTTATTTCTTAAGAAATCTCTTCCAGCATACCTGCGATAGGACACTAGATAGAGAGATGTAGACAGCGTGTGAAAGAGTAAAGGAGACAAAAAGAATACATCGTAATCAATTATTCACTTAAAAAACTAAACAAATACAATGAGAATATACTTACATACATACATACAAATAAGCATACATACATACATACAAACATACATAAATACATACTAACATACATACATACTTACTTCTAAAATAAATATCACTATGAAGTTAATAAATATCACGTAATCAAAACAATAAATACATACACAACTATGATGAAGTGGAAAGATAGTGTTCTTTTACTCTTCTTTTAAAAACTGCAATTGTTTGGCAGTCCCTAATGTCAGGCGGTAGTGAATTCCACAGCCGCACCGCGTGTACTGTGAAGGAGTAGGAATAGAAGTCGGTGGAGTGGAGAGAATCGGTGTATTATGTCTTGGTAGTAAAGGTACGTGCACAGTGCGGACATGTTAGAATACCATTATGGTAGCAATCACTACTCAAAATCTGCCTAGACTTTTCCCAACTATATTATTACATGGACCGATTGCCTATATGACCTCCACAACCCAGTTACTGGGTAAAATTATACCGGCTTAGGTAGATCCAGCACTATTTAAGCTTGTGGTAGTTCTGCCTAATTCTGCATCCGTTTATATTCTCTTGGCTAGCGACCTTCTGGTTTAAAGCGGGATGGGGAACCTTTTTATTTTTTCATTTTTGTCTTGAGCACAGGCATGTACCACATACAGTGGCCTCCAAATGTTAGTTGACATTTTCCCACTTCGGCTGTCATGCGCATTATGATTTCAAATAATAAAAATAATCAGGTACTCCTACGGGATTACTCGATTATTTATTATGATTAGTCAAAGGTAGTTGAATTAGTCAATAAAAACGTAATAACAGTTCAAACATTTGGACCATTAGAATTTGAAATCATAATGTGGTGTGTCACAGCTGAAGTGAAAAAGTCTCAACTAACTTTTGGAGGCCACACAGTACCTACACAGCCTCTCCAACATAAACGCTCTTCCATTTTTATGGCAAAATAAACCAGGAGTTTGCTTACCATCTGCAGAAGTGACCATGGAAGTATTAGCAGGACAGGGCATGCATCTGAGAGCACTGAGTTCATAATAATGTCCCGGCTGACAGGTGTCCGGAATTTCTAGCTCCTTAGCACTTAATATTACCACATTCATAACTATTGCAAACCAATACCGAATGTCATGACGTAACGCTTTGATATTCATAGCTTTGATTGAAGACATATAGCCCTACAATTAAGCCTCTAAAATTGCTGTTTTATTTAAAATAATATTCAGAATGTAAAATATTTGGCCTAAATCACTATAATAATAACACTCTCTCAAGATAAATTGGTCTGCTAAAATTAATTGCCATAAATCATTGACCGAACTTTATTGTGACGTCACATATAACGTAAACCTTATGTCACTTGATCTTAGCTATAATAATTAGGTTAATTGGAAGGAACACAATTTGGCGATGCTGTTTTGTTTACAGTTATGTTGTTACGTGCGTTGTCATGGTGACAGAAGGGCGCACGCGCGAAATGGTGTGGAAAGTTATAACTGTCACATATTAACGGAACCCAACCTTACTCAAGATGTGGATAATTAATTCCGTACAATGCCTGGTTCTTCTATCTAGAAGTCTAAATTAAGGTTTTATTAGGTGAGAATCATTTATTTTTTTAATAATAAAGCTTCTAAAAACAGTCACGGCCGGTTTATCGAACGAAAATGGTCGCAAAAGTAATGTGACTAATTATCAAGTGCGCGTAAACTGCTGCGATTGGCTGTTGATAAATCGTTCAACCAATCATGTGCTTGACAATTTGTCATATTAACCTCTCAAACGTCGAATCTACACCATGTGTACAGATAACAATAACATTTCTGTTGTGTCTGCTAATTGGCGTGACGGGTTAAAGATCATTGGGCACCATTGTATGGAAACAATACACACGTTGTAGAAAAATAAAATAGAGTGGAATAGACAAATTATTAATGTCTCTAGTTTACGATAGTATGGGTAACATTAGTGTGGGTACTGACTGTTAGGCCAAAAAAATGAATGTGTATTTTTCCAAGTGTATAGTCTATAATATTTTTTAACAACAATTAACTTCTTAATCACGCATTATTATTAACTTTTAATTATTATTACCGTTTACTAAACATTTTTATAGTGGGAAAAATAAAAAATAAAACTTTATTTTATCACGTTCAACACGGCAAGCTTCTGACAGTTTGCTCGTCCGTGCGTTAAGGCCGCTTTATATCCTGTTAATTTTTACTCCCGAGTTAAACAAAAAAAAAAAAGAAGATGAAATGAAAATTGGGGTAAAACTTAACACGTTAAATCTAGTCTGGTTTTTCTACGCAAGTTTTCACATATCGGGTCAGGTTACGCCAATAGATATTACGCCCAATGACCTTTGCGATAATTTTCGATAGTTCATATAAATATTTGAACTAATGTTTTTTTAAAGTAAGTGAGCAGTGGTGGCCGCGGATTACGAGTTGTAGGTCGTATGTGCGAACCATGTCAGGCGCTATACTTTATGTAAATTATTTCATTACCACTGCTCGCAAAACGTTGAAGGAAAACATCGTGTGGAAACATGTCTTGGGAACAAAAATTCGAAGACATACGACATCTACCAATCCGTACTGGCCACGCGCGGTGGATTACGCACCAATCCCTCTCACTGAGAGCAGGCCTGTTCCCAGCAGTGGGAACAGTAATAAGCTTATTATTGTTCCCAGCATTGGGAACAGTAATAAGCTTATTGTTGCCCCAGAAATACGTAGTATTCCATTTAGATATATGTATGGATTTAACGGCTCACAAGTAGATTTGAAAGTAATAAAGTTTTACTCCAAAGCGATTATATTTATGTTTCTATTGTTTTCCTTCTAAATTAAATGGCACAATTTATAATCACAAAGAACGATACGCCCTTTACCATAAGATAATAGCACCTAGTTATTATCGTACCTACATATTTGAAGATTAAAACAAAAAGTGATAGTGTAGTCTGCGACTTGCTATTGAATGATCGAACGCCATTCCAAAGACCATTTATCATGATTTTAAAATCCTTCCATATTTTTTTACCTAATAACTGCATTAATAACATGCATCGATCAAAATCTGAACGAAAGATGTCTGCACCGAACAGCAACGCAGCATTTAGAACAAAAGATGATTTATTACCTTAGACCGTCTATCAAAATCAGGCGCAGTCCATCAACTTTGTACGAAAGAATGAAATGGCACTTTTTATCAAGTCTCCGTTGAAAATAATTCTCTTTCAACATGGTCTGCGATTTTCTGAAAATCTTAGTTTACTTTGCAATAGTTAACTTCAAAATGTTAACGTGTTTAGAAAGAGACGACGTCATAAGTTGTGCTATAGGAGTAGCGAATTACAATTTTAATTATCGACGGTCAACTGTTATTCTTTATCAAGGTGTGGATGATAAACTTGTCACTGATTTCTTACAAGCGTACAAAGGAACTGTGATGATTGATAGTAGAGGAGCTGATCCACCGAAGCAAGTGGTCATCATTGTGGACAACTACCAGTCTTTTTTGAGATTGCTAAGCATGCTAAAACCAGACCTCAGAGGAAGAAACCTCTTCAGCGGTGGAGCCAAATTCCTTATAATTATAAACTCAAGTCGCAAGAAACTTGATCACATCATTAGCATTTTGTGGAGTTACTACGTAACTGATGTAGTTATCATAACTAAGGACAAGAAAAGCAAAGTTACTTTATACACCTACTATCCATATAAAAACCATTTGAATTGTCAAAATACTGAACCTATCCTGATCAGTTATTGGAAACAAGACATGTCTTTCTATAACATGTATCCGGATAAAATGAGAAACATGCACGAGTGCCCTCTGTATATATCAACGAACAAGATCTACCATCAGGGGGGCACAGACAAAAAGATCCCACTACAAATAATAAAGAGAGCTATAGTGAGGTTACTCAGAGATATCATGAATTTTACTCCAATTGTGACTGCAAGAGATTACATAAGTATCGATTCGGATCGAGCTAAGAACTGGTCTGATTCTTTGAACGATGTTATCACAGGATTTGCAAATATTTCGACTTGTACTATACCTCTGGGAGTAGATAGATTAGGTCTATTGGATTACTCGATACCGTATTTCAGGATTCGTATAGCTTGGCTGGCTCCTCCAGTTGCTCCAGGACCGATGTGGTGGCGACTCTTTTCTCCTCTAAACGGGTATTTGTGGCTTATCCTCCTCGTAGTAACATTTTTAGTAATATCCCTTCCTTTCGTTTTGAAATTTAAACGTACAAAACGGTTTTGCAATCGCTATTTTAGGAACTTCGACAAAGTTCAAGGAGCTGCATTTAGGGTATGGGGAGCAATGCTTGGTCAAACGATTAGGGTAGCTCCGAGGCGTTTCCGAGATTTCTACATTGTAGGAATGTGGCTGTGGTTCACTTTTGTCGTCAGAAATGCGTATCAAAGCGTTCTCATTGGTGCTTTGAAGACAGATACCCTAACTGGAAACTTCGCAAACTTGAAGGAAACTTTAGACAACGGATACAAGTTTGGTGGTCGTGCTGGCATCTACGCTCACTTCGAATTCGATGATTTAATCAGGAATGGGTTTGAAATAATCCCTGAAGTGAAATTCGAGGACGTATTCCTTGATATACTGGATGGTAAGAAAAAGTTTGTCGTAGCAACCTCTTTGGAGTATGCTTTCGCGTATTGTGCGGCTCAAGGGAAGAAGGAGAATGAATGTGGTCACATTCTTCCCGACTCTATCCTCACTGTACCATTAGTTGTATGGATGAGGATTTACTCTCCATTCGTGAGGCCACTTGTAACATGGTTACCAAGGCTGATCGAAAGCGGTTTGTTGGAAAGAGAAGTCGTAATGAAGACGACTTACGTACCCACAATAACATCTGATCCATCGCCGTTGACCCAGCACCAGACGCTCAGTTGTTTCCTCTGCCTCGCTTTTGGATGTGTGATTTCTTTGATCATATTTTTCCTTGAGATTATGAGGAAGAAGACGTCTAACTATATCATTGTGAAGAAGAGTAAATTAGATGCGCTAGAGCGAGATAGTGAATTTAAAGAATAATACATTCTTTTGCGTAGTTTTTATCGAGTGATTTACGCGTAATTTAAAAAACATGTGTGCACTTCACACGCGGTACAAGTGAAACCTTCAATAAAGAAATATTTATGTAAACGATACACGTGTACAATATACCACGGTTGTTATGATGCTTTTACCCAAGCTTCGTAATATGCAGGTGCACACACACGTACTAAGACACGTACAAAGCTCGGACCCAAGCGTCGTGCGTAGCACGTACCACCACTATCAGCGTATTAGGTATCTGCTTGAAGGCGCCCAGAGCAGTACCGACAATCTACGAAGACTTACGAACATTCCCGAACGTATGAAGATGGGAGAGGGTATGGACAGCGCACAAAGAGGAGATCACATATATAATATAAGAAACACTGTATAATGCCTTCTATCTCATTCTCTCGCACGTTAAATCCTATAGATGTATGTGTTTATCTCTTTTTAATGTCGCTTTTTCGTTTCATTGAGTTTGACATCACAACGATGCTAAAGAAGTTTTCACTTCAAAAATGAGTATTATTAAGATCACTGATTGTAATAGCGTTATTCTTCGGCTTAACTGTTTAGTTACTGTACAATTACTTTGTTTAGGTGCAAACAAGGCAATTTATTCTTTATTTATAACTTAGATTCACCTAATATTTGACTTTATTTAAAATAAAACCACAATACAATTTTTCGTATTATTTATTTTATCACCAAACATAGAAAATAATTGTCATTTTTCCACAGTTAATTGACGTGAAATAAATAAAAGCATCTATATTTTTGTCTTCAACATTCATAGAAAAATAGACATTTAGGGACAACGATATAGAGTCTATATTATGATACTAAATATTACGTGTGGGATAGTACAATAACTACGCAATTTGGCACTATTGATATCCGGCTCCTGGAGTGCGTCTCACGGGGGTAGTTCCGTGACAATAACTGGAACTAATTATATCATTATACAAGCTGTAACTGAAATAACGCACAACCTCTTAAGGGGTCATTGTACTCATCATTATGAACAAATTTTACTATGGGACCAAACTTGAAATCGCGAAAAAAAATCAGCTGTTCCCTACATTTATGTTCGCATAACTCGTCAAAATGTACGGAATACCTGATTTTTTTTTAGGACTCGAGAACATCGAGAAACATTAACATATATCGAGAACGCGTTATGATAACTATTCGTAACTATCTCTACTGGTTCTTTGTAATACTTTGAAGGCAATCTTAAATGAAAAGCTTCTAAACATTAATAAGTCTTACATGATAAGTTATAAAGACTACGCTTTGAAATAGAAAATAAGAATGTGTTAATTTTAGCATTATTATATTAATAATGAGATATACACCTTTTAATCCATTTCCATAAAACAATTTTATGAAGGTATTAAATTCTTTGTAACAAAATATCATTACTTATGCACACGACTACAACGGTACAATTTTTCTAGACAACAGTTTCCAAGGCGTGTGGTCAATTACATGAGAAATATCTTACAGCCGTGCGATTCTGTAACCATCTCACGGTGAAAACTTGGGTGAAGTGAGCGTGGAGTGAGTCGTCAATAGTGTCAATCCCTAGCATCAGCATGACTCACAGCTCACTCTAAGCTCACTTCACCTTAGTTATCACGGTTAAATTTTTCCAGAATCGACCGGCTGTTCTCTTTACACAACAAATAATAATAATAGGTACACAACAAGTTTTACAGTTAAAAGATTTCCTAGCGATAATTAATGGTATAATATATAAAAGCAAACGAGCAAGAACAAGCGTCGTGATCAATATTTGCCTCATATAGGCCAATATTAGGCCTTTGCCCTGCACTGAGACAATAATTCTGCCGGTGTAATGTAAAAAGGCACATCTAACATTTTGCAAATTTTAAGGAAATTGAGTTTCAATTTTTTGCTGGTTTTCGGCAAAAAAATATACAAATAGTTGTTTTATAAAAAATATGATTATGAATGTAGTTATATTTACATAATTCCTAAAAAAACAATTTAATAAAAATAATTTATTTCTTTTACTATTATTAAATAATCAATATTTTCTCTTTCAACTTAGTAAAATAAATTATGTAAAAATATGATTATTAACTATAAAAGGCATAAATTACCAAATGTGTCCTTTATTCCTAGTATTTAATGTAAAAATAGAAAATTTTACAATGAAAAGGCACATTTGATCAGTTGTGTCTTTTAATAATAATAAAATACTTAAAAAGTTGCAATGGCTTAGTTTTACTTTACTTATAAATTCAATTCTTTAAAAAATTGTTCGGGTTAAATAAAAAGTAATCAAGTGAAAATAAGTTTAATTTTAAAACAATATCTAGCTTCTAAAAATATGTATTATTCCTTATTTCAACGAGATGGCACATTTTACATTAGAGTATCACAACGAGATCAAAAGTACCGTGTATTTATATAATAATTAAACATTATAACAAAATCAGTCGTTACTAAACAAAAAAATTATGTTCGCGTTTCGGGACCGACCCCCTCACCTCACCTCTTTTCAAAAATATTACTTAAGAAAGACACATCTGATTAGTTGTGTCATTTTCTTTGAAACTCATTGTGACCTTTTATTTTTAATATGGACCACATGGGCCATTTTATTTTACAAAATATAAAAAATAAACAAAATAAAAGCCATATCTAAACAATTTTGACCTTTCAACTTAATCAAATGAGTCCTTTTTCCGTATCTTGATATGAAAAATGGTGTAATGCCCCTTTAGTTTAAAGTATCTCTGAAGATCTTGCTGTGGTGCGCGTTTTTCTCTGATTCCGAATATTTATATAACTCAATTTTGTAAAAATGTAAGTTGTGCCCTTTTTCGTTATGACGGCAGAATAGGTATTATATATACAAGACATCAATATTATACACATCTACAGTTCTATCAACATTAATGTAAATCAATCTGAATAAGCTCCACTTACTGTAAGTACGTAAAACTATCGATTTTGTAAATATTTTGACGAAAAGTTTAATTAATAAAGGAAGACGTAGTAATTTTGTTAAAAGAAGAAAAGCTATCAAAACATTAATACTTATACATTTTTATTTCATAACACGCTTATTCAATGAAATTGCACAATTGTTTCATTTTTTTATTTTAATTTTGCCATAAAATTCCTTTACGTAGGGTGAAATGTTCATAAATGTTTATATCTAGTACGAACATGCATAATTTAGACATATGTAGGCATTCATTTGTCAGGGTGTGCTGCGGATAGGGAGGGTAATCTTCCATGGAAAATGGTTTTACGCTCCCTAGAGGAGACACGAAGACAATTACAGTCAAATTACTGCTCATTTAAAAGAAAGGGGGAGTATTTTGTTGAATAAAGAAATCGGAATATATTATTACACAATTTTTCATTTTTTTTCTCACGTTTACGTAATGTTTTGTACGTTAGACACTTGTTTATTTTGCTTAGAATTTGTGCGTAAAGCTTGTGTATTTTTCTGGGTTACTTATGTAACTCGATAAAATATTGCCCAACAAGCTGTGCTAGCCATATTAGACCATATTTTAGCAATACAAACAATCGATCGTGTGGAAAAAATTTTCGGCAAATGCTAAGCCAATTAGATAGGTGATTTATTTCGGAGCTCAGCCTGTACTTAAATGTTAGGCCATTTTTTTTTGTTGTATAGACTAGAACAACACCTAGATCTATGTCTAAAACACTTCCAGGGCAAGTTTTATATATTTTATAAAACATCGATAATGGTTGCTAATATAATATACGAAGCGGTACTGTAAATCTTTTATGCGTTTAACGGCGCATGGGCGATTTACACTGCGTCAATGTTAACCGTGCGGCCTGGTGGCTTACCAAATCACCCCACAAGCTGAATCGCCACCCCATTTACACAGGTAGATAAAAATTATGCATATAAATGTCGATCTTCATGCGATGGGCGATCACCTGCGACTGAGCATTTTCACAGTCGAGTTTAGTAGACAAAAGTCGAAACACTTTTGGAACTTGCCATTTTCGTCACCGGCAGCCTACCGAATGGCCATTGAGACAGTCGGCGGGTGCGGCTATAGTCACCTGTGTTAAGCCCGCATAAACAAAAGGAACGATGTTAATGGAATTTAAAATATTGGATAGCTGGCAAAAGATAAAGTTAAGAATAGATAAAAACTTTACACGTGGACAAAACCACACAAGGCCAGTGAATCATATCGCTATAATTGTCAAGTCCAAAGCGAGCTATTCTTAATTATTCTCGCGAGCAATTCGCCACACATAGACACAAGCTTGTTATATCATCATAAAGTTAGAACTTTCGTCCCTAGAGACGCTAAAATACAATTCCGATGCATCTTTACGTAACAAATGTTCGACGCTTGTGTGGACCAGATGCAAATCATCTCGTCAAACCCATTGTGATGTACAAGCTAGTAAAATGTAAATGTTATCACTGACAAGTCATTATGAAGTGTACGCGGATAAAATGTTCATAAAATTTGCATTCCAGTTAAGGTCCCCGCAGACAGGCGCGACTTGACGGTGCGACGCGATCGTAGATATAAGAAAGAACGAGATATACCCGGTAGTTTAAAATGTATCGGAACCCGGTGTCTCCAGTTTGTACTCTACCACTCGCCAAATCTACACATGCAGTTCAGTAAGAGCAATATATACGAAATCACTCACACATTCGCAATTCATAAATCAGAACGTACAACACAATCAATGAAAAACCTTATCCCTTCAAACACAGCGCGCATGTACCATGCACCGTATAACTTACTCACATGAAAACATCGACCACTATCATAGTGTTGTGCAAAAGCCATTTATTTTAGATAGGTATACTAGTGTTTGACTAAATCGGAAAGTTATTGATTCTTCCATATAAAGTTTTTTTTTTTTGTGGGGTCCTGATAATATAACGATATGTACAAAAAAAATATATAAAACTATTTTTTTATATCTCTATGGGCGTGATTCCGGCAGAACAATTTCCATTAAGTTTTCATCAAAATTGTTCTACTATAGTTGCGTCACATTGTCGTGTCGCGCCTGTCTGCTCAGCCTTTACGCAGCTATTATTTCTAGTTTATCCCTCATATTTTGCGTTTTATGGAGATCTGTGTAATATAAATAAAATTGTACGCATTTATCATATATATTGTTTTTTTAGGTTTGTGTTTGACAGCCAGCTTGTGTAATGGCAATTTAAGACCTGGTCTGCCCAGGTTTATATAATAAATGAAATATAATTTGAATAATTTAGTATCCTTTTGAATTATATTTTCATTTATATTCAGAGTTATACATTAACTTTAGGACTTCATTCATGTAGAATACAAATAATGGTACTATTTTAAGAATACCAAACATCTACTAACAAGTATAATAATTGAATTTTATACATATACTGACAAATTAATTACGACTAACTCCTAGACGTAGGAAGCCCGAACTTTTGTGATAAGGACACAACTAATAGATGACAGTGATCATCATTCCGATCATTCAAAAGCACGTTAATTTAGCACACAGCTTCTTCACCTTGAAAATAGGCGTTTATAGCGAACCAGACCTATCAATGCCGAGGAAGTTAAGCTTCTGCTTCTTTCTCGCTCTAATAAAGAATACTACTGAGCGACAGAAAAGGATGCAGTAATGAGAAAACGTGAATAGGTCTGCATCAGTCCATACTCATTATTTTTTCCTTGCAGAAACGCATCTGACTTTTCAAGCAGCTAATGTCGGAGGCTCTACAACTAAGTAAGGAACTTGTAGAGATAATGCAGGCTGTGGTAACGCAGGGAACAGTATGGGGTATTGAGGAGGAGGTTGTAGTCCTTGCGAAGGTGGCCTGGCTTCAGGGTCGGAGCAGTGCAGCAGCCAATGGGTGAGCATCCTCCCGCGGCCCTTGAGTTCCACCTCGCCTCGGCGGTCGACCACGAAGGTGCCCCATTGGTCGAGTAACGCTCGTGTGTTTTCGCTTAAATGGATGCGTAGTGCTGAAAGGTTATAGAACATAAATTTTTGCTATTAAGGCGATATCAAAATAAATTGGGTGTTTTTTCGAATCCATTTATTTCACTATTACAGCATGTTTGGATTTGATTTTTAGTTATATGTTTATTGACTATTTGATTAAGACTCTGACTGAAGGAAAACGCAATTGCTTCAAATTTCCTCGATAGAATTTAATTCCGAAAAGACGTCTACTTTTTTATATTTTCTCCTGTAATTCTAAAATCCTAATTAATTTCATTGCAAAATTGCATTCAAAATATGCGTAATAGGTAATTAAAAACTCTGACTGAACAAATTTTTGATACATAGCTTAATTTATTTTTAAACAATTTTTATTTGGTTTGGCGCTTACGTTGTTTTATTTTGGTTCCAGCGCATTGTTGAGATCTCTTTTTTCGCATGTGGAAGTAATTGACTCTGTCACTTTCTTATGCCCGCCCAGATCGCCTGCGGGCTTTGTCAGTAACGGACCTGTCGTTCCTCCCGCAATCGTGATCATATTTTTTATCTCGAATATGTAATTAATAAAAATAGGGGCAAGGATACAAACAAAGAAAATATCGGGTTGGTGCAAAAGTTATGACAAAAAAAAATTCAACATCTTTTATTTCATAATGTTTTTCCATAAAGTTCTAAATTACGCAATGGATCCACACGCTTGCCAAACCTCAACAAGCCGTCACAAATATAAGGTTGATAAAAAAGTTTTGTCGCAATAATTTCAGTAGAATTAATTTATTCATATATCTTATACACAAAATTTCTAACCAACAATATATTCGCCATTTAATTCTATGACACTGGACCATCTAGCCGGCAAGTCGTTTACTCCTTTTGCCCAAAACTACGGCGGCTGTGACTCGAAGAATATGAACACATCCTTCTTGAGACCGTCGACGTTTTTGAAAGTTTGTTTCTCAAATATGCCTTTAAATGTTTCAACAAATGGTAGTCAGATGGCGCCATGTCGGGAGAGTATGGTGGATGAGAAACGGTATTCCAGTGCAGTTCGGTGATTGTTTTGTGGGTTGCCTTTGCGACATGGGGTCTCGCGTTGTCGTGGAGAAGGTGGACAGTTGCGCTTTTGCTAATTCCTAGAGATTCTCAATGTATTGTGTAGAGGAGATCGTGTGCCTGCAGGGAGAAAATTGTGAAACAGCATTCCCTTTGCGTCCCAGAAACAGCACAACAAAATGCTTTGTGGGTGAGGATCAATCGGATGCTGTGGCGGTTTTTCTCCGACTGGAAGCCAATAGCCTAGACGCTTTCTGTTATCATACAAGATCCATCTTTCGTCCCCCGTCACAAGATCCTCTAAAAACTCCTTGCGATGATGACGAAGTAGCAGAGACTGACAGATGGTCACGCGGCAGTTCTTATTATCGTCGGTGAGACGGTGTGGTATCCATTGAGCTAGAACTGTCCTGTATCCCATGTTGAGTAAGTGATTTACTATTGATGCTTGGGTGCAGCCAAGTTCTCTGGCTAGCTCGTGCGTACTTGCTTCCGGATTTGCTTTGATGCAGCAGAGTAATGCGTCGTCGTCGATGCTCAAGGGTCGTCCGGAACGTTCCTTATCTTCAAAACTTGTGTCTCCAGATTTAAAACGATTGAACCAACGCTGGACTGTTCGATGAGAAACTACGTCCTCCCCGAATGCATCCTGTATATTTTTAGCAGTAGTGCTTGCGTTCGTGCCGCGCCGCCACGCATAAAACATGATCGCCCGAAGTTGCACCTGCGAGATCGAAGCCAATTCTGTCCATTAGAACGCAAGCTCGCTCTTTTATACCCTGTCACGCGGAAGAGTAAAAAACATTCTAGAATATCCTTTACATAGCTCGATGTCACATTGTGTCAATACTTAAAAAAACATCGTTGAAATTTTTGCAACAAAACTTTTTTATCAACCTTATATAAACGTGTGGATAGGTGTGGATCCGGCTTCAATGTATTCAATGTATTCAAGCGGGGGCGCTCCCCGCGTCTTTGGCTAAGCCACACCCCTCGAGCGATGATTTATTTTTTACATATCACCTTAATACTGCACAGAACTGTGTGAAGGTCTGACTGACGAATTTTCTTCAGATGTATGGAAGTCTGACTCTATGATCAGTAAATCTGCAGCAGCCAAACCTCATGTTGGAGTTTGTCGGGTAAAATGGAAACATCTACTTAACTTGGCAAAAGGACAATCAAATTGAAAAGGCGTTCAAAAAGCGAAGATTCGTACAATATGATTCTCTCACAAAGCGACGCGCGTTTTGCATGTGGTAACCAAGTGTACAAACATGCTGTGAATGTATGCGTGATGACGAGCAGCGTCAGCGCACACACGCACACACACTTCCAACTTCACCATTGTTTCTGCCGATAGCTGTATACTTGGTAACTATAATAGAAGTAAAGCGCGCGTCACTTCCCGAGATAAAAATACAGCAGTGCGATTCTGTAACCATCTCACCGTGAAAACTTAGGTGAAGCATTTCCGTTTATTTTACGAACAAGCCCTACTATTACTTCCCAAGTAATTTCACTTTCTATACAGCATGTCTGTAAAAATCTCACCGTGAAAACTTGCGTGTAGTGAGCTGTCAGTGTCATCCCACCTGATGCTAGGGATTTACTAAGCAAACATTTACAATCATAATCGAGATTTTAATAATATTTTTTATGCTAAGTAATAAATGAAAGAGCAGTTATGTTTATACTTCCAATAAAACTCAAATAGAGTATAAAACGTAGACTCCTTTGACCGAGCTTTAGTACAGCTCTTAACTTAATCACAAAGTTCGTTATTAACAAATCTGGCTGTGAAAGTAATTCTTGTTACTCAAATAAATCTGCCTTATACCGCTACGTAAATCGTGGTTTCATCTTATTTTTGTTAGCATATTCTGTTCCACTGCTGGGAAAACGCCTCCCCAAATCCTTCCAAGAACTCTTTTTTTTTCTTTTCTTTATTTTCTTATCTTGCGTTAATAAAGTTAACTACTAACAATTTATGTGGCTGGTCTATGAACGAGACGTATCCTATAGTCATTTCGGGAAAACGTATAGTTGCGAATTGATAGCGTTAAGCATCGTTAGGTCAATTTTTCTTTTCTTTTTTACAGTCCTTGAAATGCCTCCGTTTATCTTCCATCATTCTGAATAATAACAGTTCGAAAAAATAACAAATAATACACAGGGTGATGAAGTGATGAAATCAAAAATTGCTTAATCTTTTCGTTTCGCGTGTTCAAATGCATACGTCAAGATGTGACTTACGTTGTCCAGTAGATTCCATGCGACTGGCAGTGTTGACTGTGTCTCCGAAGAGGCAGTAGTGGGGCATCTTGACACCCACCACACCGGCGCAGACGGGACCAGAATGCACTCCAATACGGACCTAATCAAGTTTCGAAAAATATTATATTTTCAATTTTTGGCACAATACAGAAATACATCGTAAGTAAATATCGTTAACATTTTTTGATTTTCATTTGTTAAGTTTCATTCATTCATTCATTGTTTATGTAATAAGTGCTTTTTGAAAAACTTGTGTCTATATTCAACTCTTATGACTTTTATAAACAAACTAGGAGTCACTTTTTGAGCTGTAACCTATCGATGTTGATGGCGGATTTCCAGTAAATATATAACGATGACAATTACTGAGAACTACGTAAAGGTGTGTAATAGAGCATTTTCCGAATATTTTCATGTAATGTAACGTTCTTACAATACAGGCAAAAGCTCAGTTTCCTCAGGTTCCTGAGAATGCTCGACGCTGCGTTCGACGTAATGCTCAGGACGAGTGAGTATTTATCTGGAACATTTAATTCTACCTTGCGTTCATTGTTGACGATTGTGCGTTCTTGCGGTCGTGCCTTTGCTTGATAATGTGTTACAACAGTACGCTCTTTGGTTTTTAAAATCAGGTTGTTACAAAACATCCAGCATCTATTTGCTTAAAAGGGGACGCCACCAACTGCATAACATTGTATGACGTTTAATAACGAAATAAACATTTTTGATTTTGATTTTTGATCGTGTTCGAATTGCGGTTCGATAAATATTAAAAACGGCTCATGCTCGATGTTCTGTTACAAGTAAATGCTCAACTTTCACACATTTTTTCTTGCACCTCGAAGAAAATTCTGTAGGAGTGCCCTTTTCTACAAAGTATAAAGCATTTTGTAAGGTTTACCTCCAATCGATGCGTAGGCCGATGTCTCACGATGAACCCCCTCACAGCTTCCACAATAGCCAGCGCCATTAGACAGATCTCCCGCGCGTGAAGATCGCCGTTCCTTTCCGGAAGACCAGACACCACCATGTAAGCGTCTCCTATTGTTTCCACCTTTACAGCAGAAAAAAAGGTTTTGAAGGAATTGATGCAAACGAAGCCAGCTTCCCTAAACTCTAGAATGAGCAATCGGCTTCTCAACAATTAAAACCCTAGGACTACTAATGTTCTTAAGGGTGCGTTTCCACAGAAGCGGAGCTGGGCGAAGCGGAGCAGAGACTTGCAGGAATCGACTAATCACAATGGTTGAAATCCTCATCGCGTCACTCGTCTCGTCTGTGATTGGACGATTCCTACACGTCTCCGCTCCGCTCCGCCCAGCTCCGATTCTGTGGAAACGCACCCTTACAATGAGCTCTGTTTCAATAGTTACAAAAATTGCCTTTACGTATCTACAACGCCACACGCGAAATATGTCTCACGTCAGGGTCACCAGTATAGTGATATGAAAAATAGGGTGGCATTTTCACCATCCTCTATAGAACACGGAGGATAAGGACATTTCCACACTGCTCTTGGTTTTTAGACAGGCTACATGTCCAGTTCTATAATTTGCCTTCATAAAATATTCATCGAAAAAGGACCAATTTTAATAATAATAATATTCTACAACTTTCACACAACGCCATCTAGTCCCAAACTAAGCAGAGCTTGTGCTATGAGTACTAGACAACTGATAAACATACATATATATTTCTAAATATTTAGTGGTGTTGTACACTAATGTTCGTGTGGTTAATAAAAGATGTTTATTTAATACTCACGGTTAAAAATCTATATTTTTACATACACAATATAAAAAGCTCAAGGAAAAGAAAAATCTTATTGACAGCAGGTTTTAAAATTATGTCAGAACACAGAAATATAGAAGACAAGAAAATAAGCACAAGGAGGTCACAATACTACTTGGCACGTTAGAAAATATCTATTTAAATAATCATATATAAAACAATGATTTGTAGGTATTAGTGTGTAGTTGTGTAATGTGTATGTTATGTTATCATGTATGTGTATAGGTATACGAGTAACTGTATTGTGTAAGATGAATGTAAAGGATCGCCACATCACTCCCCTCCAGAGACCGTCCTACGGGCGATAATAATCTGGGAATCGAACCCTACGACCAGACTTGGTAGTTCTGACGGGAGTGTCCGTGGGCTGTTTGTCCTCTTCTTGAACCTCTTTGTCTGTTGATGGGGTGTCAGCCAATATGTAGGCGGGTTTTAGGCGATCCACAGAAACTTTTATGTTTTTACCTTTTACTAATATGGTAAAGGTTTTGTCGCCTTTTTTGACAACTTCATAAGGACCGGTATATGCTGGTTGCAATGAACCTCGAAGCGCATCGTCCCTGAGGAATATGTGGCTTGAGTTAGCGAGGTCCTTATGGACAAATATTTTTCCCCCGGAATGACGTGCAGCTGGTGTGGGTTGTAATTTTGCGGCAAACGAGCGTAAACGAGTGGTGAACTCCGAGATGTCGGTGGTGCCGCTGTCACCGGGAATGAAGAATTCTCCCGGAAGTCGTAAAGGCTCACCGTATAGGAGTTCCGCGGAAGAAGACTGAAGATCCTCTTTAAAAGCGCTCCGGACACCCAGTAAAACCAAGGGCAGAGATTCTGTCCAGTTATGGTCAGCATGGCACATTATCGCCGTTTTGAGTTGCCTGTGGAATCGTTCCACTAGGCCGTTGCATGCTGGGTGGTAGGCTGTTGTCTTCCGGTGTTTGAACCCGACTATTTTGGCTAGATATTGGAACAGTGCGGATTCAAACTGCCGTCCTCTGTCTGTGACAATATCAGTTGGACAACCAAAGCGGGAGATCCAGCTGTTCAGCAAAGCTTTACCGACTGTCTCAGCGGTAATGTCTGCAATTGGTACCACTTCTGGCCACCTAGTGAAACGATCCACGGCCGTCAGGCAGTACCGGTACCCCTGTGATGGAGGGAGAGGACCTATTAGGTCAATGTGCACGAAGGCAAATCTAGCACGGGGTAATTCGAATGTGCCCATTGGTGATGACACATGGCGAATGACCTTTGTGCGTTGACAGCTGAGACACGTTCGTGACCATTGCCGGCAGTCCTTGCGAACTCCAGGCCAAACGTATCGTTGTGCAACCAATTTTGCAGATGTGTTTGCTCCTGGATGACTGAGGCTATGAAGGCTCTCAAATATTTGCCGCCGCAAGGGTTTTGTCACGAATGGTCTGGGAGTGGCTGTACTCAAATCACAAAGTAACTCGACAGGGCTGCCGTCGATTTTGAGCCTCTTTAGTTGAAGAGATGTTTCTGACTGTAGCAGTTGCAACAGTTCCGGGTCTGAAGCTTGGGATTTTGCGATAACTTCAAAATCGACTGGAGTTTGCAGTTCACTGACACGGGACAATGTATCGGCGACGATGTTGTCCTTGCCGGAAATATGTTGAATGTCCGTTGTGAACTGCGAAATAAAGTCGAGATGTCTATACTGACGCGGAGCACAGTTGTGCTTTCGCTCATGGAAAGCGTATATCAACGGCTTGTGGTCAGTATAGATGGTGAAGTGCCTCGCTTCCAACATGTGACGGAAGTATTTTATGCCTTCATAGATCGCAAGTAGCTCACGATCATATGGCGAGTACTTCTGTTGAGCAGGGCTTAACTTGCGTGAAAAGAAGGCAAGCGGTTGCCATTGCTCGTCCCTGAACTGTTGCAAAACTGCACCCATTGCCAGATCAGACGCATCTGTAACTAGGGCGAGTTTCGCTTGGTAGTCAGGGTGTGCAAGCAACACAGCGTTGCAGAGGCTGTCTTTGCACATATTAAAGGCGTTGAGCGCCTCGCCAGTTATTTCCACGGGATCTTGACCTTTTACTGAGCCAGTTAGTAGGGCGTTAAGGGGACCTTGAAATTTTGCGGCTTTGGGTATAAACCGCCTGTAAAATTTCAACATCCCTAAGAAACGCCTGAGCTCCTTAACCGTTTTAGGCGTAGGAAATTCCTTGATGGCTTTCACCTTGGAATCCAGGGGTCTGGTTCCGGCTGCAGAGATGCGGTAACCTAAAAATGTGACTTCATCAGCTCCAAACACACACTTCGAGGTGTTGATGACGATGCCATATTTCTGCATCCTGGTGAAGAGCTGATGCAGGTGGTCCTCGTGTTGCTCCTGGTCTTTCGAGAAGATAAGGAAATCGTCCAGATAGGTATAGCAGAAGTCTAGGCCGCGCGTCATTTCATCGACGAATCTCTGAAATGTTTGACCTGCGTTCCTCAGACCAAAGGTCATATAAGGAAATTCGTACAGGCCAAACGGGGTTGTTATCGCCGTCTTTTGGATATCGTCCTCGCTTACCGGTATCTGGTTATATGCCTTAACCAGGTCGATGGTTGAGAAGACCTTGCAACCGGCTATGCTGTGGGTAAGGTCGTGGACATGTTTGATAGGGTACCTGTCAGGTATAGTCCTCGCGTTGAGCAGCCTGTAGTCACCACAGGGTCGCCAGCTGTTGTCCTTCTTCGGCGCTAAATGAAGGGGTGAAGACCAAGGGCTCTCAGATGGTCGAGCAGTGCCGTTGCTAAGCATGATCTCAAATTCTTGCTTAGCGATCTGCAGTTTGTCTGGAGCTAGCCTGCGAGGGGAACAAGAGATGGGTGGACCGGGTGTGGTGCGTATATGGTGAACTATGTGGTGTGTGGTTGTACGGTGGATGCCTGCGGGGCGAGTGATCTCGGGGTACTTGTTAAGTATCAAGTGATACCTGGAATCACCAACTGAGACCTTCACTGAACACGTCTCTGAAGCCTTCGCAACGGAAGCTGTTACATACATTGAGGTGGTTTTGTCCACCAAACGTTGGTTTCTGATGTCAACAAGCAACTCGTAAAAACTTAAAAAATCCACACCAATGATCGGCTTAGTGACATCAGCTACAATAAAACGCCATGGAAAGTTACGGCGCAAATTAAAGTCTAAATTTAGCTGTAGATAGCCGTACGTATCAATAGTAGACCCGTTAGCGGCCGACAGTTAATAGTTCGACTTGACACGCTGTTCACGTAGAACATGCCGCGGAAACACACACAAATCACTACCAGTGTCCACTAAAAACTGTGTCTTCGATGTTCGGTCCGTGACGAAAAGGCGACCAGTGGTCGTGAGACAGTCGTCAGCCGCCATTACCGACTGCCTTTGGAGTTTTCCGACTTCTCGTAATCGCATGGCTTGATGCATTTGCGAGCGTTGGCTCCGAACTTGGAGTGGTAAAAGCAGAACGGGTGCTTCTGGTGGCTGGACACGGACCGCTGGTTGGATCGATTACGCTGTTGATGGTTCGAACGCGATTGCGAACGAGACCTCCTACTCAGCTGCGTCGTCAGGTTCCTCACGGCCTTCTTTAGTTCGGCGATCACATTCGCCATCTCGTGCATGCTAGGACCCGACGTCGATGCTGCGGCGACTTGGCATGGGGTCACGATGTCCTGTACTCTGTCCGCCAGGTCTGCTAGTCCCTCTAGGGAAGTATGTGGCTGTGAAGTCAGCAGGGTCTGAATGTTGCTCGGCAGACGACTGCTCCATATTGTCCGGAGAAAGTCCTCTGGGACGCTCGGTCCGGCCAAACTTTGGAGATGTCGAAGGAATTGTGAAGGCTTGCGATCCCCGAGCTCTTCGTGAATGAGAAGCTGCTTCACTTTCTTCTCGTGTGACGCAGTTAGTCTCTTAATGAGCTCGTGTTTGAGCTTCTCATATTTGTTGTGCTCCGGCGGGTTAAGAAAAATATCTCTTACTTGTTTGGAGTATTGGTGCTCGAGGTTGCCGATGACGTGGTTGAATTTCGTCGCGTCACTGGTGATGTTCGCGTTCGTGAACTGAGCCTCCACTTGTGCGAACCAAACCTCTGGATCATCCGGCCAAAATGGTGGTATTCGTACCGCAATACGGCAAACGTCGGGTTGCACGTCAATGGACACGCACTTTGCGCGACGAGGTTTTTGGCGTGAACGGGTGGATCCGTACGATTTTGCAGAGTCACTGCTGTCACTCATCGTGCTGCAGTAGCTTTCCTTCGCTTCTTTAAATATCCAACGTCCTTCTCAGAGTACACGTGGTTATCAAGCCTTGTTGGCGTATTCTAGGCGGGGTCACCAATTTAGTGGTGTTGTACACTAATGTTCGTGTGGTTAATAAAAGATGTTTATTTAATACTCACGGTTAAAAATCTATATTTTTACATACACAATATAAAAAGCTCAAGGAAAAGAAAAATCTTATTGACAGCAGGTTTTAAAATTATGTCAGAACACAGAAATATAGAAGACAAGAAAATAAGCACAAGGAGGTCACAATACTACTTGGCACGTTAGAAAATATCTATTTAAATAATCATATATAAAACAATGATTTGTAGGTATTAGTGTGTAGTTGTGTAATGTGTATGTTATGTTATCATGTATGTGTATAGGTATACGAGTAACTGTATTGTGTAAGATGAATGTAAAGGATCGCCACAAATACATACATATTTTAGATAAATTACACCCAGACAAAGAACAAATGATCGTGCTCATCACACAAACATTTGTCTTGGGTGGGAATCGAACCCACGATTTTGCGTATTAGTCAGGGCCACTGACCACTAGACCAACAGGCCTGCCAATTTTCGGACTATAAGGTAGCAATTTTCTGATTTAAGCCAATAACATTAAGCAATTTTGGTCGTATTTGAGGATATACCAAAATCGACCATTCTCAAATGAGTACTAACCTTATAAACATCATAGGACCCGATGATCCTGTCAAAGGTGCTGTACAGGTCGTTCAGCAGATCGACCACCTGCATTGGAGTGGAGGCGGCACAGAGTTCAGTGAACCCGACTATGTCGCTGAAGTATACTGTGACACACTCAAAGCTTTCAGGCTGGACCACTTCACCCGCCATCAGCTGTTGAGCTACGGGCCTGGGTGGAGATAGATGAGGTTTTCATATCGTTAGTTACTTTAATAATTGTATTTAAATAACTAGCTACTGACTGCGACTTCGTTCGCGAGAAATTTCTTGTTCTCCCTGCCCACCCCGTCGCGATCCTAGCAAGGTGATATAGCCTTCCTCAAAAATTGTGCTGTCGGAGGCAAAAATAATTTTTCAAATCCGACTGGTGGTTCCAGATATTAGCGCGTTCAAACAAACATACTCTTCAGCTTTATTATTAGTATTCGTATAGATAGATTACTTTCGTCACTTTGTAAGTAAAAATATGATTGAAACGAGCAAACATATGCCCCACCCAATCGGGAAATTCAGGCGTTATTATAGGTATAAATATAACCAAAATGACGAAATATTCAACCTGGAAAAAAGATTATAAATCGCAGAATTTACCTTGGAAGTACTTGGTAGAGTAGTTCTTCAGATCTTCGTTTCTCCATCGACAGTTGTTCAGTTTTCTCCTCAACCAGGGTCTCGAGGTTATTCGCGTACTGTTCCATGCGTCGAAGGAGATCGTCCATCAAGTTGTCACAGTAGCCCCTAAATGAGGAAATACATAATCAATTTCGAATCTCAGGATTTTTGTATTCAAACTCAAAATAATTTGTTTCACATAAACCTACATGAGCACTAATGAAACGTCAGAAACTAGGTGCAAGGTTTCAATTGGTCGTTTCTTATGGAGAAGAGTCGGCAAGAGACTCCACGGTTACTCTTTTAAAAATAAATGGCACACAAAAAACACTGTAATTTGAAAACACTGTAAAATCCATTTATTTTAACCCGTCGCGCGCCAATTGGCAGACACAATAGAAATTTTATTGTTATCTGTACACATGGTGTACAAACGCCACCACATCAAGCTACTACAATCTGTCAAATTTCTTTAAGAGATTTTCAACTTTATTGCTAAAGCATAAGGTTCAAATTTGATTGGTAAAATTTGTCAGTTTCGGGTAGCTTGATGTGCTGGCGTCTGTACATTCGACGTTTGAGAGGTAAAACTACTTCCTTGTACTAAGTGCGTCCTTACGCACTAGTTGTATGGGAATAATTGATGCTGTGGTAGTGGGGCTGACAGGCCAAAGTTCGCAGAACATACGTGGTAAAGCCGATCTGAACTAAAAAATAAACATAATTAGGAAAAAATTATATTTTAACAGACTAGGATGATTTAAGAACAGTCACAGAGCAACGCTACATCCTCGTAGGTATTCTACAGGGTTATTTGTAAAACACCAACAACCTCTTAAGAGGTAATTGCACTCATCATTATGAACAACTTTTACTATGGGACCAAACCTGAAATCGCGAAAAAAAAATCAGCTGTTCCCTACATTTATGTTCGTATGAGTCGTCAAAATGTAGGGAACAGCTGATTTTTTTTTCAGGATTTCAGGTTTGGTCCCATAGTAAAAGTTGTTCATAATGATGAGTACAATGACCTCTTAAGAGGTTGTTGGTGTTTTACAAATAACCCTGTATAAATAGCATTCGCCAAGTAAATGAAAACAAACTTAACATATCAAGTTTGCTGGGACTGACCAATAGATTTCAGCACGCTACTTTAACGTTCATCATAATGCAGGCCACACACGTAACGATATACTGACGGCACGGTTGGCGCAGTGATTAAGCGATTGACTGCTGCGCAGCGTGTCGCGGGTTGGATTCCCGCACGGAACAAATATTTGTATGACCTACAAGTAGTTGTTCCGAGTCTGGCTGTTTGTAATGTTTGTAAACGCACCCACAATACAGGAGACATTCCTAGTGTGGGGCAACGTTTAAAAAAAAAATACGTGCATGACTTGCACGACTTGCACAAGTACTCGTATGTATTGACACAACATTTTGCAAGTCCACACATCGTCATCACTCACTTGATATAATTAGCGTTGATGGCATCAAAGCTGGGCCTATCGTCGGCCGCCTCGGCCCAGCACCTCTCGGCCAGGTCCAGCAGTTCCACGGCAGCCCCTCCCCCGCCCCCCGCGGCCGCCCCCACCTCGCCCACCCCCACCACTGGACGAAATGGGGGGGACTCTCGAGCGCAGACGTGGCCTACTATGTCTGTACAAAAAAATATAATTTATTTAAGACTAGCTTTTGCTCGCAGCTTCACCTGGGAGGAGGTTGTATATATCCCGGTAAAAAAAAAAATGTATATATAAACATCCATATTGAGAACTTCTTCCTTTTTGAAGTCAGTAAAAAAGCTTCCTATGTTCTAACTCAGGCCATGGTACCTCTGTGTGCCAAACATCAAAATCCACTAAGCCATTATGGCATGAAAAGCTAACAGACAGACAAACAGATCGAGTTACTTATGCATTTTTTATAATATTCGTTTGGAAGTATGGATGGCAGCAATGCGAATAAATCAGCTTATTGCCAGAACTCCATTTGAATATCAGATCTACTCGGGTCCAAAGGGCTCCTTGCAAAAATCATTAGATATACACGTATTTCGAAATGATAATCAAAAAGTAAACTTGATTGCCAATTCAATCCTATTCAGTAGGATTAGCAATTAATTTAGTAGTGTTGACGTTAATTTGTTTCTTTCAAGACTCTGCAAACATCTTTAAACTTTGAATTAGTTTCACCAGTATTTGTTCTATTTATATTTTAACTACCTGCGCCCCGCGGTTTCACCCACATAAGTCTCGATCTCGTAGGAATATCGGGATAAAAAGTATTCTATATGTTAATCCTGGTTATAAACTATCTGTGTGTACCCAAATTTCACCAAAATTGGTCCAGCAGTTTGAGCGTGAAGAAGTAACAAACATACAAACACAGACACACACACTCACAAACTTTCGCCTTTAGCTTAGTTTAGTTTAATATTAGTGTGATTATGCTTTCGTAAAGTCATGGTAATTATAATAATCAAATGTAATTTCTTAAAAGCTACAACTTTATAATCACACAGACCTAATATTGAGTTCTTAGCCCGCGTCCTGATAGAGACAGCCATTTGGTAGTATTGCTATACTACCTACGGCATAGCGAAAAGTAGCTAAGGCGTAGCGAAAAGTAGCTACGGCGTAGCGAAAAGTAGCTAAGGCGTAGCGAAAAGTAGCTACGGCGTAGCGAAAAGTAGCTAAGGCGTAGCGAAAAGTAGCTAAGGCGTAGCGAAAAGTAGCTAAGGCGTAGCAAAAAGTAGCTACGGCGTAGCGAAAAGTAGCTAAGGCGTAGTGAAAAGTAGCTAAGGCGTAGCGAAAAGTAGCTAAGGCGTAGCGAAAAGTAGCTACGGCGTAGCGAAAAGTAGCTAAGGCGTAGCGAAACGTAGCTACGGCGTAGCGATAAGTAGCTACGGCGTAACAGCGACAAGTAGCTACGGCGTAGCGATAAGTAGCTACGGCGTAACAGCGACAAGTAGCGACGGCTTAGCGACAAGTAGCTATGGCATAGCATTACGTAGCGCAGTGATTGATTTATAAACTCAAACGCAAAAACGACTAAGCTTACTCAGTGGTTTTATTATTTTTAGTAAGCAAAAAAGCAAAAAAAAAAAACAAAGAATAGAATAGAATACTCTTTACTATGTACACCATATAAGTTGCAGACATAAATATAGAAATTTCATAAAATCAAAAATGAAATATCAAAATCAAATCAAAAGTCATTTATTCAAACTAGGCTGAGAATCAGCACTTTTCGAACGTCAAAATTATAAAAGACAGTCCCCCAAAACGCCCGCCCTTCACCACAGTTTTGCAGAACTATATAAACGACTTACTCGATAAATGCCAAAGAAACTTGTAGCTTCCAGTATAAAAACATACTTAAATAATATAAATTACAGTTTTTCCATTGCACTGCCCTACAAAGAAACTTCTTCTCCGTCACATTCCATTTAAAAGTTTTTTTCTTGTTCGTTATTTAAAACCGGATATTGTAGCTGGCTGGAAAAAGGCGAATACCGAGAAAACATGACCGAGTGAAGTGGTGCAATTCAGCGGGAAAATATTTTCGACAACGTTATAAGACTTTCTGGAATGTTTATTCGAGTAGAAACCATATTTTACCAGTTTTATGTATTTAAACTTTGCCAATCGTTGTAAAGAAGAGAACTAAGGGTTTATTTCGCCGTGTTTTGAGGCACATTTTTTAAGGGTAAGGTGAGCCGGTCGATTCTGGAAAAATCACACCGTGATAACTAAGGTGAAGTGAGCTTAGAGCGAGCTGTGAGTCATGCTGATGCTAGGGATTGACACTATTGACGACTCACTCCACGCTCACTTCACCCAAGTTTTCACGGTGAGATGGTTACAGAATCGCACGACTGGTGTAAGGGGTCCTACTTCTAGTCAATTTTATAGCTAAATGAATCTGCTCTTGGCCTCGATCACGCCTGATGGAAAGCGATGGATGAGATCTATGATAGAACGAGCGTGCCCAGAAGATGCCTAAGGCACTGGAACTCTCACGCATCGACGAAACACAGCAGGCTGCTTGACGCCGGACTTCGGTGGGAGGGTGGTCGCAAACCAGGCGGGTGTTAGCCCTATCACCGCAAGGAAAGAATTGGTCAGTCAGATAAGGTGTTGGGTGTGACTGTCCAGAATGCCCCGAGCGCTCGGACCAGTTGAGTAACTGGCGGAACAAACTGCGCTACATGAAGAGGCTTCTTCATGCATCCCAAAAACCTGACGTCGTCACTAACATGATTAACTCGTAGAACTATACGAGGATAGTTCAACTAGTGTTAACCCGTGAGAAGGCGCGCTATGAGCAATTTGCTCACACAAAAATCTAATTCAAAAATTTTTTGTCTTTCCCATGCCACACCAATTCAAGCACTTAAGTACCTTCCTAAATATTCACCCCCTCTCCCCTGACGCAATTCTCGATCCGCTCAGTGGCGTTGCGACCGCGCAGCAAGGCGTTTGTGGAGGCCGTGTACCAACGTGCGGCAATTTGCTCATCACGCGCCCAGCAATTACTTTGCACCGAACATGTAAAATACATGTTTTCAGTGGGTTGCGAGAGGCACATTAGTGTAGATTTAATGGATGAATAACAGTTTTTAGTTTTTGTTATGGAACAGTTTTTATTGTGATTTTTATGAAACGTGCCAAAAAAATTAATTAATACTAGGTGGTTTTGTTATTTGCGTTAGAAGTTGCTATTATGTTTAATAGTTTTGATTAAAATACTTGTTTTCTTACTTACTAAACCTTGTGTTATTTATTTAAATACATTATAAGCCAATAAATATAGAAACACTAAAAATATAAACATTTATGATAGTGTGAGCAATTTGCTCGCACGCGCCTACTCGTGTAAGAAAATTAGGCGCGCCTTCTCACGGGTTAAAATACAAGGTGGCAGAGACATCGATGAGCATACTGTAACCATGAGTTTAGCACATGATTCTACACCCCCTAGCGTAGAAAGGGCTTTAAAGCATAGAGCTTTAAAGCCCCTGCAAACCTACTGTCCACCATTTTTTTTTTCTTTCAAAATTGCGCCCAAGCATTAAACCTATACAACGTGTAACGTTAAATGCGCAAAACCTCAGACACCCCAACTGATTTTTAATTCAATTAACCTATTTCAGAGAGAAAATAAGTCATTAAAATTTCTTTAAAGGTTTTTATGTGCTGTTTTAGTTTTACTGGCCATTCTGACCGTTTCTTGCATCTGCGACAACGCTTTGTCGAGGGAGGAGTCGTCACCGGGCCGCTGCGCCACGCTGACATTGGGTTGCTTGACCTATTAATAAATAGACACGGCAACGTTTTTAATAAAGATTTTTTGAAAAATGTGACCTATATTAAAAAGTGGTTCAGTTAATTCTGCTCGTTATACTGATCAAACTATTTTCAGGTTTTGCGCATTTAACTTTACACGTTGTATAAATCGATAACTGACAAAATTTCAACGCAGGGAGGTTCATAATTATTAACTGAATCCAACGTAACAGAAGTCCAATTCTTGTAATTAAAAACGTTCAAAGTCGCAATCTCATCTCAGCGACAATCAAAATCAATAACTTTTCAAAAATGTAGGGAAATTAGGGGTATTTTTGACAGCTTGCAGTGTAAACGTAGGTTGCGCGTCGATAGTGCCACCCTGTATAAACCAGTTAGCAAGGTCACTTACCTTTATTCGACATAGTAGGCGTATAATTGTGGAAGGGACCGGCTCTCAGCACGATCTCTTCGAGAATAATGCCGAAGCTGTACACATCTCCTTTGAGTGACGCCGCCGCGCCCGGGTATATGCTGGCAGCCACCAATTCCGGTGCTGTCCATAGCAACTCTAAAAGGAAGCCATATTTAAATTCAAGAAAAAAAAATATCACTATTATACTGCATGTATCAGAAATGTACGGTTATATTTAAGGTTGTAGTACAGACCATCAAACTGAACAACTTTCTCCGTAGGATCAACATAGTAGTCGCAAAAAAAAAGCAGCCGTCCCATAAATAAGATCTCAATATAAAAATCTTTTACATACAGGCAAATTTAAAACAGCACTGCTGAAAAAGAATATTATTCACATGGTACCAGTGGTATACAATAAAGTACCTGATGATATTAAAAATTGTACACTACAAATATTTAAAAAGAAATTAAATAAATTGCTACTTGAAAAATGTTATTATACAATAGATGAATTTTTGAATGACAAATCCATATAATTGTTTATAAACAATGATTTTCCTCATGATTTTATTCTATTTTATTCAGATTTTGATTGTATTATTTGACTGATTTATTAAATTATTACTGACATTGTATTATTGACTAATTATTAACTTGTTTTTGACATTGTTTACCACTGAATGAATTTACAAATTGAATGATATTTATATTTTTGTTGTCTATTTTAATCATTTGAAAATAAGTGACATATTTGCTGTCTTAATTATTTCGTAACTAATTCTAATATAAAAAAAAAAATTGCATGCCTCACGGCAGATTGTATTGGATTCTTCTCTTACTTAACACCATATTTTTGTACCTACATTCATAGCAAATGAATTATTTCATTTCATTTCATTTCATACATTTCTGTCGAGCAGGTATTGAAGTAGATAGTGTATAGGACAGTTCATAATATTTTCGCAATACGATGTTGGTCACAAGGAGAAAGTTGGTCAGTTTGACCGTCGTTCTCTTAAATGTGACCACACCTTTTTGATAAATGCTAAATAATTAAATTAATGGCAACCCCACTAATTTTAGCTAAGAATGCTAACTATCTAGAGGACCATTTTGATCGAAGTGATAATAATAATTTCGTTTCTCGGTTTTGTTTGCGATTCGTTTCCATGTATTTTTATATCTACACCTACCAAAGTAAAAACTTGTCACAAAACAAATTACGGACTTATCTAATTACCGTTCACAAACTTTGATAGTTTACAGTTTGTGACCCATAACGAACGAACAACATTAAAACTATTCCAAAATCACAAACAAACCAGATACTAATTTGATTAACACCTCAACAGAGACAAGCAAAATTAGCATTCATTACTATAGTAATAGGTGTCATCCTTTATCAGGTCGGTGGGCGTGCACAGCGTGTTGAGTCCGTAGTCGGAGATCTTCAGAACGAAGCGTCCATCGATGAGGCAGTTCGAGGAGCGAAGCTTGCCGTGTGCACCCAGCCCGCCATGGAGGTAACACATGCCCTGGACAACGAATATAGAGAGGGATTACGATAAAGTTGTGTCAATTCAATTCTGCCAGCCTTTTGGGGAATTTTCCCATTGACAGCAATTGGGAACATTTTTTGATGTCCAATGCGCTACCTTCTTTATATTACTTATATTCGTAGATATTATTATACAACGTGTAACGTTAAATGCGCAAAACCTCAGACACCCCAACTGATTTTTAATTCAATTGATCTATTTCAGAGAGAAAATAAGTCATTCAAAAAATTGTAAAGGTTTTATGTGCTGTTTTAGTTTTACTGGCCATTCTGATCGTTTCTTGCGTCTGCGACGACCCTTAACCAAGGGAGGAGTCGTCACCGGGCCGCTGCGCCGCGCTGACGTTGGCTTGCTTGACCTATTAATAAATAGACACGGCAACGTTTTTAATGAAGATTTTTTGAAAAATGTGACCTATATTAAAAAGTGGTTCAATGAATTCTGCTCGTTATTCTGATCCACGGAAAAGAAAAAACACTGGAAATAGTAAGTAGGCGTGGCAGTGTCGCCGCTAGTAAATACTGCAGTACGCACTTGCTGTTCAAGCGCTTTCATTCGCAAACTAGACTGCGTCAACATATAATTTAATTTAAATAATATTAAAATGCCTTATTGTGCCATACTGGACTGTAAAAACCATAGTCGGACTAAAAATCTAACTCATGGAGGTGTATCATACCACCGGTAAGTATTATTTCCGGATTTATTTTAATAAAATGAAAAAATAAAATTTCGTCAAACATTGCACAAGATATACAAACAAAAATTGTCCTTAATGTCATGACAACAAAGTTGATTTTCTTTTCCCGGTTATTAGCCTTTCTAGAATATTTGCTTGTCTACCTATACTTTTAACGCTATCCAAATAGTGCGTGACTTTATCGATAAAATCAATCGACATGTATTACATTGCCTTTTTAAAATAAAAGTATTTGGATATGTATGTAAGTAATATAATACAGTTAATTATTAAATCAACAAAGTTAAAAAATAAAAATTGTAGGATGATATTCGTGATGTAATTTTAAATACATCTAGCTAAAGAGTTAGTTACAACATAGCAGTGGACGATGACGATGATTTCAGCTGAGATGATGGTAATGATGATAATTGTAAGGTTATATTTTCCTTCCTTAATAATTTCAGTTTTCCTAATGATCCAATTTGTAAAGAGATATGGATCAACGCTACTGGAAGATTAAGGTGGTTCCCTACAAAAAACAGCACTATATGTTCGCAGCATTTTAAAGAAGACGATTTTATTATAAAAAAATCTGGTAACAGATACTTAAAGGATAACACAAAACCAATTAAAAACGTTTTAAATCGTATTTCTCTGGTAAGTGCAAAAACAACATTTTAACTAAATTAAAATACTTTTCAATACTCTCGTAAAGTGGCTCTTATGGCACCGTATTTAGGGACGTCAGGCGGCGTTTTACGAAATTGTGTTTTTTACTTTACCATTGTTATTTTTTTAATCTTAGCATAGAACTTAGCTAATTATACCAAACTATTTTGCAAAATAAAATCTTCATTTTTAATTTATAGTAAATTAACACAATACGTGTAAATAATGGTCTTATTATTTATGCCATAGGTTACTGATGGTCAAATTAATGCTGCAAAAACAAGCTCCGCTCCAATAGCATCTACATTACAACCCCTAGTTGAGGCTGACATTTTTATGCAACCAAAAATAACTGCGCATGTCAAGGTACCTTGTCTGATTATAATATCAAAATAACAGGTTTTTACTAAATGCATATGAAAATACTGACAGGAAAAACACAATTTAAAAAAAATTGTCTGTCTGTCTGTCGGTTTGTTACGGGAAATCTCCGAAAAGGCTGGGTCAAAGATAGCATGAAATAATTTGGGCTACTCTTAGAAAAAGTATTAGGGGAATTAAGCCTAAAAATAATTAAAAGCTAAAAAATCATTTATATGCGGACGAAGTTGCAGGCAATAGTAATTCTCTTATCTAAACACTCAAAGGTGGTGTTACTCTGAAATTTATTTTTGTTTCAGTTTGATGATTCTCAAAAGGAGAACGAGCCCATGTCGACTAACCAAGACTTGATTAATATTAATTATAATAATTCTCCAAAATCACAAAAAATGAAACAATTACTTGAATTGAAAAATAGAAAAATAAATCAACAGAATTTGAAAATTAAAAGATTGCAAGCTAAAAACAGACGATTTAAAAAAAAAATTACGAACCTTGAAGAACTTTTAAAATCTATAGAGGGAAAATTTTCTATTCAGAATGAGCACTTGAGAAATTTAGAGAATACAAATCTATCAGTAAGTTACTTAAAAGTTATAGGTATAAAATCTTAGATGAGAAGTAATAAAATGACATGACAATAAATTGTATCTAACAACAAGGCCTACAATATATGAACTAAGGAACCACCTGGTTGGTTCTAACTTGAATAAAATAAATTACCGGTATCAACAAAAAGTATTATACTTTTCAGGTTCATGAATTGATTGCTCGGCAAGCCCTTACAGAGAAGTCAGGAGTAATATCAAGACGAAAATATTCGCCAGCACTGCGAACTTTTGCCTTGACTTTACATTATTACTCCCCAAAGGCATACGATTACGTAAGAAGAACGTTCAATACTAGTCTGCCTCATCCACAGACACTTAAAAAATGGTACTCCAAAATAGGCGGAGAACCAGGCTTTACAAAGGAGGCCTTTGAAGCAATTAAATTAAAATGTTTGAACTCAGAACATTGCATTGTTGGTGCTTTAATAATTGACGAAATGGCTATTCGTCGACGTATTGAGTGGGACGGTCAAAGGCTGCATGGCTACGTGAACATAGGTACTGGGCTAGAAGGGGATCATCTGGAAGAAGCCAAAGAAGCGTTAGTGTTTTTAGTGTCAGCAATCAATAGTTGTTTTAAAGTGCCGGTTGGCTATTTTCTAGTAGATGGAGTTCCAGGGGCACAACGTGCTGAATTAGTAAAGCAATGCATCGAACTGCTTCATAACTCTGGTATGAAAATAGTTGCTCTAACTTTCGATGGCTGCGCCGCAAACTTAGCTATGGTGACTAAACTTGGTTGCCATTTAGAAAAAAACGAAATTAAATTTGAGCACCCTGTGACCGGATCGCCAGTCGTAATTATATTAGACCCTTGCCATATGATTAAATTATTGCGCAATACCTTGCAAACATATAAAAAAATTATTGACCAAGATAATAATAATATTGAGTGGCAATTCCTTAAGGAATTAAATAACGTGCAGGTCAGTGAAAAATTTCACTTAACAAATAAGTTGACCCACCATCACATAAACTTTGAGAACCAAAGAATGAAGGTTAAATTAGCCACACAGCTATTTAGCTCAAGCGTAGCAGAAGCTCTAAAGTTTTGCCGTGAAGACTTGAAAATGAAAAAATTTCAAGGTAGTGAAGCTACTGAAAAATTTATAAAAATTATTAATGATATTTTCGATATTTTTAATACAAAGAACTTGCATCAATATGGGTTTAAAAAAGCATTAAAGGAAAATAATGCAAGTGAAATATTTGATTATTTAAATATGGCTTGTCTTTATATAAGTAACCTGAAAACGGAAAACTGTATCCCTTTAATAAAAAGCCCTCGTAAAACAGGATTTTTAGGTTTTATTGGATGTGCTGCTGCCTTAAAACTATTATATAATGAATTGATCGTCACAAAAATGTTGGTTTATTTACCATTCTATAAATTGAACCAAGATCATATAGAATTGTTTTTTGGAAATATACGTGCACATGGAGGTTCCAACAATAATCCCACAGCTCGTCAATTCGTGGCGGCGTACAAAAAATTGTTGATACATGTCGAAATTAAAAATTCAGATTTAGGAAATTGTACAACATTAGAAAATATATCCATTTTAAATTGTACCTCGGCAGTAGAGCGAATAAATAAAACTAGTGGACCGAACTTATTACAAGAGGATTTGAATGAAGAAAACATTGAAGCTGATATTCAACTAACGATTGAAAACATTTCCGATTTTAGTTTACAAGTAATTGCGTACATTGGAGGGTACGTTGTGCGTGTCTTAATTAAAAGTATTAGATGTGATATATGTGTAGCAGCTTTAACGACACACGAAAGTAACGATTTACATAAATTTATTATTGCTAAAAATAAAGGGGGTCTACTATTTCCGTCAGCAGATACAATCAAAATTTGTAAAACAGCTGAATCTGTAGTGCGAAGCGTAGAAGGAACAATTTTTAAAAAAGAAACATTACTTATTAAAATAGTAAAAATGTTTATAGGGACGAACATTTTTGAAAATATTAATTACCATCAGATTGACCAATTCCCAGCATCAAATCATGTTACAGACCTAATTAAAGCAATCGCCGAAAAATACATGAATGTTAGAATACACCACATTCTAAAATTAAATAAAAAAATATCCAAACGGCAGGTCCTTAGTAAATACGTTTTATTTCAAGGACAGTAGCTTTATCCATAGTACGTTTGTACGTTTTCCATAATAATTTAAAAGTACCCGTAAATGTTTTTAGTAAATTATTTTATTTTTATGTTGTATAATACTTTTTTCATTGTTTTATACTGTCTAAAACTCACATAGCAATTTAATAATAAAATATTGCGATGTTTTCAGCATTTTTTTCAATTACCCTGTATATAATTGAAAACTGCAAACAAAAAGGTATTTGATTTACATGCAAATAAATACCCTTTTCACTTCGTTTCAAAAATTGCCCTACGTCATATTAATTTCATTATTTTAATATTATCACACTATCGCATACAATATTTTTTTCGCATTATATGTTTTAAATATGTTTAAATACTATCGATAATATTTCGATCGAATTAGGTTACTTCACTATTTGAGTAGCAACCTGCATTCCTGTCAGTGATACGCCATTCAAATACCACCCTTATTTTTACGTAGTTACAGTTCATACTGAACAATGCCATCTAGTGACGAGTGGCGGTACTTGGTAGACCAATATGTATTTCTATCTAGTTTTTGTCAATTTGATTTATATATCGTTGAAATTAAAGTTGCATTTCGTATAATATTTTTTTTCCATTTTGTTTACGCCCTTATTTTTTTTATAGCCAATCGTATCTTCGGGTTTGCAGTAAGAGTAAATCGTAAATGTGTGAGTTTGGCGACACCGGTTCTGGTACAAACATTCCCTCAAGCTAATTCCAGTTTGTTTTTTCTGTTTCGTGTTCTGATCAAACTATTTTCAGGTTTTGCGCATTTAACGTTACACGTTGTATAATTTAGTGTTAGCTTGTATATTGTATTAACTGTTAATTCATGGTTGGTTGTTAACAAAGACATTAAATAATTTTCTTTATAATAAAAATCCCATAAAGTTTTTAAGATAAAAAAATCTCACGTTACTTTAAAGAAATCCATGACAGTAAAAAGTTAAGCTATTTTTTTAAAACCCTCCAAGGACTCGATCCAGCCTTACCGACTTCAAAAAAGGAGAAGGCTCTCAATTTGAGTGTCGGCTCTCAATGTGCCCGAACATACATAAGAAAATATATATATTTAATATATATATTTTCTTATGTATGTTCGGGCATAACTCCTTCATATAATTATAGACGTATTTGCAAAATTATTTTTAATGGATAAGGTATGTCTCAAAGGTGGTCCCATATAAATTGGACTAACTTTTTTTTGGGTAGTTCTTGAGCTAGCTTCAATAATAAGATATTTTTCCACTTAGTTTACATTAGTTATAAAAACATTATCGTTTTAATAACTTCATGTCACTGATATTTACATAGCAAGTAGTGTTATAATATGCATTTGTGAGGGGTAGGTACAACTAAAACGTGAAAAATAAAAACATTTTTACAAAAAAAAAAAAAAAAAAAACAACAACCGACATCCAGAAAAAACACTACAAAGTGAAAAATAACTTTTATTTCAAAAAACGAAAATGCAAAAGCACGGGACACTTGACTCTAATAAAAATTAGCACTTTATTTCACAAACGCATCCATGAATCGAAAAAAAATTAAAAGAGCTTTTCAAAAATAACGGTAGACGAGAAAGAAAACATCCCCACTTTACGTGTAGAGGAGGTACCCTAAAAAATTTACTTTCAAGATTTTATTTTACCACGTTGTCGGCGTGATTAATATGTATATCCATGCCAAATTATAGCTTTCTAGTACTAAGATTCTCCGAGCTAAGCTGCGGACGGATGGACGGACATGGCGAAACTATAAGGGTTCCTTGTTGACTGCGGAACTCTAAACAAGCCGAAACTAACTCAGAAGTCACAGTCCAGACATAATCAGAGTCAGATCATTTGATGATAATGAATAAAGTTCATCCGGTTATTTTTAGAGATTTAAACTTACATGAGGTAAGATTCTGTTGACGATTTCTTGTGTTGGCGCCGCAATGAAGCTACGGCGCGGCGTGCAGTGCAGAGTTATATTAATAAAAAAAGTGCGTCGCAAACTTTTCTATCAAAAAAATACCAATAAATTGAGCCCCTAAAAAAGTTCTAACTTGCTCGTATTTATTTTACTCGGTATCTACTCGTATATATATGTCCAAACTTTGCCTCCCGGCGGCGGTAGTGGATTAGCACGCAGGTCGTAATTTAGAAAATATTCTACACTGAATTCGGATTAGTTATGGAGCGATATTGGAAAAGAAAAATGTATACTAATATTATAAACATATTTTTTGTTCCGCTTTCACGCTAAACGGCTGGACAGATTTGGATGAAATTTAGCACATCGTTGATTAGGACATAGGATACTTTTATCCCGATACTGTCATGGAATCGAGACAAACTGCAGCTATTTTTGTTATAAATAAAAACTGAGCATTTCTACAAACGCAAGTTGCGACCCCATCATAGTTGGGAAAAGGCAGGCAGTTGATTGTATTGTTACTTAGTCATTTAACTTAGTATTTAGTGTAAATAGTCAGTTATTTATAATATTAGTTCAGAATTATAGATTAGTTGTTCTGGGCCCTGAACACACGTCAAACAAAAAATAAAATAAATAATCATCGTGTGAAATGAAATCCTTTAAAATAGCAACTCACGGTTACAACGCTTTCACGTTGAAACTACAAAAGGCTGTGTTTTTAATAAAAAATAATTAATTTAACAAACAATTATTGCTTCGTGGGAACCTTTCACCTTTGATTGCTTTGATTATTGTTTCAATAAAGGTTAAGAAACCTTTTAACAAGGATATCCATTGAGCAACTACAACAATTACAAAATACAATTAGGTTAGAATAACCCTGAAAATCATTGAGTTACATGCTTGGCGAAATGGGGCCTACAGTAAGTTTCCATTTTCCTTATATATCAAACTACCCGCGACTTCGTCTGCGATCCAGGATGAAAAGTAGCCTCCAGGTCATGAAAAGAAAGAAAGTGTAACAAACAAACATACAAAAAAATTTAATCTTTTCTTCTTTTTTTTAATTAGAATTAAAGTAAAAAATTAAAATAAAAATTTTAGTGTAAATTATAATTAAATTACTGATTTAACCTTTGACTGGTGACATGGTTTTTTTGTAACGTAACTGGTGACGAACGGCCTGAGAGGCCGCTGCTGTACCTGGGTTATAGCATAGAACCTAGGTGGGGTAGCTTGCTGTAGTCTTTAAAAATAGACTGTTAGTATATCTAAGGATAAAATAAAACATAAAAATAAACTCTAAATATGTATTTCAGTAAGAAAATTTTCTATTTCTAAATAATTAGGAACTTAAATCAAAATTTGGACATGAGATCGATAATTACAACAAAAACACTAAATCAAAAGCTTATAACAAATATACTTATTGTTTTTTAAAGTTTAAATACTAAATAATGAAAATAAAAAGAAAGCCCCAGTCGCTGGTACTATTTTTAAAAACTGACAATGGTCAAACTTTATAATCATATTTATTGACAATCAGGGCATAATTGTTTAGCACATTGCTCGATAAAGGTTCATTATCATTTTCACTGTCTGACTGATTCTCTTGAATTGGTCCTTCATCTTCAGAAGTACTTTCTTCGGTTTCCGTGTCATGATCACTTTGCTCTGGGGCGAAGTTCTCCGGAAAATCCTCGGCTTCCGAACCACTTGAGTCTTCTTGTTCCAAATGTGCTTCAATTTGAGTATCTTCTATTCATCTACTGGTGTTTGGTACTAAATTCTTAACTAACGACACCCTACGCTTCTTTTTTTGAGGTTCGGACTTATCCATTTCAAGTAATAACTGTAAAAACACGAAAAAACAAACAAACAAAATTACTTCAAAAAGTTACGTAATTGGTGACATAAGGTCTGAGAGACCGTTACCGTACTTTAAATCGATGTAACTTACCGATTTGAGACAAATCGACGCAACTATTCCCCTCTACGGCGTTGGCGCAACTAAAGTCGAAGCTACTGAGGCGTTGAAACATTAGACGTGCGGGGAAGGGGGTGAAATGATGATTCACTAACTCCGCTCGGCCTGTGAGACCGCTTGTCACCAGTTAAAGGTTAATAAGGGAACTCCACAGCGGAGATGACACCCTGTCAGCCACAGTCTTCAAGATTACGTTGTGGCTGCCACGCATTCCACAGATCAGGGATACCGTCCTTTTGCGAATGATGGCATGAAAGCCATCAGTGTGAAACAACGCACACATCCCCAATGCACTACAGAAACGTGGCAGCCCCAGCATGATCCTGATATTATTATACTGGACGCGAAGGGCATCCAGCGATCGGCTGGTGTGACAGACTAACAGATTTCCAGTGTAAAAGCTCTGAGTGCCTTAAAAAGCGTAACTTAATAGCGTAAGGAAATGTCCCAAATATTCAAATGCTACGACACGATTTACGCTCAAACCATTTAGGGTAATATTGTGAAAATGATCAGCTTAGACAAATTTCATCCAAATCCGATCGGCCGTTTTAGCGTAAAGACGTAATAGACAAACATACAAAAAATAAATAATAATAATTTAAAATAAATTAATATTAATTTAGATGAAATACTCTGAATAGTCCGTCTATATTCCTAAATAAAAAAAGATAGGCAGAGAAATTTTTCGTATACAAGTTCAACGTCAGTCAATCACAGTTAGTAGAAAAACTACTATTGAAGTACCTATTGACTCAATGATTCATAGTTTTGTTTATGTTAAAAAATAAGTATTACTTACTTTATAACATTATATGATAATGTGAGGACTGTATGGGTCATTTTTTTCTGTTTTCCTTCTTAGTTAGTTTTAATCATGATCTGGCAGTTTGAGTAATTTATGCGGCCTACCCAAATGTCCTTTCATTGGTATTGTTCGTCGAATCGTGAAGCTCCTCAAGTTCTGAGTTGAGCTGCACGATTTTTGACAAATGCGTGCACTGATTGGACAGGCCCGCTCAATCTGTGTGGTTCTTTACTCAAAAGACGATTTCAGACATCAATCTACATGGTCTTCACATGATCTGACCAAGATTATGTCTGGACTTTAAAAAAGACTGTGACCTCTGAGTTTGTTTCGGCCTTTCTTCTCAGAGTAGTCAGATAGGAAACGCCGACCTCATCTAGTTTAAAAAAAAATGTGATTGACATGTAAAAGTATTTGTAGAAACCTACTTACAGAAAATAAATCATTTATCATTTATAAATCATTTATCATTATAAAGTGTGTATTGACGAAGGTTCATAAATAATGATTCACAATTGTAAATACCTTACGGACAGTCTCTCTCAATTTTCTTACAGTGGGGCCGACGAGAGAATGCGTTCTTGACACCTGTCAGTTTCATATAAACGAATAGGTATTTTGCGAATTTGATCTTTATTAGCTACTAGAATTGTCGCTCTGACAGATGTGAGGAACGCATTCTCTCGACGGCCGGAATGTTATGGTAATGTTACTGTTCACGACAGTTAGAAATATACACAGACGAATTGAGAGCCTTCTTTTTGAACGTTACGTAGATCTTACTGGTAATCGTTCGGCTGTTCTTACCTGCACAATATCATGCACGAGCGAGGTCCTGAAGTTCCAGTCAAGCTGCAGCTCGTCATTAGAGAGGACGTCCTTCAGCGAGCCCTTAGGACAGTACTCTGTGAGGACAAACACTAGCGGACAGTCGACGCAAGCGCCGATAAACCGCGCTGTGTTCTCGTGGGATACGTTGCGGGCCTGGTTGGAAAGGATAGAGACATGTATAGACAGGACAGGTAACTTGATTGCTGAGCATATTGGGGTATATTTATAAACGTTGCTTAAAGTTATGTAATGATTAGCATCAGCTGGAGTACAGCTGTGACCGAATGGTGGCCAAGGTTTGGCCAAAAAACCAGGGCCGCCCAAAAGCGCGCTGGGTTGATGATATCCTCAAAGTCGCGGGAAACACCTGGATGAGGGACGCACGGAACCGGGAAGTATGGCAGACGAAAGGGGAGGCCTACACCCAGCAGTGGGTGATTCCGGGCTGAAATTATATTATGTTTTTCTCTGTGGCAATGTTGCCGATGTTGACAATTCTGCCAATATCAGATGAGATATGAGAAAACGTGGGAGAGAAAGAAAAGAAAACTAAAACTCTACATCCAATAAATAGTTGAATTTACTATGAAACTTGTTGACGAGTATTAGTAGGTAGGTAAATACACTGAAACAAACAAATAAAAAATAAAATGTTAGTTATATTACTAAGCATATACATAAATGATCACACAAAAATCATCATATTTGGATGTCATTGACGCGGATAAAATATATCAAAGCTTCAAAGAGCTTCGGGGAAGTAGGGATGGAAAGTTAGTTGGGACAGAAATCTTTAAATTAAGGAGATGGCTATATAAATCATGGGCTGGGTTATTATTGGAGCAGTTAATAAACATGTTCTCCAAAGTACCTTCATCCAACTTCCGCTGAAATGATAATGATGATGATGAATTATTTGTGACTGTTTAACCATAATTTTTTGACGTTTATACGTCTCATAACTTTATGCAACGTTTATCAATAAAGGGGATTGACTCATCCATTTGTCGTTTATTGCCTTTTTACACCACTGGCAAAAAAATACAAGTGAGATTGGAATTTCTGGAAAGTTAGTAGTCAATTTGCTTTACATACAAAATAAGATTTCCGATACTTACCAGATGCTCTCAAATATAACCACGAGAATCCTAACAACACAGATATTCAATTACAGTATCAAAACCTCTTATCAGAACCCAATCCCCTAGAAACGAAAGTTACAAAGTTACTATACAATATCGGAGACATTGATTCGGCCGGCCATCCGATCCCGTCACATCAGCTTTCCGCGACTCGGAACTACGTGACACTTCTGTGACATCTCATTCGTTTAGATGTCACAGACATTTTCACTATCAAATTACTTGAGATAGGCGTGAATTGAAACCGCGTTCTAGAACAGATTGGATTCTTGATAATTTTACTCTTGACTATTTAACCTAAGCAGAGAGCTATCTACACACCAGAGCTTGTGGATAAGTAATAACAGCCCCACGGGTCGATAGATCAGGTTAAGCTATGCTTGCCGCGGTTGGTCCGTGGATGCGTGACCACCATTACATGCCTTCGTATCTCGGAAAGCAGTTCGCCTGGCTGCCATTCGTGGAACTTTGATAGTCGTTACGAGCCAGAACACCAGAAGTATGACAACCAGTCTTAACAACTGCTCGTTATTCTGATCAAACTATTTTCAGGTTTTGCGCATTTAACGTTACATGTTGTATATATACATATATCAGGTAATCCCTTATAATAGGTATTAGAGTTAGGGCAGATTTCTCCAACACCAGATAATTCTATCAGAGGACTAATTTTGAATTGTTGACAGTTCTTCCATACACAAACTGTCAGACGTCAATTTTATTCCACGAATAAAAATTATATGTCGATTGAACAATCAGCCCTTAGTCAATAAAAACGTTATACGAGTAGTGTACAGTACAAACATTTGAAACTAGAATTTTAAATCATAATCTGACATAACAGCTGAATTGGGGAGTTTCGACTAACTTTTGGAGGGCACTGTACGTCAAATAACAACGATTACGTAATCGGTCTTATTTGACGTAAGTCAAGGATATTATTTTGTGAAACGTTTTGTTTTTTTTTTTTTTTTTGATAATAATTTGCGCCATTTTTGACGTTAAGTGGACATGAAACAACCCGTTTAGTTACCTAACCTAGTTTACTCACTGTACTGTGGAAACTTATACGAAATATAGCATTCTTTCAATCGGCGATCAATCATCCATTTGCGAACAAAAGATCCATCAACTTAATTATTGGGTACGAGTAGTAATCTATTAATTGATGTTGGAATGGCGTCGCTGGCATTATGAGCTCACTAGTTAGATATTGGAACACTTCTCATTGAATAACTACGCCTATTACCTACATTGGGTGCATGACACACACACACACACACACACAACATACATACATACATATTATATATAGTTTTCACTTATTAACAAATTTTTGAATTCGGCCCACCGCGTCAAACCGCGTCGTCCACCCGCGCTATTAACCTTTTGAACGCCAATCACTTGTATAATACGAACTTGTATACAAGTGATTGGCGTTCAAAAGGTTAATTAGATTTCGCTTAGCGTCCTTTGTGATTATTTATTTTTTATTTTTGCTCAGTTCCCAAGCCTTCCTCAAGGATTCGGCAACCTAATGCAAAAATATCAAATCGATCTGGTAGTTCCAGAGATTAGCGCGTTCAAACAAACTCTTCAGCTTTATTATTTATCAAAATAATGATTGACATTTGAAAAGAAATCATTCCACTTCATAATAGTTGTGTATGTATTTATTATTTAGATTACGTTATATTTATTAACATTCTAGTGATATTTATTTTAGAAGTATGTATGTATGTATGTATGTTTATTTGTATGTATGTAAGTATATTATCATAGTATTTGCACAGTATTAAATATTTCCTATGTTTAGTTTTATTAAGTGAATAATTGTTTACGATTTTATGTTTTCTTTTTTATTGTCTTCTTTTCTCTTTCACACGCTGTCTGTCTACATCTCTCTATCTATTGTCCTATCACAGGTATGGAAGAGATTTCTTATGAAGTAAGCATCACCTTTGTACCTATTTTTCTGTTCTGTTTTTCTCTTCTGTTTATATATACATTTCTGTGTACATAAATGGTAAATCAATAAGAAAAAAAATATTATTCAAGAATTCTTTCGTCAAAGTTTCCTAAGAATGTAACAACATTTGTATTTGCCGTCAATTGAAATCTGATAAGTATTATTATGTCTGTAAATTCAGTGGAACAGTAAAACAACATTTATAAGACAAGTCTCGACGAAAAGTTTGATCTGATTAAAAATTATTTTGTTCGGGAAAGTTATATCAATTCTCTTTTACCTGTTTGATCTCCCACAGAAGTTTCTTGTTAAGATCCAGCTTCTTTCTGTGTATTTTCTTGACGGCCACCCTGTTTCCCTTGTAGAGGCCGACGGTGAATGAGGACAGGGTCAGCGAGGGAGTGCCTAGTGTAGAGGCTGCCCCGGTACTGCTCCGAGTACTCCAGCCCAGAGACAACTATAGTTTTAAATAAAAGAAGAATGTACAGACGCCACCACATTAAGCTACCCGAAACTGCCCGATTTTCCCAATCAACTTTGTACCTTATGCTTTAACGATAAAGTTGAAAATCTATTAAAGAAATCTGACAGATTGTAGTAGCTTGATGTGCTGGCGTCTGTACATACATCACATAAATATAATTGCGAGATATTTTCGAAGACAGGTGACATCTACAAACACGCACTGGATCCGCGTCGTGGATTACGGCCCACTCTTTCTCGCCGAGAGGAAGCCTGAGGTGTTCCAGCGGTGGGAAGATTATAGACAGATTATGCTAAGATATATTAAGAAACAAAGCGTTTCGCAAACTTTCCTATCAGATACCAATAAATCGAGCCCTTAAAAAAAGTTATAACTTGCTCTTATTTGCCTCCCGGTGGTATTGGATTAGCACGCAGGTCGTAATTTTGCCAATATTTTACGCTGAGTTCTGATCCTTATGAAGCAATATTGTATTAGGAAATATATATTTGTTCAGTCTAATCGATTCGATTTTGTCTACGCACAACCAAGTATTAGAAGTAAATGCTTTCGACATAAGCGGATATTGCTTATATCATAGCGCTTAGCAGATTAATTGGCAATAATCAAATAACTCCTAGGCCAGTAAGTAATTGCATCTTTTTAGTCTCAATTAAATACTTTTTGTGTGATTCTACCAAACCAGCCGATGGAAGTACAGTATTGAGGAAGGTAGGAAATAAAGCATTTTGTATCTGCGTTGGTAATATGATTATGACTCACTCAGGAGCACTCTCAAAAGACGCGGTATTTTGAAATCTCGTAACAGACGTGTTTAATTAGGTTACCTAATAATGCTAGCAGAAGATAGATAATAATCGCCCAACAGTTCCTAAAGTACCTACTTTGGGAACTGTTGGGCGATAAAACAACTTAATATGAATACTACAAGATCGACCTTCATTGCCAGGTCATGTACATTAGAAATACCATAGGTTCGACATATTCCTAAAGAGGATTTTTAAATTCCGTGCTCAAGTTTTAACGTTTTAAATAAATACTGTATTGTTCCAAAACTTGGCGATTATTCGTCAATCCAATAAATATTGTATGAGAAATATGTATATGAGAAAGTAATATTTATACTTTTTTTCTCTGTCTATCTGTTGGTTACCTATTCACGCCTTACCGACTGACCGTATTTAGCTAAAATTCGGCTCAGTGGTAAAACCATGGTCTGGGTTAGGACATAGGATACTTTTTATCCTGCTCACGTAGCATGGCCAATTCTATTTCTATTCTAGCAAGAATAGACAAAGTTCTTTCTATCTAACTCGACATCTCTTCTGCCCGAGCACGGGATTCATGTTTCTATGAAGTTAAAGACATATATTTTTTCCATAGCCACAATGAGCAAATTTTAAAATCAATATAGATTCTTGTCTAGGTCCAATGTGAGACTATTTGACAAAAGTAGAGAAAAATTATTCGTCATGCTAGAATTTGTAGACTTTTGTCGACTGAAGATTAGAAAATGGTAGAAATCTTTCTACAATCTGATATTTCGTTGTATTCTTCCGTCGACAGAACCCGTTTCTATGGTGGGCATGCTACGCAAGCTGGTAGTATGGCTCCGTGGGATAATTTTTATCCTCTTCGCGTGCAAGGTCGTCGCCTAACTGTATAGTCGTGGTCGAACTGTATACGTTCGCATTATAATGGATAGCATACCATTATAATACGAACGTATACAGTTCGATAAATTAAAAAAAGAATTGCTCGCTTTATTCGATTATAAGCTCCAATTATCCAATATTTCGTGTATTATTGCTGAACAATTAATAAATCGACTCAAACAACGAATTAATTGGACGCTACAGCGAACAGAACGGACTTTATTATTGTTTATTTTTAATACATAAAAATTATACCATATATTTTTGCTATCGTTATTAATTTTTGAGATACGTACCCATTTGTAGTATACAGGGTCAAATTAAATTATGTAGCGAAACTCCGCAGATAATGATGTATGTCGATATGTAAACACGATTGAACTAAAAAAAATGTTTGACGATAATTGTTTTCTGGGGTCGACATCTGGTAGTGCAATTACATGTAGAATAAATTGAAAAATATATATATTTTTCTTTTGTGTTATCGTGTATATGTTCGCAGTTTTATGACAAAATCATGTTTTTTTATAAAACCGGAAGAAGACAAAATTATTACATTATGTTGTCATAAACAAATACATCATTGTTTGCTGTCTCTAATTGTTTTATTTATTAAAAGAAATAGCAACTGACATTGTTTTTATCATAAAACTAATCCAGTCTAGGTTTTTGATAAAAAAAAAAACTAGATTTTCTCAAGTTTATAACATAAAATAATAATTTTGTCTTCTTCCGGTTCTTGATTAAAAGCCTAGTTTTTGACCAAAAACCTGATTTTGTCATAAACCTGCGACATATAGATACCATTAACCATTACCTAATTCTATGAAGTTTACATAAACTATAACTGATATTTAAAGAAAAAAAAAAAATGTTTTGTGTTTTTTGCTGATATTTCAAGTACCTAAATACACTACTTACGGTTGTTGACCCAAACATAGAATCATTTAATCAATTTCTTTTCTGTTTTATTATGTTTAAATATTGATACCAAGCACGTCTGCAGAGTTTCGCTAGCTAATTCAATTTGAACCCTATATTGGTTTGCGCTGCAATTTATTCATTCGTCAATTAATACAGAACCTACTCATTTTTGCAAAGGTCAATAGAGTAGCTGACATATGGCAAATAATGTAATTTAGTGTTCTGTGTCTTGTGATGTTAATTTTCTGTATTCAATCAAGTATTTTTTAACTGAACAGACAGTTGTGCTGCTGGGGAGTTTATTGTGCCACTTCTTCTCCCCAGCGAAAGAAAACCGAAAATTCAGGAAGTATTAAAATTGAACTTGAAAATTTTTTCGAGTCCCAGCCTGCCTCATTTTGGGAGAAGGGTATTCAAATTTTGCCCAGTAGATGGCTGACTGTTGTTGATAACGAGGGAGACTATATAATTGATTAAATGTATTTTTTATTAATAAAAAATATTAATAATAATTTGTCTTTTAACTGGCAATAATTTATGAGACAACCTAATATATTTTTATAGGTTAAGATTTTATAGCATTAAAAACAAAAACAAAAAAAAAATGTATTTCTAAAGTTTAGATTTTTATGTATTGTGTAAAGTGTTGTGTATTTTTTTAATGTTTAGACGTTTAAGTATTAGCCGTAAGTTGAGTTTTCTATTTTATTTGTTAGATATGTGTTTGCAAACCACTATTGTATTGGTGTATTTATTTATTAAACTTACACAGACTATCTGTGTGTGTAAGTTTAATAAATAAATAAATTAATAAATGTTTTTAAGATCTGATTATAAAGTATTACGTGGTCTTTCCTTCTCAATACAGGGTGTACACTGTGTGGTGGGTTACCCCACTTGCTCAGAAATATATCGTCATCAAAAAAATATCTGCCGTTCCATAGCAAAGAGAAACAAAATAACCGACGAAAAAGTCCATGGTAACACGTGCATAGCATGGTTGCGCAGCGATGTCCCTGCCATACCTACAGTTCTTAGTATATTCACATACACATACCTTAAGTACCTCGTTGATGCTGTGCAATGCAGGACTGGCTCCGATCCCAGTACCAACCTCCACCAGGACTTCTTCAGGTCTAACTCGCCAGGAAGTATTGTTTAGCTCTGCGTCTATACGAGCCTGCCTGTCAGACGAAGATGCACGAATTAGTATAAGAAGAACACACGATGAGGAACAACGAGGGCCTTATCGCGGAATATGTGGTAGTATAAATGTGAATTGCTATAATAATAGAGAAGACCAAGGAAACTGTAGACGGATTGTGACGAAAATAAGATGGCTAGAATGTGGTTGAATTGCCGGATGAAATGACGACTGATAGAGCTGTAAGAGGTAATAAAATGCTGCGTTAACCCTTTGTAAATTGAAATAAGGGCAGGAGGGGGATGAAACACAAGACAGGGAAAAAAGGAAAGGCACATATACGCACATTTACTGAATCCATGCTAACAGATTGCACGTCGATGTACAGTCACCAAAGGAGATAAATAACCAGGGTCGTCGGACATAGCTGAAGTTTAGTAAGATACCCATGGATGTTTTCGAATAAAATGTTATTTAATTAATAGAAAACAAACAGTTAATTTATCAAATTAAATTTAATTCCACAACATCTATCGGTTTCTTTCTAAACTTCAATTATATCTGACGACCCTGGTTACTTATCTCCTTTGGTAACCGTACCTGCTGCCCTAAATAATCGAAATGTGGTCTGAACCCAAAACTATTAAATAATACTTTTACCTGACTACCTTGGCAATTATTTTATCTAATTTGTCAATTAGGCTTAGGGGAGACCCTAGCGAAAGCCGGTATTAATAACGCCAAGCTAAAGTAGAAGACGTCAATTAGGATTAAGAAGCTTATCAGAGTTTGTGCGACGAAAGTGTGCAATATAAGGCGCTATATAAAATAACAATTACGAACGAAAATTAACAAACTTGAAAGCCTGTCGCTCGAGTTATAAAATAGTTAATTAATTCATCCACTTTTTGTTACATTCATTTCAGAACAATACTAAGCATGTCCGACCCAGCTAGATGGACCGATGCCCTAAAGAAGGTGGCTGGGATAGAGTGGATACGGAAAGCGGAGGACAGGGTGTTGTGGCGCAGTCTGAAGGCCATGATCATCATCTGCCTAGCCTTTTCCCAACTACATTGGGGTCAGCTTTCGGTCTAAGCGGATGCCGCTGACTACCAGTATTTTACATGGAGCGATTGCCTATCTGACCTCCACAACCTAGTTACTGGGTAATACGATACCCCTAGGTAAGACTGGTTGTCCGACTTTCGGGCTTCTGACTACCCGTAACGACTGTCAAAGATCCACGAATGACAGCCGGGACCAACGGCTTAGCGTGCTTTCCGAGGCACGGAGGGGTCTCGGTATGTAAAGATGGCCACCCATCCACAGACTAACCGCGGCAAGCGTAGCTTAACCTGATCGATCGACCTGTGCGGCTATTATTATTTAGCCAAAGGCCCCTCTGAAGGCCATTCCCGTAATTAAAAATGAACAAAATCAAGTCGCAATCTCATCTCAGCGACAATCAAATGTCAAAAACATGTCAAAAATGTAGGGAAATCAAAGGTATTTTTAACAGATTAAGGCTATTAAGACTGTGAACGTTATTAATATTTACGAGAGTTACCCCTCTGGTCTATGTCCAGCAGTGGACTGCAATAGACTGAGTTGATTGAATGATTAAGCATGTCAGAGTTAAAATATTAAACATTGAACAATATCATTACAAAGAGTTTCAATTCCAGTTAAAATGTAACTCCATTTTAATATAAAATAAAGTAATTTTATTGGATCCTTTCAACAGAAAATAGTCAAAAGAATTGTTACATTGAATTTTCTCCTGCAATCATTCTGAAGCTAACTCAAAGGAATAAATATAAAACAGAAAATACTGAGCTTAAATATGTATGCATATTCGTATTTGAATTATCCACTGAAACGTTCCCGAGATGGTAAAATAATGTTATAACATATTTAATTCAATAAGGCACATCGTCCACAACGCTACTCAAAAGTATGTTACTTTTGAGTAGCGTGACATTCTTGCGATGTCACAGCACTAGTATTTCAATGGCGGTCCTTACACGACGCAACCAATCACAAACCAGTAAATGACGTGTAAAGTTATAGTTTCCTATAGTTATAGTTATCCACATAGCGTCCGTAACTTACCGGTGAATGACGTCACTGAAACGTTATCGATGAAGAACAGGCCTACTCGTATTTAGCAAGAAAATAAAAAAAATAAAAAGTTGTGTTTTCCTAGAGAGCGCGTTTGATACCAAACAGTCAAACCCCGCTGCCCAAACATATAAATCGCTAAATTTGCCGTCACTGTACTTAGTCACGCGAAAAAGTGTCCATACTGAGAAGAGTAACCTCACACATTATTATACAAGATACATTTTTAACCAGTGCGCAAACTGTAACCAAAAATTCATGATTCTAAAGCCGAACTAAAATCTATAACCGACAAATAATTTCAACGTTGAAATTTCTTGTCGGTTATAAAAAAAAAATTGCTCTACCATACGTTTAGACCGCGTAGGTATTGCACTTTTCTATGAAACACACAAACAAACATTACAAAAACACACAAATAAACACACATAACATACAAACAAACACACAAATTTTCTATGAAACAGTTTTCTTTTTTTTTTGTGATAACCGACGAAAAATTTCTACGCTGGAATTCTACGACGAAAAATTTCTACATGGTCACAGTTTGCGCACTACTTAAAAAAAATATAGCGTTTGCATGATAACCAAGTCAAGTCACTGCGTCATTGTCCTGCGTCATTGACAGGCCTGTTGGTCTAGCGGTCAGTGGCCCTGACTACTATACACAAGGTCGTGGGTACGATTCCCACCCAGGACAAATGTTTGTGTGATGAGCACGATCATTTGTTCTTTGTCTGGGTGTAATTTATCTATAATATGTATTTATTTACTAATTTATTTATTCTCACACTGGAACGCCATTCAGCAATTACACCAATGGAGCAAAAAATCACTTCAAGTGCTGGTTTCCATCCATCCTGTACGCGGTGGACATTGAACGGGCGGCGATGGATCACGCACGCTCACACGTTTTCAAGACGTTTCTCCATAGCCCCATCACTCCTTTCATATAACGCGCATTCTTTGCGAATTTTTGAAACACAATTAATTTCTCAAAATAAATACATTAAAATTGAAAAAACGGAGAATTTTAAGGTGTCAACCTGACTGATAAGAGAGTAGAGTTTCTACATGTATGTATTTAGAATTATATATGTATGCTTATCAGTTTGTCTAGTACTCATAGCACAAGCTCTGCTTAGTTTGGGACTAGATGGCGTTGCGTGAAAGTTGTGGAATATTATTATTATTATATTACTGTGTGTCAGAGGCGTCAAAACGAAACATAAGCGCGACTATCTTTTGACGCAATAAGTGCAATGCACACTATGGCGTCTTCAGCTGTTTAAGCGGGTTTTGCCGCCGCTGTCATCATTTTCATGATAGCGGCGGCCGTTATGTGCGGTCACCGCTTTTCTAGGAGACCGTAGCTTTAGTAATTCGCGTCGTATACAGACGCCATTGACATACTGGTGATTTGACATTCTGGCTACTGTTTCGTGATTTAAGTCTGTAACACGGTAACTTTGAGTAGTGTCGTGGACGATGGACCTTAAGCTGTTCCGAATTTCAATGTCCCAAATTGTTTTGCTTTCGCTAATCCTTGAGATATTCTTTTGAAGTGGATAACGTTAAGCAACCCTACGGAGGATTATAAAGACTTCTGACGGTTTTCATTAATTATACAGATTGTTCTATTTGTAGTTCAATAAGACTGTAGGCTGTAAGTGATTGTTGTTATGTTTGGCTGAGTTTCTTAAGTAAGCCAAAGGACAAGGTTTATCTTTAGAAGACGTTTTGATTAAAATGTCATCGAAAATGATATAATTTTAGCGATTTATAGAAAATATATTTTAAAAAGAGATCCACCAATGGTCACACAATATACATATTATAGACTGGTACAAAATACCCATAGGCATTATGTCCACCTATCTCCGCTTTAGTCAGAAAAAGATGTATCATTTTTTTATAAATGAATTCTTGTCGATGTAGGTATACATCTTTCTGGGGTAGACTGTACCACTACTGTACATAATAATAATTAATAATAATTTCATTTATTTCAGGTCTGTGACCCATATAAAACATAAATAGATAAAAATACAAATAGAACACACATAAATTATTGCTCTGCTAGCCAAATCCGAATTACATTAGAATTACATAAGAAACATGATTGAATTAATAGATGTGAAATCAAATTATCACATTATTAAAACACCAATTACAAAATGAGAAATTACAAAAAAAAAAACGATTAAATGTCAAATTAATAGGATAATAGCTATTAGACCATAACAACATGCATGAAGTTTAAATAAATAGACGAAAATCACCTTTTTAATATACAAAATATAAGTTCGTTCCTCTACTTGGGACTAGATGGCGTTGTGTGAAAGTTGTGGAATATTATTATTATTACTTATAAATCTATGAACTTACTTGTAAGCGACGCAAGCAGCAGTGACAGCGAAGGTAAGAAAGACTGCCAATCCGATGAAACAATAGATTATGACCGTCTGCGCCTCTGTCCGAGCAGCGTGGAACAAACGTTGTTCATAACAGTGATGGCAGTGACTATCTTGCCACATCACTATAGACATATGAGCTCAAATTCAAAGCATTTATTTCAAACTAGCAGCGCCCTGCGGTTTCACCCCCGTAAGTTTCGATCCCGTAAGAATATCGGGATAAAAAGTATCCTATGTTTTAATCCTGGTTATAAACTATCTGTGCGCCAAATTTTATCCAAATTCGTTCAGTAGTTTTTGCGTGATTGAGTAACAAAGATCCAAACATCTTCACAAACTTTCACATTTATAATATTAATAATAATATATTAGTAAGGTAAACCAATTACAAGCACTTTTGAATTGCCAATAGGTCGGTCTGTCAGCAAGATGAAGCTAGTTGCCCATTCCAAAGCTTAGTGGCTACCGATGGAGAAGAACGGGCAAGAAACTCCATGGACACTCGGACAAGGGACTGTCGATAACAAGGCTTCTTTGTGCAGTGTGTTTCACTGCACAAAGAAGCTCTTGATTGCAATAAACGTTATTTTACAGGAGAAGATAAAAACTGTCGAAAAACGGCCGTCATTGACGGTCTCCGAAGTTCTCTTATCATCAATTTCTTAGTGCATTACAAAGTTTTTTACACATTCTACATGTTTCTAATATTGAAGTGTCTGTTTGTAATGTCAAAGTAACAGCTTTTTACTAAATGCATATGAATGTACAGTCACCAAAAGAGATAAGTAACCAGGGTCGTCGGATATAGTTGAAGTTTAGTGAGAAACCGGTGGATGTTTTTGACTGAAATTTAATTTGATAAATGAGCTGTTTGTTTCCTATTAATAAAATAAAAATTTATTCGAGAACATCCATCGGTTTTTTACTAAATTTCAACTATACTGCAGATCCTGGTTAGTATCTCTTTTGGTGACTGTACATACGGTAGTTAAAACAAAAAGAAACTTTTTTTTTTAATATTTTTGCCTGTTAGCCGACAGGCAAAAATATTTAAAAAAAAAAGTCTTCAAATCGGCTAAACCGATTTTGTTTGGACTTTCACTGGCAGATAGCTGATGTTATAAGGATTATCTTATTCTATATTAACTTATTCTCTTATTTTAGAAAAAGTATTAGTATAGAGACACATTATTGTTTTCCGACATCCAAGCGAACGAAAGTCCCAGACACAGCTAGTAAATAAAAAGAAAAACAATTATTCTTTCGCTACGAGGTTTTCACTGCACGGTGACGTAGGGTAGATGGATTAACTTATGCCCGGTTCCTATATCTGAGAAACGATCCGTTTTAGTTACGAATAGTAGTTTTATATACGAGCCGTAAACTAAAACCGTTCCTATAAAAAACGACTCGTCATGCAACTTACTGACGGCTTGCTACTAACGGATGGGAGGGTTACCGGTAACGGACGGTAAGCGTATTGTACGGAGATGGGTGTTTGGGGTGTTCCTATAAATATTTTAAACGTCAGTAAACTGTCAAGATTACTATTCGTTATGTCATTTGGTTACCCGTCAATTTCAGTCGGTTAGAGTGTGGTTAGGAGTAAAGTTTGAAATGTCGAGTTCAGATAGTGATAGAGAAGTGTTCGATATTATATCAAACTCCAGTGAGACTGATTCAGAAGAAGATAACAGGCGCGTTAGAATATATAAAGAAAGAGTAGATTATTTAGGTAGGATAGGTATTGTACTACACTTTATACTGACTATACTACATAAGACATGTTATAACTATATAATTTTTGGCCACAACAGACAACCGTATTATCAGCGAGCTAATTGAATAACCGTAAAGAAAAGATGCAGAACCGAAGAAACATTTTTGATGCCAAATGTCAGTTCGCGCGCTGAACTTATAACGTTCCGTTCTGGTTGTGTACGCTGCATTCTATTGTATTTGGTAAGAAAATTAAAAAATAACACGCAGATGCCTGCGATCGTATAGTTATTTACACATCTTACAAAACTTATAGAACTATTCGTATGTAAATCTAACATATTTTGTCTTGATTTTTGTGTTATTAAATTTCAATTTTACTTAAAACGAAACGTGAGTGAAGAGGACTCGGTATTTGAATGACCAACAGATGTTCGTCAATAGCAGGTATAGATAGTAAATTGTGGAACGGTATTTACGACTCGTAGTCGGTTCTAGAAAACCGGATAGTAGCTTTTATACCATGACGATCCGTTGAATATAGGAACCGGGCATTAGACAGTAACATACAGCCCTCTTTTACCTTTCTACAAACCATGAAAATTACAACAGCATTCGAATCGGTAGTAAAGTCAAGGTAATTAATTGTTCAGCGAATAGATTACCGATCTAATTCTCCCTATATTTAAATACTCAAATAAAGGAGGAGTTGACGAGTATCGATGGATGCAGTTGCCTCTGGCGTTGAGGCGTGCCGCTCGTGTGTAAGCTCACTAAGTGCTGGTTGTTTCAAACGGTTGGTTAACGTAATGTACAGACGCCAGCACATCAAGCTACTACAATCTGTCAGATTTCTTTAATAGATTTTCAACTTTAGCGCTAAAGCATAAGGTTCAAAGTTGATTGGGAAAATCTGACAGTTTCGGGTAGCTTGATGTGCTGGCGTCTGTACGTATGTGCGTCAAATAATAACGATTACGTACTCTTTATTATTTGACATATGGCTAGGACATAATTTTGCAATTGTAATTTAAAACAATGCTTTTTTTTTTTTGTTTGACGATAGTTAGCGCCATTTTTGACGTATACGCGTGCGTCAAGTGGACGTTTAACAACCCGCCCTAAGTGGTAGTGGGGCTGCCTGTTCAGAGTACGCTACGCATTTGTATCGCTTATTGTAAGGCCAGAAAGCTATTATTTATATAATTGAGTTTTGCAAATTGGCTCTTGGAATCTTGAAACAATGTCAATAACATCTCTTAATAAAATACTAATAATATTTTGTCAGTTCCAGAAGGCTCCGCTTGATCACAAAATGTCACAAAATTATAATATTTTTGTATAAAACAAAATTAATAAACTAGTAGGTAGCTGGTAACTTTTCATAGCAACCCTGAGTCCATTATAAACTTAAAGTAATTTAAAACTGTCAGTGTATACTGTCGCGGGTTAATTAAAAATGATAAATAATTAATAGCGGCTTAATGAAGCGATTGTTTGTCTGATGAAGTTCTAGTAATTAGTAGACAGGTAGGTTGGGCTGCATTAGGTTTAAGTTACTGGCCGCTGAGCGGGATCGGGAGAGAGCTGATCCTGCTCGGAGAAGGAGGTGTCGGGGAGGCAACTGCCTTGGCGCCTAATACGCCGAAACCCGATTACCAACCAAGGTAGGTGGACCTTTGGGGTCGCGGGCGCACAGAGTGGGGGCTCTGTCCGCCCACCAAGTGACCCCAGGGAAGACGGTAGCACAGTGGTCACGTGCTGCCGTGCATAGCGAGGCTCAGGGGAGGCCCCTTTACAGTCTCCCCAGGGATGTGCCTTGCAGGCGTTGCACGGGGGGTTCCGGAATTGGTCTTTTAAAAGGAACCGGGACCACCCCTATGTGCTGATGGTGATCACCGGGGTGGTTTTAGTGAGGTAAAAATCCCACACTCCCGGACATCCCTCCCCAGAGGTTGGGTGCCTTTTGAAGATTTCCCCCGAAAACAAAAAAAAAAAAGGTTGAGGTTACTGACCACTAACTGTGGGGCGCGTTTTGCCAGATATTTCTAAGTCCCATGTAATAGGGAACGAGCGTATTGCCATCAACCGGACACAAATCCCGACTCCGGGCTGAGAAATTCCCGATGGAAAAATTCAGTAACACTTTGCCCGATCTATAAATCGAACCCAAGACCTTCATCCATAATCAGGGGATAACATACCGTCCATGTAAAATTGCCATTTTCCAACATAGTTGCGACTCTCCCTTTTTGACAGAATAATCACGCTGCCTTGATTTAAAAATTTTCCTCATGTATATTTGCAGTCATATTTGCTGGAGTTATGATCGTAGCGTAATTGCACTTTCGGATACGGTAAAATCACTGCTGAAATCTAATTAACCATACTTTCGCGTTGTCTGCAAGGCTACTACAGATATTTCCTCCTAAGGGCCCTTTCCCACGACAAGATCCCGTTCAAGTATCCGGCAAGCATCCTGTTTGCCGGATACTGCAAACCGGATGCTTGTGTGAATATGTATATTTAAACACGTGCACCACTAAACGGGATCCTGCAAAAAACCGTACCTGCAAAAAACGGGATCTTGCCGTGGAAAAGGGCCCTAAGGTACATAAAAGTTTTAATTTATTCGACTACCCTCGGGCCGTAAATCTAAAGTGCTACGCCGAAGCCGCTACGCCGTAGTCGCTACGAGGTGCGGCATATAGACTACACTTGTCGTAATGAGAGGCTGCAGACTGTTTAATCATAATCAAGTTTTATTGACATCAGCCGGTCGATTCTGTAAAAATCTCACCGTGAAATCATGAGTGAAGTGAGCTTGATGTGAGCAGTGTCAATAGTGTTAATCCCTAATGACACCTCACTTCCCGCTCACTTCACCTAAGTTCTCACGGTGAGATTTTTACAGAATAGCACTGCAGCCGGTCGATTCTGGAAAAATCTCACCGTGAGAACTTAGGTGAGCTTAGAGTGAGCTGTGAATCATACTGATGCTAGGGATTGACACTATTGACGACTCACTCCACGCTCACTTCACACAAGTTTTCACGGTGAGATGGTTATAGAATCGCACGGCTGTTGTAATATACAGTGTTTGTAGATTACTGTGTAATTGGATTGTCTAGTAATCAACTAACTACACAGTTAATTGGAACGGAAGTCATCAATCCAAGGAGACGGAACTTTGTAGGGCAACAAGTCATTGTAATCGACGTTTAACCCTTCGTATGTCGTATGAACGTGGATCCACGCGAGACACAATGGCTTTTTAATTGTTTCTGTAATTACGGCATTCATCCGGTTAAGTGATTGTTGTACAAACGTGACATTTATAAAATATATTTTTTTCGAGAACTACACAGCCCGCTTGTCTAAAAAAAAATCAGCTGTTCCCTACATTTTGACGAGTTATGCGAACATAAATGTAGGGAACAACTGATTTTTTTTCGCGATTTCAGGTTTGGTCCCATAGTAAAAGTTGTTCATAATGATGAGTACAATGGCCCCTTAAGAGGTTGTGCGTTATTTAAGTTACACCTTGTATGTAGAAAGAAGATTTCTTTACACTTTCTCTAAAATAAGCTTGATAAACAAGTTTCATCAGCAATTTTTTTTCCCACCAATTCTGTAGACATGACACCTGCAACAGTTTGATTATATCTTAAGTCTCCATACAAAATAAATACTTACCACCCTGGCACATGGGGTCATTCCACAGGAAACCGCATCGCGGGGTGTCGGGCGGTGGACCCCGTCGCCCCCCCGGCCAGTGGATGGCTTTCCCAGCGACTGGCTTGTAGCTGCTGTTCAGTCCGTGGAAGAATGCCACCACCTAGACATTAACAGAGACATCATAATCATGTGCTCTTACCATAAGGATATTGATAGCCGAGCCGAGGATTTTGATAGTCAGAGAACTCAATGATAAATGATAAATGATTTATTTTCTGTAAGTAGGTTTGTACAAACACTTTTACATGTCAATCATATTTTTTTTTAAACTAGATGAGGTCGGCGTTTCCTATCTGACTACTCTGAAAAGAAAGGCCGAAAAAAACTCAGAGGTCTAAGTCTCTTTTAAAGTCCAGACATAATCTTGGTCAGATCATGTGAAGACCATGTAGATTGGTGTCTGAAATGGTCTTTTGAGTAAAGAACCACACAGATTGAGTGGACCTGTCCAGTCAGTGCACGCATTTGTCAAAAATCGTGCAGCTCAACTCAGAACTTGAGGAGCCTCACGATTCCACAAACAATACCAATGAAAGGACATTTGTTAAAAATTTGATATCCTTTCTAAATTTACCATTTTATAGCCATTTCATAATGATGTTAAAGAATGACAGTTGTGATTATTAATATACTTGTACGAGCGACTAACATCTTAAGATCTACCATAAAGTGCCACGTCGACGGCCCGCCTCTGCGCTGCAGTGCTGGCAAAATATTCGCACAATCGCCAAAAACAAAAATATGAATGAACAATTTAATTTGGTAGTAAAACTTAACAATCAATTCCATTTCTCAAATCAATATTTTATGTGAGTACTTAAAATCGTCCGTTGCTTATTTTATTTAATATTTTACGCACAAAAGAAGAATAACTGTACAAAGGGCAGCCAATAAAGACTACAGCTTCATAGTTTTGTAAACATCTTTATTTTATGTCCCTACTTTCTTAGCAAAAAAATAAGTATTATTATGATTACTATGGTTACTATTAGTTATGTGAAAAAATATAAGCAGCTCTACCACATTGAATTTATATATAGGTACTTGGCCTAAGAATAAATCACACTGCTGCCCACTGGAACTTACATTGGCTCAACTGCTCCAGGGTCGTTTATTGCGAATTAATCATCATCTTTCATAGCGTGTCAACCTCCTTCAAGGCATAACACTTTAAGTATCGGAGATCAATCACAATATTCCCACAAGCATGTTTGAAATACCAGCATTACAGTAAACTTTAAAAATACAGAATGGTGGGACATCGACGCGCAACCAGTCAGTTTGCATGGATTCAGTAAATGGTTTTCAACACCCCCCCGCCTTGAAATGTTTCATCGGATTTCCATCAACACAACAAACAAACAAGTACAGTATTTTTTTTTTTTTATAACCGACGAAAACTTTCTACGCTAGGGGGTCTACAATCATGTGCTGAATTCATGGTAACAGTTTGCCCGTCGATGTCCTGCCACCTTGAATAAATCAATGGTGATGTCAAGTATTCATATTCATAGCCTGATCGCTCTTAGCGATAAGACTGTCCATTCTAAAATTTTTATACTTATGTCAAAAATTATATTGTGTACATAATAAAGATTACACTATTCTATTCTATAAACAAATAGACCTTGTCGTTTTATGACGTGCAAGTGATATTCAACCTCAGGGCGGTAGGGCAGCTCTCATTTGCAATCAGAAACCGCAATTTGTGCATTCAGTAAGGAATGGTTTCAATGCCAAATGTAAATAAATGGTTAGAACTTTCAAAGACGCTCCTGACTTTCAAAGTAATTAGTGCAGTACGTAATATCCAAAGTTTCATTTAGAAGGATTGAGATGTTTCGTTTAGTTTGAAATATGTTAATAAACATATCGTAAACTACAAGGCTAACGATTAATTGACACACTGACTGAGGTTTCAGAGCGTTTTAGAGTGACAGAATCTCATTAACTAGGTAGCATGAAGGTAGAATATGGGCCATTATCAATTAGCATGATCGTAGTCTTTTAAATGTGTAAACACTATCTCGTGCATATCAGTAGTGAGGTAGCTGTCACTAATGTCAACTGTGCACCACGAATGGTGGGAATGGTGAAAAGTAAAGTGGTGCTTGCACAAGAGGCTTGGTGTAGTGATGAGGCAGTGTAGTAATATAATCAGCATCAACAAGATTCTAGAGTGATCAAACCAATTGTTTTTTTATCATTATTTGCCATAAGCATGACGTTCGATACATACATTAGTTAGACTCACTAACAGTCTACTTACCTACTTGGCTCTAGTTCAAACATCAAAAACTATATAAAAGGCTGTACATTTATTTGAATCCAAGACATTTTCATGAGCACTAACCGTGTCTAATTTAACGGCAAGCCGGATAATTAAAGGCTGGAGCCCAAGCCCGTCTCGAGAGGTGACCTAAAAGTACTAACTTTAACCCTTAAATGCATGATTTATTATATCGTATTGCTTAAAATGCTATTGTATAGGTATTTATTTATGGAATTTATAAAAAATAAATATATTATAATTATATAATAATATTAATATTCATAGAGTATATATATTGTTTTGACAAAAAGAGGTGCGTTCAGAAACTCGCAGCTATCAATATCTTAAAAAAAAAAAAAATGTCGTACTTTGTTGCCTTATGGCCACATTATGTGCATTTAAGGGTTAATTCGGTTCACGTCACGTTTACTAATGAATTCCTTTTCTGTAAACTTCAAAGAATTTCATGTCCAACCATACTAATGTAGCCCTGTGTCTGTCTGTTACCTTTTCACACCTAAACCATTGAACCGGTCGTTATGAAAGTCAGATAGCTAGCCTGGACAGGAAAGAAAAGGATATTGGCAACTTTTTATCCTGGATATTTGTATAAAAACCGGCCAAGTGGGAGGCACAAGGCAAAAAATGCCGAAAAACTAAGTTTCGGTCACGTTTCTCGTATGGAAACACCCTTTACCTTGATTAAATTTATTTAATTTTTATTATTTGTTGCTGTAGCGGCAATAGAAATACATATTCTGTGAAAAACGGACGTTCCGAAAGACAACGCTTAGACAAATAGGTTTAAATTATGAAATACAAAATTCACAGAGACGAACTCGCGCCAGTAAGCTATAAACGCATAGTTTTGGGTTCGGACGAGTTAGGCTCGTATTAGTTTCTAAGACAGTAACTTAAATAGAATTAACCATCGCGTCCTCTACATTGTTCGCGCATAGTTGGTTTGGTTTAAATTGCTTGTGCAGGCAACCATTTCAACTTATTTTGGGGCGTGAGAACTATAGAATAGTTCTGCGCTCGGATTACAACTGAAATCGGTTATTTTATGAACATTTTAAGTACAAACACTTTATTATTTGTATCTACAAACAATCAAGACTTTTTTTTATTAACAAGAAACATTCTGCCACGAATTATTTCACATAGAGGCAAAGGCTGGAAAAAAAAAAATGAAAACTATAATTATTTAAAGAGTTCTCACCTCAAACTTTCCAGTTACTGGGTCCAGGTCTAAAATAGCGTAGTCTGCATCCCTGTCACCGACAGCGTCTATGCGGACGTGGCCTGTTATACCTGTTAAACCATTACCATTATAATATAAGTTTTTATCATCTTTTTGGTGTTAAAGTCCATTCAGGGAAATTAACTGTTTAGCAAATTGGCTATCAACTTATTTTTTTTAAGAATATTTACTACGAAATTAAATTGTCCATATATTCAAATCACTGCTGTCATTCTTCGACATTCGTATGAAATGGCTATAAGCATAAATATAATCAACCTATAATATTCCTACTGCTGGGACCAGCAGTGCGATTCTGTAACCATCTCACCGTGAAAACTTGGGTGAAGTGAGCGTGGAGTGAGCTGTCAGTGTCATCCCACCTGATACTAGGGATTGACCAAGCATATATTTACAATCATAATCGAGATTTGAATACCCAATATTTTTTATACTAATTGTATTGATCATTTTATCTTATTTCAAAGCTAGTATTTTATCTGTCAAAACCTTACTATTTTGTGGGTGCCTGGACGGACCATAGAATTTAATCCCACGGAGTATGTGCGGCGTGATCACTTCACTCGATTCACGAAATGTCGTGAATTGCGTCTATAGTCTAAGAAAAAGATAAAAAAAAACATCATTGAGATTCCGACTAAGTTTCTGTTTTTGTTGTTTTTTTTTTTTCTGCTTAGTTATTTTAAAACCTCATAAAATAGTAATGTTTTGACAACTAAAATACTAGCTTTGAAATTATATAGAATGATCAATGGAATTAGCATATTTTTTTTATTATTAAATTCTCGATTATTATTGTAAATGTATGCTTGGTCAATCCCTGGCACCAGTGGAATGACACTGACAGCTCACTCCACGCAAGTTTTCACGGTGAGATTTTTACAGAATCGACCGGCTGGTCTCTTCACTTCGAGAGGGAGTGGGCTGTAAATTTACCACGCGGTCCCAGTGTAGTTTGGTGGATGTCACATATCTTCGTGCTTAACAATATACAGCGTGTAACGGAAGGGGGGTATCAACCCTGAAGGAGGTGAATGTGCTCATGAAACTCAACAACTTTCCCCAAAGAACATAGGTCGAAATATGAAAAAAAAATTTGGGCCTCCCATAGTAAATCAATCAGCTGGTAGTCAGTTTTGTAAGGGAGGGCCAAATTTTTTTTCATATTTCGACCTATGTTCTTTGGGGAAAGTTGTTGAGTTTCATGAGCACATTCACCTCCTTCAGGGTTGATACCCCCCTTCCGTTACACCCTGTATAACATTTTTGGTGCTAGAACATGCCGGTTTCCTTCACGGTTTTGAGAGCAGTGTTGATGAAGTTATAATACTTACACAAAGTAACTGCCTCGGTTCGAACCCACGACCACGAATTTTATTGTTATGCAAATTGACGTAGCGCGACAATTTGCATGACAATAACATTTTCCTGACTGTACCCGCCAGGGGACTATTATGTTGGTGTGTTATATTTTTTGTAATTCAAAGATAAGTATAAAGATTATTTTAGAAGATATGCAGCATCTTTTGGGTGGTTCAACAAATCCGCATTGAGAATCCCCATTGAAGTCTCATAGAGTACATAATGGGGATTGTGGACAAAAAGTTCACAAATCCCCATTGATTTAAAATTAAAATACAAACAAAATATTATTTATAATAACCATGAAGTCTGTATTTCTTATGGAGGTTAGGACTCATTGATTATTTTTATAATCGATCAATCAAAGTAATGGCTCATAACAAAAAAAGAAACAAAAAAAAAACAGTTTAAACCTGATTAATAGAATCATAAAGTTTTAAAACCTATCTATATAGACTTCATGGTTAATAAATAATATGTTGTTTGTATTTTTATTGTATACCAATGGGGATTTGTGAACTTTTTGTCCACAAATCCTCGTTATGCTCTATGAGACTTCATTTCATTCATTCATTTCATTTTTTTTTTCATTATGTTTACATTGATGGGGATTCTCAGTAGCGTTTTGTGGATTAACCCAATCTATACACACACTTGAAGAATTTCATTAATTTTATAAATACAGGGTGGCAGGCAAATGTTTTTTTTTTTGTACAGACGCCAGCACATCAAGCTACTACAATCTGTCAAGTTTCTTTAATAGATTTTCAACTTTATCGCTAAAACATAAGGTTCAAAGTTGATTGGGAAAATGTGATAGTTTTGGGTAGCTTCATGTGTTGGCGTCTGTACATTTTGACTACGTAGGTATTGAGTACTTTTTTATGAAACAGCAGATTTTTTTTACGAAATATTTCTTACGGCTCTAGAATCATGTGCTGAATTCATGGTTACACTGCGTGTCGATGTTCCCTGCCATCCTGTATAGTTGAAAGTAACCGATATAAATGAAATATCCCATAACCCAATTGGACCGTCGTCAATGTGTGTCAACAATGTCGACATCTGGTTTGACAAGACATAACACGTCTTTCAAGGAACTTGTAAAACAGGCAATCAAGTGATTATTAAGGGCCGTTTGCACTTAGTAGGTACACACGCCAACACATCAAGCTACCGAAAATGTCAAATTTTCCTAATCAACTTTGAACCTTATGCTTTAACGATAAAGTTGAAAATCTATTAAAGAAATTTGACAGATTGTAGTAGCTGGATGTGCTGGCGTTTGTACATAGTAAGTAGGTATAAAGACTGATCTTAAATGATTTTTGACCAACTTTCGTATGGGCCTAGGAAATCTAGGCCTGAAGCTAATGTGAACATGTTAAAGAAAGGACCCCTTAGTCTTGATTAAAATGTTTGTATTATACGAAGATTATCACACACTACAACGCGCCACGCGACGGGGTGCGGGAAGCGGGGCCTACCTCCTCGCGCGAAAACGCGTTTTTAATGAATTTGTATGTAAAAAATCACGCTTGGGGGCGCGTTTTCTGCGCCCCGTCGCGTGGCGCGTTGTTATGTGTAGTCCACCTAAATCTATCGTAGTTTAGTAAATGAATGACTTATCTTCTTTTAAGGATCCGCAATCATATAACAAGTTGACGTGTAATATACATTTACGAATTTGCTTAGAATATCAAAAAGATGGCAAAACAATTTATTACGGTCAAGAAAAGGAATAAGTACCCATCACATATTCTGCGTGTCCCCAAGCATTGAAACTTGCTCAGTGCGCTTTAAACCAAAGACACTAATTTTAAAATAGCAAAAAAATAACGGCAGAGTAGGTACTCGTAAAAGCACTCACTAAAAAATTATATTTCCTGCGAGTACCTACATGATACGTAGTGCGTAGTGCGACCATGCCAAATCCATCAGGTAAATATCAGATTCGAATGAACGAATTTTTTATTAAAAATACTTGAATGTTCTACAAAATGAAGCATCGTTTTTCTCTGTAGCTGAATAATTTCCCCCGTAATTGCCACGTATCAAGTTTACAAAAATATTTACAGTAGACGCCGTTTGTACCGTTGAGTTCTCGTTTTAATTGCCCCTTTGTTGTTCTGTCCGTGTTTTAAACGACTCAAAGCTATTAACGTTGGTAAACATTGTTTAAACAATGGATAAATACGAATGTGTCGTCAACCTTTAGATTGAAATGAAATACATAAGTACCTCTAATTGGATCATTCAAAATTGAAAACACATTAGCATTCATTTGATTGTTACAGTTTGTTAGCTTGTTTCAAATTCATGATTTATTTCGAAATAAATATTGCTCATTTTCTAGACAGATGTGCCTCATTTGTTAAAAATAAGTTGTGAATTCTACCAAAACTTATCGATTATTATGGAAGTTTAGATTTAATAAAAAAAAAAACATGTATTATTTTAATACCTAAGTATAATATGGCAACATAATCAAAGAACAAATGATTAATAATGTAACAAACTTTTAAATGTATTTTCGTTATCGCAACTGAATGTATTATTTTTACTTTGGCAACACTTAGAAATAACGGATAGGACATTCTCGTTATTTCTGGGTGGGGCAAAAGTCGTTTTAAATTGTATAAAGGCAGTGCAGAGCTAGTAATCGTTAAGGTATGAAGCAAAAAATAAAACTGCCTCCTGAGACTTCTGTTTTTACGGGGGAATGTTTCGGCAAAGACCATTGAATATATTCGTGTCTTAAAGCTTAAAAATACTATAATTTTTACTGATTCTCAAAGTGCTCTTCTAGCCATCAATAAATCCCCTTTCGAACACAAATCACAGTTACCTATAATTTATTTAATAAGAGAATTTGCGCTCAGAATCATCTCCGAGGGTAATACATTGCAATTTGTGTGGATTCCAGCCCATGCTGGAATCCATGGGAATGAAGTGGCTGATACACTTGCTGGTGAAGCGGTGCAATGTGGGGACTTAGTACCATACATAAATTTTTGCTACGACCTCGCGACGTTACCAAAGACTTTTCTTCGGGACACCTGGAAGGTAGCTTGGAATAACGGAAGCAAATCGAAGGGTCATTATTTTTCTTTAATTCAACCCGACGTTCCGGAAAAACCGTGGTTTGGCAGGGCAAAGTATGGTAAGATGGAGACCTCCATCCTAATACGGATGAGACTGGGTCATGTCTGCTCTCCAGCCTCTTTTAGCCAAACTTCATATCATTGATAACCCCATTTGCCTGTGTGGCACAGACGTAGGCGACTTAAATCACATTTTTTTCTCCTGTCCCTTATATGACCGTTCATCCTTTCTCAGTAACCTCTTGTCCCTCAGTACTCCTTTTCCTACCTCAATACTTTCTTTACTTTGTACAAATAGCTTTCCTGTATATAAATGTATAGTCTCATTCATTACTTTCAATAATATTAAGTTATAACTTTTCGTCATTGTATATATTTAGCTAATTACTCTATTCGTTATAAATACTGATCCTATAGATACTATCACTAAATCCCGATATAATTAATTCCGTTATCCTTTTTCGTTTCCCTACCTTTTTTCCCTTTGTAATATAAGATGAAAACGTGACACTGGCTGAATGCACAAACCGTGCGAAGCAAAAAGAAAAAAAAAAAAAAAGGTATGAAGGAAGTCAGTTGACATTCAGGACTCAGTGTGCACAGTTTTATTTTATACGAAGAACAGCATTTGAATTAAAAAAAAAAAAGAAGTGTTCAACAAATTAGTGTCCATAAACGTATTTTCCTTCTTTCTTTATTTTTAAAGCATCGAATAAATTGTAAATAGAACGTTATTTAAGTTTAATAAACCTCGCAGCCATCAAACTGGTTCTGCCGGTCGATTCTGTAAAAATCTCACCGTGAAATCATAAGTGAAGTGAGCACTAAATAGTGTTAATCCCTAGCGAATGACAGCTCACTCCACGCTCACTTCACCCAAACTTTCACGGTTAGATGTTTACAGAATCGCACGGCTGTTAACTTTTTATAGCCAATAAGCCATTTACGATGTTACAGATCGACTGTAATGGAGGAATATTGAGGCCTAATTGGTGGCAATTTGAGTCTGAGCAAACCACCTCAGGGACTGATAATTTCCCCACCATAAAAAGGGAGCTTACCATGAAAGTCTCGTCCCCACATGCGCCTGGTGATGTTCCTGCCGTCCCTGATGTCGCCACCTTCCGTCAGGGTCTCGTTCAGCGCCATCCCCAGTAAGTACACGCCGTCATAGAAGGCGCCGATGAAGAAGTTTACCTGACAAAAATAAAGTTTTAAGTGTTTTATGGCAGCCACGGTGAAACCCAGTGCATAGTATGACAAAAATAAAGTTTTAAGTGTTTTATGGCAGACACGTGAAACCCAGTGCAGAGTATTTTTTACTGCCTAAATAATATAAACATTAGCATAATCAGCCCAAAACGTTTCCACTGCTTGGACACAGGCCTCCTCTCTGTGAGTGGGAGTGGGCTGTAATCCACCACGCGAGCCCAGTGCGGAATGGGGGATGTTGTGTTGTTTCTAGGACATGCCGGTTTCCTCACGAGGTTTTCCCTCAATGTTTTGAGAGCAATGGTGATAAAATGAAATACAGTAGAACCCCGATTAACCGGGATGCTCGGGACCGAAGTGTCCCCGGATAATCGAAATCCCGGTTAATCCAAACTTAACAGCAAAAGTAGACGGTCAATAACGACTAAGATCATAACTTTATTTAGACTAGTGTTAACAAACTTTGGTACATGTTGCACTTAATTAATAAATATTGTAAGTTAGTATGTGTTAAAGCTATCAAAACTTTTTTGCATTAAGGCCGCGCGCGTGCAAACGCCACGCGTGCCACTATGGGAAAAAAAATATCCAAAGACGCACGGTTAATCCGCTTCCCGGTTAACCCGATCCCGGTTAGTCGGGGTTCTACTGTGCACAAAGTAAAGTGCCTGCCTCGGTTCGAACTCACGACCTACAACTCTTAAGTCGGGGTCGATGCCACTGTGCCACCACTGCTCACTTTAAAATAAAGTCGACGAAACTAGTGCAATGTTTATACGAGGCTAAGGGCATCCCCTGTGGGGTACGGACCTCTTCTTAGGGCGTCGCTGGGGGAGGGCAGCAACGGACAGGCTGGATCGGATTATATATTGAAATCTGCACATGTATGTATTTACGTAGTCTGATTAGCTCTATACAGAATGCGTGCCGGCTACGTCTTTAAATAAGCCATGCGGCTTAGTAGGTACTCTAGTATAGGTACAGATTTTTGTGGCCGTAGGTTGGCAAGTTCTACTACCCTCCGGTAGAAGCCAAGGTTGTGCAACGTTATACTCGTAGAAACGGTGTAGCGGTATCTATAACGCCACATAAAAACAACGCGTCATACTGACATCACGCAAAATCCTGCATCTCGCAAGCAGAGTTTACCGCACAACTAGCATATATTATTCAGAATTTGCAGTGATCACTGTTGTTATCGTTTCGAACGTAAACACAAAGGAAGAAACTCCATCGACATCGTCGCGCAGCGTCATATTGTGAAGTTTGTATTTCTGGAGGGACTCACAGCGGCCGAAGCCCATCGAAGATTGGTCAGAATGATGACGTCTAATGCACTCTCTCCAACTACAGTGAAATAGTCGTACCGGTGCTTCAGGGCTGGCAACTATGATGTTGCGGAACATCGTGGAGGTGACCTTAAATCTGAACCTGAAACTGAGGAACGCTTGAAGGTAATCCAAAATGCTTTCCAAGAGTCTAGAGCCTGGTCAATTACCTACCTCGCTGTCGGCTTACACTGGTGTACCTAAATCCACTTTTTACAAAATTATGACGAAAATACTCAAAATGCGCAAAATTAACACAAAGTGGTTACCGCGCGAACTGACACAAGACCAGAAGGATCAGCGTGTGGACTGCGCAAAAATTAATTTGCGGGCATATAACCAGCAATCAAGCCGTTTAAAGCATATATTGACTATTGAAGAAACCTGGATCAGCCTTTACCGACAACCTGAGAAGGACCAAGCCAAACAATGGCTTTACCAAGGCGAAACACAACCAAAAGAGACATGAGCAGAAAAGTTTGGACCTAACTTCCTGTTGGTGCTGGCATTGGACTACAACGGCATCTGCTATTATGAAATATTGGGACACAATGAAAAAATTAATCACCAACGCTACATTCAATTTTTAATCAATTTGATGAACAGTTGGGCTCCGAAACGTAAGCACTCAGTGTGGCTGTTGGATGAAAATTCTCGGCCTCACCGTCACTCCGCTGTAGACGAGTGGATGAGTGCACGCTGCCGTGAGCGTTGGGTTCAGCCGCCCTATTCTCCCGACATCAGTCCGTGTGACTATGGGTGCTTCCATCAGTTACAACGCAACATAAGCGGCGTTGCTTATTCTGACCTTGGATCCTTACGCGCTGCCCTAGACAAGGAGAGAAAGGCTGCCAACCAAGATGAAAGATACCAGTCCGTTAGAAAAGTACCTGAGCGCTGGCAAGCAGTTATAAATTCTAAAGGCGATTATCTCTAGCTTATGTTGCTATAAATATAAAATGAAACAAAACACATTTTGTTTTATTTGAATTTTAGTGTGGGCGGATTTGATCCGAATGACCTAATAGTATTAATCCCTAGCGAATGACAGTTCACTCCACGCTCACTTCACACAAGCTTTCATGGTGAGATGGTTACAGAATCGCACGGCTGTTATTATTATTAGTTACCTCGTCCGTCCCCCCGTCTCTGTGACATAGGGTTATACCCAATAGATATTAAATTATTTTTGTACTAGCCGCGGACCCGGCTAGTACAAAAATCCCGCCCCGGCGTCGCACGGGTACAATGCTGATCCCTACATAGTATAAAACAAAGTCGCTTCCCGCTCTCTGTCTGTCTCTATGTATGCTTAGATCTTGAAAACTACGCTACGGATTTTGATGCGGTTTTTTTTTTATAGATAAAAATGTTTCAAGAGGAAGGTTTATATGTATAATATATGCATAATATAGTAGAGAAACACTGATAATTTTAGAGCCATTATTTCTCGTAAAAACGCCCGCATTTTAAATCTGTAATATCTTCGAAAATATTCATTTAAATTACATGCTGTAAAAAGCCATAATGATCTATATGAAATGCACAACGTTTTTAAGGTACTTAACCTTCAAGCGGGCGCGCGGTCATTTGTAACGCCAGCGGTCGCGCGTAACCTAAAAGACCTGTAGGATATTTCAGGGATTTAAAACACTAATTATTTAATATTTTTTGTATTTATCACATTATCATTATGTTAGGACATAAACAAAATTATAAAATCAAAACGATATTCTAATTTTCTTTGGATTTGTAAGCAATTTAGCATCATAAATGTATCGAGAATCGATCGAATCGCGGTCGATTCGACGCCGCGCGACTGCTTGAAGGTTAATTGCATAAGGATTAATGCTGTATTGCCTAAAATTGCTTCTTAAATAAGCCATTATTTCTCGTAAAAAGTTAAGGATAAAAATGGTTATTGTGGGTTATACCATTGTCGATTTTTTTGTAGAACTTTTTAAGGTGTACAATACTGTAGTACATTATTTTGATCTACCTCGAATGGTTCAGCCAGCGTTTACAATGTAAGCGCAAAAAATGTGTTTATTTACGACATCACATTAGAAACCTCTAAAATTATCAGTGTTTCTCTACTATATTATGCATGTATTATACATATAAACCTTCCTCTTGAATCATTCTATCTATTAAAAAAAACCGCATCAAAATCCGTTGCGGAGTTTTAAAGATCTAAGCATATATAGGGACAGACAGACAGGGAAGCGACTTTGTTTTATACTATGTAGTGATTAACCAAAATCTTGTAACGAGGCACAATGGTCCACTTGAAGGACTAAGTGCGGAAACCAAACCCATAACGTAGAACATCTTGTAACGAATCTAGTGTCAACGGCCCTAGCGCGGCTTAACGTTTTGAACTATTTTTGAATCGAAAATACAACTATCCTATAGCATTTTTTATTCAATCAAAATATGATTCCGTGTGACCAGGCACTGAAATATAACTTTTTGATGGTGCGATGTACTCTAGGCAGTCGCGCGCGCATCAATCAAAAATCGAAATCAAAAGTAATTCATTCAAACTAGGCTGAGAATCAGCACTTTTCGAACGTCAAAATTACAAAAGACAGTCTCCCAAAACGCCCTTCACCACTTCCTAGTGCTTTCGTTGTTTATCGCTGTTTTAATTATCTAGTTAATTAATTGTGCTTCATTAATCAAGATTTCAGAGGTTAAGATTTTTAAGCACTTAATTGATATTGGCCTTATATGAAGCTGTTCAGATAAAATGTTCGTACACATTGTCTTCTTATAAAATGCCTAGGCTTAGTATAGATATGAATAAAGTTTTAAAACTAAGTAAATATTTATGTACCCAGGAGTACAATCAGCCGCTGTGTATGGCATTTGTGGACTACGAGAAAGCCTTCGACTCCATCGAAATATGGGCAGTTATGGCCTCTCTGCAACGATGTCGAATTGACTGGCGCTACATCGAAGTGTTGAGATGTTTGTATGACGCTGCAACGATTACTGTCCAGATCCAGGATCAAAAAACCAGCCCTATCCAATTGCTCAGGGGGGTGAGACAGGGGGATGTAATATCCCCTAAATTGTTTACCAACGCATTGGAAGACGTCTTCAAGACGCTGGACTGGACTGGACAGGGGATCAACGTGAACGGCGATTATATCTCACATCTTCGATTTGCCGATGACATCGTCATAATGGCAGAGACGCTGGAACAGCTAGACCGAATGCTGCACAGCCTAAATGGAGCCTCCCGGCGGGTTGGACTCGGCATGAATTTGGACAAGACAAAAGTCATGTACAATTCGCACGTCTTGCCGAGTTCAATCCACATCGAAGGGTCGCTTCTCGAAGTTGTGAAGGATTATGTCTACCTAGGGCAATTCATCCAGCTCGATAGACACAACTTTGAGAAAGAGGCCGACAGATGGATCCAGTTGGGTTGGGCAGCATTTGGAAATCTTCGTCAAGTCTTCTGGTCGCCTATCCCAGTGTTTGAAGACTAAGGTCTTCAACCAGTGCGTCCTGCCTGTCATGACATACGGTGCTGAAACGTGGACACTGACGGTCGGGCTGGTCCACAAATTCAAGATCGCTCAGCGCGCTATGGAGCGAGTTATGCTCGGAGTTTCTTTGAAGGATAAAATCAGGAATGAAATTATCTGGAAAAGAACCGGAGTAACCGACATAGCTTGTAGAGTAAGCAAACTGAAGTGGCAGTGGGCTGGCCATGTCTGTCGAAGGGCCGATGGCCGGTGGAGCAGACGAGTCCTGGAGTGGAGACCGTGTATCGGCAAGCGTAGTGTGGGACGCCCCCCAGCTAGATGGACGGACGACCTAAGTGGCTGGGGCAGACTGGATGTGGAAGGCGGAGGACAGGGTGTTGTGGTGCAGTCTGGGAGAGGCCTATGTCCAGCAGTGGCCTGCTATAGGCTGAGTTGATTGATTGAAATATTATGTGCGAAACAAGTATTTCCAATTTCAAATTATAATTGTTCGAATTTAAGACATGTTTGCTGGCGCGTTCGTGCTAGGGAAAATGCACTGATATATTTAGGTAAGTATTCATAATAATATGTAGTATGTTCATTCGTCTAAGCATACATTGATGTTCTGGCCTTGGCCAATTTCGCTGTGTAAAATAAAAAGAATTTTGTAAAAGCAGAAAAGGTATCCGAGACTGGAAATCGTAAATTACAAATTCATTTGGTACATATCTTTTCCTCCTTTTATAAGGTGCTGTAGTGAGTTTTCCGCTACATGTCACAATTTCGTTCCTATTTTTTTCCTCTTTATTAAATATTTATGAATCCGAGTTTTTTTAAAGACAGTAAAGATTACGAGACTGCATGAAACACCCGCCGAATTTGAGCTCCATTTTACCAATTTGTACCTTTATTTATATCATCAAAATAAGCAAAAATTAAAAGTAGCTTACATCTTTCACTTATTCTTTAAGGCTCTTCAAATAATATAGGTATTGGTGCTCTACTATTGTTGGTTGTGGGTTCGAACCCAGCCAGACGCGTTCCTTGCGTAATTTTTTCATCATCACTTCTCTCAAAATGGTAAAGGAAAACATCGTGAGGAAACCGGTATGTCCTAGAACCAAAAATTCGAAGGCATGTGACATTTACCAACGCGCACTGAGCTCTCGTGGTGGATTACGGTCCATTCCCTCTCACAGAGAGGACCTGTGTCCCCACAGTGGGAATATTATAGACTGATTATGCTTGGCCTTCTACATAGTCATCGTTACTCTCATCAAACCATTACCAGCCACGACGCCCTGCATTAAACTCTTAGTGCAGGGATGGCGAACCTCCATACATCTTCGTGCCATTTTATCCCATTACATATTTACAGTGGCCACCCCGTACCAACAAACAATCTGGACTACTGGAAAAAACCAGCCAAGTGCGTGACGGACCACGACACAATGAAGGGTTCCGTAGCTGGAATGAATTTATCTCAAGAACAAACTTAACATTGTAGTTGAAGATCATGTTCTCCCATACATTCCAACTGCAAATGTAAGTTGTACGCACAATATTGAGTGATTTACCATGTTATTTTTCATATCATGGACTTCTTATAGGTTTTCCCATAATCTATAAGTAGAAAACTAATTTCTGTATTTTTTTCAAAATTTTAGGTTCAGTAGTTTCGGAGATAAGGGGGGGGTATGGTCAATTTTCGTCTATTTTCTTGAATAACTTGGAAACCATTTATTTTAAAATTACAAAAAAATATATTTGAGATCCTCACAATAAGCCCTTTCATTTGATATGTCACACAGATTGCATTTTTTTTTAAATTTTCCATCTTGACCCCAAAAGTGACCCCCATATACAATTTCGTCTATTTTCACACCTCTGCGTTTGGGTCAAAGAAATTGATATGTGTACCAAAGGGTATGGCCAATCTCGGCTTAACGTGGACAAGCTGTTCAGTAAAAAGTATTCCATCAAATAAATATAATTAATTCTAAAATAATTATTTTTGCAAACCTCGTCGCAGGAAAGTCTTCTGTAAAAAAACTTGTATTAAAAGTATTCACGCTGATTGCACGCAGAAAGCAACGCCATTTTTTGGTTACAGGCTCTCGGTGACTTAGGTTCTGGGTTACCACGTAAAAAAGTTATGACATTTCAGATTTTATTCGATAAAAAATCGATTCCTAGTATTTGAGTAAAAAATGTGGATCTTTCTTGAGCACCTTTACTACATAAGTGATTTGGGCCATTTTTATTCTTATTTATCTGTGATTAGATGAAAACAATCAAAATATTTATATTTCTCTATGTAAATCAATTTACATCTGATTATGGACTCGATTATCAAATCCTTACATCGATATTTATTAAACATATATTATTTTTTATTACTTGGCAGCACCAACTGCATCGTCTGTCAACAACGAGGTCAACGAAAAAAAACTATTCGCTTTGCTTCTTTCTTTGGTGTTGTGAATGTTGTCTTGTTTTTTCGAGCGTTTGTTTTTGTTATAATGAACTCCGATACCGCACCTTAACCCGGCCTTACTTTTGGACACCGAATATGTTTCTAACGTCGCCTCTGGCATTATTTTGGACATTGAACCTGCTGTAAACGACAACCTTGGCACGAACTCGGACACTCCTGCGCATCGTCTTGTTTCCTCGCATGGGAATGAGGATTATGAGGAAGAACTGCGATGTGTTAATTGTGGCATCTATATTACGCATCGAAGAAGACGTACTCTGGAGCTCGTTGAAATACAATCACCTATTCGACAATGGACTGCTCCTCAAATCGTAAGTCTATTTTCAAAACTCAAACAGGTCTAATACAAATAGGTTTTCACAAACTCTATTACTATTTCAGTAAGTACTTATATTAAAAAAATAGCCCAGACTAGAAAGACCGACATTGATTGACTTGAGAAGCATCTGAAACAAACTCAGTTGTCTTGTTTAATATAATTTCTGTTTCTGAATGTTTTTGAGATAGTATTATGTCTATTGTAACAAACTGCATTTATAAATATTTGTCTTATTTACAGGTTACAGCCCATAGCTTGGTCTGTCATTCATGCTGGATGTTGGCATTTAATTACTCATCGGACAAAGAAAATGAACAAAGCACAAGTAGTGGTCATCGTCGACAACCATTTGTCAACTGTCATTGTTCTGTATTACGTACCAGATCCCATGTTATGCATGCAAATACAGAAAGAGAAATGCACATAAGAAATGTGATTAGCGAGTGGATAGCACCACAGCAGGTGAGCACAGATTAACTTTTATGTGTAATGGACAGGTTATATTATTTAGGGCTTGTGGCTAAGTAATAACAGCTGCACGGGTTGATCGATCAGGTTTAGCTGCGCTTGCCGCGGTTAGTGCGTAGATGGGTGACCGCCTATACATACCAAGACCCCTCCATGTCTTGGAAAGCATGTTAAGCCATTGGTCATGGCTGTAATTTGTGTAACTTTCACAGTCATTATGGGTCATTAGAAACCTGAAAGTCTGACAACCAGCCTCACCAAGGGGTACTGTATTACCCAGTAACTGGGTTGTGGAGTTTTAATACATAGTCAATTCGTGTAAAATACTGGTATTCAGCTGCATCCAGTCGAGACTGGAAGCTGACCCCAGCATAGTTTGAAAAGGCTAAGCTGATGATAGATAGGATATATTATTTGAAATTAACTTAATTATGTGTATAGAAAGAAGTAATTTATATATTGAAATGCCACTAACTTAGAATTATTTTGTTTAGGTTCATGGATCCGTGTTGGCAGTGAGCTGACAGAGTTCCTGTTCTTGCTCCAGTAGCCGTTAAAGTACCAGCAGCAGCAGCATCAACAGAAACCATTAACATACCGGATTATTCATGAGCACTAGATACACAAAGCCATTGTTTTTCAGATTCAGATTAAAACCATTATGTGAAATAATAGCTGCTTGTTTTATTTTATCCACTAATATTCCCCTAAAATGTAACCATTGCACAAATGACTGACAGGCCTGTTGGTCTAGTGGTCAGTGGCCCTGACTGCTATGCGCAAGGTCGTGGGTTCGAATCTCACTCAGGACAAATGTTTATGTGATGAGCACGATCATTTGTTCTTTGTCTGGTTGTAATTTATCTATGATATGTATGTATTTAGAGAGGGGCCCGTGGCTAAATAAGAACAGCCGCACAGGTCGATCGATCAGGTTAAGCTACGCTTGCCGCGGTTGGTCTGTGGATGGGTGACCATCTTTACATACCGAGACCCCTCCGTGCCTCGGAAAGCACGTTAAGCCGTTGGTCTCGGCTGTCATTCGTAGATCTTTGACAGTCGTTACGGGTACTCAGAAGCCCGAAAGTCTGACAACTAGTCTTACCTAGGGGTATCGTATTACCCAGTAACTGGGTTGTGGAGGTCAGATACGTAGTCTCCATGTAAAATACTGGTATTGAGCTGCATCCGGTTAGACTAGAAGCCGACCCCAACATAGTTGGGAAAAGGCTAGGCAGATGATGATGCATGTATTTAGAAAAATATATGTATGTTTACCAGTACTCATAGCACAAGCTCTGCTTAGTTTGGGACTAGATGGCGTTGTGTGAAAGTTGTGGAATATTATTATTATTATTAAATATATAACGAGAATAATTTATAATAGAAAAGAAACACTCATTTTTACTATTTTTATTATTAATTTGTAAAATACATACTGTTATTAGATGTTGATTGTGATCTTGTCGCTGAGAACAGCGACAAGATCACAATATTGCACATGCTAAATATGGTACATTTTTCAAACTTCCTGCAATTTTATTATAATATTTCGTTTCTACTAGGAATGAAATATTAAAAACGCAACTTATTTATTATAATACTTACTGTCCACGTCAAGCCAGAGCACCCTAACAAACTGAGCCATTCCCTTTCAACTTAATCGGTCTAGTAGATTCGGAGATAATTGACTGTGACGGACGGATAGACGGAGACACGAGTGATCCAATAAGGGTTCCGTTTTTTTATTCGGACGTACGGAACCCTAAAAAAAACTATATACTTTCACAATAATACTCTTTATTTGCAACTATAAACTTTTATATCCTTTATTATTATACATACAACATAATTAACTTAAGTTTTTTTATATTTATTTCAATTAAAAAAAAACTAATTATTACAACTTCTGCTGTGGCAACCTACATGACTTAGGTATGTACCCATCTAAGTCATCTTAAATTCCTGAATGATGCTGTGCTCAAATCATTTTGTTACGTGCCACCAATGGCACGCGTGCCATTGGTTCGCCATCCCTGTCCTAGTGATATTGACTGATCGTCTTTTCTAACCTTACAAATAAAAGGATAAAAATAATAAACTTACTTCTTCGCCATCAGAGAATGAATAATTATAGTACTGCTTGGCCCTCGCCCTGACGGCATCAGCGAACTCGTCGAACCGGTCACCTGTAGGCAGCTTTAGGGAGACCCGGAGTAGCGCCTCGTAAGCGGCGCGTGCGGCGGTGTCGCGTTCGTCGTCGGCTGCCCAGCCCGTTTCTCCCCAGTACCCACCCTAGGACATAGTTTAGAAGAAAAGGTAAATTAACTGTATTTCGATTTCTTATTATATTTTTTTTAAAGAATTATTTATGCCTTTATTCTGTCTGTTTAACCCATAGACATATATATATGGACTGGAAATACCTACGAAAAAAGGGTGCCTACCTACAACTCATATTGTCTCAAAAAATGGCTGCCATTGCTAGGGTTGTATCAATCAAGGAACATTGGTGTTACTATAACGAGTATCGATACTAAATACGAGTCGTACTAGTTATCACGTTTGGATCATAATATAGTATACTAACTTATAGTCCGTTCTAACTAAGGTTGCCTACTTTATAGTAACGTATCCTAGTTTATTTTCGATAAAGATACTTTATAATTAGTACTCATAGCACAAGCTCTGCTTAGTTTGGGACTAGATGGCGTTGTGTGAAAGTTGTGGAATATGATTTATTTATTTATTATTATTTTTATATATGTAATTAATATATATCTATTTACTTATTTCAGGCCAAACGGCCAGGCTATTATTAATCAATCATTTTAATACACATTTACCAAAAATGCTGTGGGAACAGAGTTATCATGTAATCTCATTACATAAAGTGTTCTATTGAAACAGCTTTCTTCAAAGTGAAGTGAACAGAGGTACCATTCTTTATGTCGGGGATTAATATTTTCTTCACCAATAGCCTCTAACCACTTTTTCTTTAGTCCTTCCTTTTTAGGAAACCTATAAAAAGTGCAAGTATTTTTATCAATAAATAATTTTGGTTACAGCTATATTATATTAGTATATGAAACTAAAATCAATAGGAAACGTCAGAAGCTATGTGCACGGTTCCAATTGGTGGTTTCTATGGAGAAGAGTCGGCAAGAAACTCCACGGTTACTCAAAATAATTGGCTTTTACAATGTTAATAGGTAGGGGAGGACAGTGTAGGCCTGTCAACAAGTACCAGGTACTTAAAAAAATAGAAGACATTGTAAAAGCCAATTGTTTTTAAAAGAGTAACCGTGGAGTTTCTCGCTGGTTCTTCTGCATAGGAAACCACCATTTGGAACCGTGCATCTAGCTTCTGACGTTTCATAAGTGCCCATGTAGGTTTATGTGAAAGAAAATATTTTGATTTTGGTGTTGTGAACCACGGGCCGGACCTAGCAAGGTCAATCGGAGCTAATAAGACGCAGGACTATTTATGTTAACATAGCAGAATATACCGATATCGTTCCAGCGGAGGAACTAGTTCCGGAAACTATTAGGCAACGGTACAACACTATTCTATTATGACATATTATTGTAAACAAACGAATGAATTAACAAAATAATAAAAAGGTCTGTTATACGGAAATTCACCCAAATATCAATACTTTAGCCATAAATTCATGATCGCGTTACAATTATATCATCGAATGTCTATTATTGTATGTGTTATTGAATGAAAACCGGCTACTAACCTGTGCAAAGAAAATTGAGGTTGATTTTCATTCTTCCTTGCACCACACTTCACAATACAACACACAGGCATGTTGAGTTGCTGTTTTTCAACATTTACATGCAGTTTTAAAGGTAAAGTCCTCGTAATTTTCTCGCAAATCTCAATAATACAAAAATAAACAACCATTTGACAGCTGAACTACCACGAAACTTGGCGACAAAGATGGCTGCTCTGGCACCTACCTACAACCGTGTATAGAATAACAGGGCATCTCCTGTTATATCCCATCTCAATGGTTTAACCATACATTTTCTGACGTTTAAACGTCTAATAACTTTAAACAACGCTTATAAACAAAATAGTGTTTATTTAAATTAATCTTACACTTTTTCTGTAATGGGTAAAGAATGTTAAACTCGCGTCAGGACACGTGCCCTGATCGAAAATTCGTAAGACGGATGGAGAGTAGACAGCCGGCGCGGCGTAGGAGAGGAAGTATCCCCTCTCTTTCTACGGCGCGGTTGTCATGTTTGTGTACGATAGCGCAATAAATAAATATTGTATTCTACCACATAAAATGATACCTAGTACTTTTATACTGATAATTAAAGCAATTCGTGCAAAATTATTCCCTAACCATTCCAAAATATAAAAAATGCGCAACGTTAATATTCAAGTTTTCACTTCTGCCGGCACTCCCGGAGTGCAACCCGTCGTTTTTTTTTACTAAGACTGTAGCTTAACATACCTGATTAACCGTTTGAACGCCAATCGCTTGTGTAATAAGAACTTGTATACAAGTGATTGGCGTTCAAAAGGTTAAAGTAGTGTTAACATATCGTCGCTTATCTTACTAACTGAAGTAACTAACTTTGAGGTGACTCTTCAGGACAAGCTTTTTGTGGTTTCGCACTATATTTGTTGAATTGTAACTCTCATAATAAGCGACTGATCAAAACAAAATTGCATGAATTATATTATTATTTGGTTATTCTTCCTATATATATATTATAAGATAAAAAAATATAAACATTTAAATACAGATACGTCTGTTAGAAAGATAAGCGACGATATGTGGACCAACCTTAGACGCTAATATGCGCTAATAGAGCTTGAGTACGAGGCTTTTGGCTACTATGTATATTTTATGCCTTTTTTTAAATTATTATTTTATTTTTTATTTGTAACGTGCCTTTTGTTTGTCCAGAATAAACGGTTTTTCTTTCTTTCTTTCTTTCTAATAAATCATAGTCGCCTTTGACACGAGTAAATTCAAATAAATGAGGTACTAACTATGTGTAAGGGACTCCGCACTCATAAACTAAAACACAGCATCAGCTGGTTAGTAATATGCTGAAAGTTATCTCAAAAATGTTATAACAAAGTACATAACAGAAAATAGAATTACAAACTTGATCGACTCTACATCATCTATATGACTTATGACTTATGTACAGACGCCAGTACATCAAGCTACCCCTAACTGTCAAATTTTCCCAATCAACTTTGAACCTTATGCTTCAGCGATAAAGTCGAAAATCTATTAAAGAAATTTGACAGATTGCAGTAGCTTGATGTGCTGGCGTCTGTACATACGTTTACCCTTTTTCCTAAGCCCAAAAAATAAACATTTTTCCTTCATCCATTTTAATACAATTTAGTTTATCCATTTTATTACAACTCTTCATCTTCCATACAGTAAAATCAGCATAAAAAAACGAGAAACAATCAAAACAAAATCCCCACATATCAATCTCCTTAAGCCCATCTCCCACGGTTCCACCACATTAGGGAAATGAATTTAAAAATACCGTACGGGGCACATGTTTTTATGTCCGAGTTTCACGCACCGAGGATCAATTGTAATTGAATAATAATGAACCATACAGACTGTGAAATGTGTGTAGACATGTTTGGGCTAACAATTTACCAGGAAAGAAATACAAAGGCAGTCTGAAAAAATATTAATTGGATTTCAATCATTCAATAACACAGATACTCCCATAATTCAAGCTAAATAGATAAAGCACTAATTTCTACTCATGATCCATAGACACATGATTCGTACGTCATGCTCGTGAACGGGCGCCGCCAGTAGGGACTGGTCATCTCTTAGCCGCCACGGCTTATTTTTATTTTAATCTTTGTATTTTCATTTCTGAATTATTCTTTTTTTTATCTATTTTAGTACGGACGATTTTAACGTGCACGTCTTTCTACATCGTTCGCACATGTATAATTTCAACTTGAATGATGTAACCAAAATTTTGTAACAATTTTTATGATTTAAAAGAGTGTCCGTGGAGTTTCTTGACCGTTCTTCTCCACAGGTACCTACTACGCTTTGGAATGGGCAACTAGCTTCATCTTTCTGACTGACCGACCCCTTGACAATTCAAAAGTGCCTGTAATTAGTTTACTTGAAATAAATTCTTTGAGTTTGGGTTTGAGTTTACTAACTCTTCCGAACAGTGGTATATTCTGTGCATACCTATCCAATTTTAACAAAATGAAGATAGGTAAAGACCACCATTAAATACTTCAATGTAATGGCAATCGCGGGCTTGCACTTGGACTATTGTATTTGGAGTAAACCAAACCTTGAAAATGAACTAAAACCAACAAACAAAAAAAACACACAACACAAACACAAAAAAACAAACAAACAAACGAAAAAAAGACGTAATCACATACAAACAACACCTCACGTTCTAATCAGTCGGAGGCCGAGAGTTTACCTTAGACTAAAAGGTCACGAGAACCGTGTGTAGCATGCCTGATAACAGTGATAACCGAACGTGATTGAAGGGATGCGGTCTTGAATTAATGGATCGAATTAGGGTAGTTGTTCCGGGTCGTGCTGCTGGTTCGGTGGTTTGTTTTATTTGCCATTTGGTACAATAAAATTAAGAAAAAATCCAAAAGTGCACGACTCATAACTGTTTTTTTTATTAATTACTCGCTGCGCCCCGCGGTTTCACCCGCATAAGTCTCGATCCCGTAAAAAGTACTCTATGTGTTAATCCTGGTTATAAACTATCTGTGTGCCAACTTTCATCAAAATTGGTCCAGCCGTTTGAGCGTGAAGAAGTAACAAACATACAAACGCACACACACACACACACACACACACTCACAAACTTTCGCCTTTATAATATTAGTGTGATAATTAAACTGCTTTGAATAAAAAAGCCATTTTCAATAGGGTTTCTCCTATGGCAGAAACGAATCTATTAAAAAAAATTACACATTAATTGATTTTTCGCAAGCTACAATGTTTTCAGGTTTTACAATTCATTAAGGGGAATTTATTTTTTTGAAATATTTTGATGGTTTTTCGTTTCTACTGCATTTAACTAATTTTTGAAAAACTACATAATGAATCTCCATTATATTATCTATACAATGGTATATAAATTAAGTAGGTTCTGCGTACTAGCAGGAGTATAACAATAGAAACACTTGCAAAACGGAGGCAAAAAAAATCGATCGCAAAGCACTCTTTAATGCTTCGCATTATGAGTCGTGCAATAGGAACATGCTAAGCCACATTGCATTGTGTAGATATTAAGTTAGTCCGAATTTTACTATATTTTCTATTAATTTACTTTCAAAAGTTTTGTTCACAAATTTGAAGAAAATTAGCTTGGATGTATACTAAAGGTTTTAATCAATAGAATATTAAATGGGAATGTTTACTTTGCTCCGAATTCTCTCCTTAATACATTATACACATACGGCATACACACCTATTTAATTCACATAAATTGCAGCATTCTGCTCATGAACAAAAATTCAATCTAACTAAGAGAAATCTTTTAACGCCCGTCAAAAATCACATTGTCCGTCTACGCTAGAGTTCATTGGTTTCAAACTGTCAAAAGACCTTAAGAACAGTATTAATATCGAAAATCATTAGTTAGAGATGGCGCGTGTCGATACACGAAAATGAAAAATATTTTCTCTCCAAAGGCGATAGACACAGCAATTTCGTAAAATAGCAGGATAAAAATGGTGCTAAAATATTTTTACTTACGCTGTGTTCGTGTAAGCATTGTTTTAATTAAAGTATAACCTTCAAACTATTTTTCTTGATGAACTCACGACGAGATAAACATTTTAATTTTATTAACAACGTTTTATGTTGCAAATGAAGATTTCATTATGTATTCATGCTGTTTTAATTAAAGATAATAATAATAATAATAATAATAATAAATCCCTGGACATTTCACACAGCACCATTTGTCCCAAGTTAAGCAACCTAATGCTTGTGTTATGGTAACAAGATGGCTGATAAACTACTTATATACATTTTTTTTTTTTTTTTTTTTTTTTTTTTGTAAATACATACATATTATAGATAGAAAAACACCCAGACTCGGAACAAATACATGTAGGTCATACAAATATTTGTTCCGTGCGGGAATCGAACCCGCGACACGCAGCGCAGCAGTCAATCGCTTAACCACTGCGCCAACCGTGCCGTCAATGTACAACGACTACGTTAGTTTCTCAGCTGTTAATGACGTCGGCCATTTTGAATCACAAACTTGCATCAGAGAGGCAAATCCCGTATTTTGAAAACGTTCACAGTCTCAGTCTTAATTAACACACATTCATAAGATTTGATGGGTAGCATAATAGATATTTATATACGTCATTCTCGGGTCGTAAAGGACTCGATACTGAGCCGGCGGAGGTTCGTGTGTTCGGGTCCAATCGGGGGCGCTTCCGAACTATACGGTTAATCTGTCAAAATGACTACTAATTTTCGTATATTTGGGGCATTGATTGCCACTGAGATGAGATTTCGACCAGTTTTTGTACATTTTTAATTACGGAAATTGGACTTCTGATCATTTGATGTGCCGCCATAGATATTGCAGATATAGAATAAAAATGTTTCAAATATGCAAAGAATGTTCCGCGATTATGCTCTGTACAAACATTATTTTTACTCAAATGCGGTGGAACCCAAAGGATAGTAATGTTTTCTATAAGAACGACGACTGAAATCATAGTATCATTCATTTTTAATAATTTTGCTTCATTTAATTTACATTTAACTAGATTGATTATATGTAATTTTATTTATTTATTATAACATAACATAATCAGTCTTTAATGTTCCCACTGCTGGGATACAGGCCTCCTCTCTTCGAGGGGGAGTGGGCTAATCCACCACGCGGGCCGAATACGGCTTGATCGATCTCACAAGCCTTCGAATTTTTGGTTCCAGGATATGCCGGTTTCCTCACGATGTTACCTACACCATTTTGAGAGCAGTTTATATTTTATTTATTATTATTATTATAAATCCTTAAATATATCTTTACAGGTTGCCCTTATGCGACAGTTATATTTGAATATGGGTGAAAATAAATGAATTTATTTAAGTATTTTATTTATTTATAGCACTATTACTTTGTGATCATTTACATAGTTTAAAAAGCGAACAGTCCTAAAATAATAATAATAAGTACAAGTATATAAAAAGGAGGGAAAATAATCAAAGGCCTTCAAAAAATTCGTCCGTATCGCTGTCAATAGGAAACGTGCCCAAAAGGCTGGCAGCATTACCACGTTGTATGGCAATGCTGATTCTCTGGCCAAAAAATAGGCCAGCCCTCTGGTCACGTGAAGAGTCGACCATCCGCTTGGCGATGTCCCGAAATAATAGGTAGACACTCAGACCCCATGGCCCTAGTGTATCAACCCCAAACGGCTCGAACATATACGTTCCGAAGAGGTTTGAGTATTTGCGCCGTTTGAGGTTTTCCGCACCTGCAGCAGCCGCACCAGCACAGCCCACCGTGCTTGGAAGATGGGATGGCGCAAGGGTGTCGACACACGTTGCATCCCACACCAAAGGCCTACGTAGCTTCCAAGGCATTACGGTCATTTGATAAGTGATTTATTTATTTCTTTGTGATCTGAATAAAAATAAGGTTGACCTGTATGCAAATTCCTAAGCTTTACCTGCCTATCATTTGTCAGTCTGATTGCTTCCAGTGGGTAACTACGCCCCAATTCAAGCCTAGTTCTATTCTCAGCGTAGGTTTAGTACCAACATTCGCTTGAAACTTTTACATGTTTATTTATCTATTCATATATATTTTATTGTACACCACAAAAAATACATCATCATCTGCCTAGCCTTTTCCCAACTATGTTGGGGTCGGCTTCCAGTCTAACCGGATGCAGTTGAATACCAGTATTTTACATGGAGCGACTGCCTATCTGACCTCCACAACCCAGTTACTGGGTAATACGATACCCCTAGGTAAGACTGGTTGTCAGACTTTCGGGCTTCTAACTACCCGTAACGACTGTCAAAGATCTACGAATGACAGCCGGGACCAACGGCTTAACGTACTTTCCGAGGCACGGAGGGGTCTCGGTATGTAAAGATGGTCACCCATCCACAGACCAACCGCGGCAAGCGTAGCTTAGCCTGATCGATTGATCTGTGCGGCTGTTATTATTTAGCCGCGGGCCCCTCTCCACAAAAAATAAAACACAACAAAATATGCAATGGGCGGCCTCGTCGCTTTCTGCAATCTCTTCCAGGTAATCTTGGAATGGACAGTGATTTGCCTGGACATACAATGGGGCTGTCGTTGGTGCAAATAATAAGTACTTATACAATATACTAACATAGATATACACATATATACACATGATAAATAATAATACATAAACAGCAATCAAGCACCCAAATACATTTTAGTATCTTCACCATTAAATAGAAGTACGGCAAGCCGTATGTCAGTGGTAACAAAGCCAGCTTAGGCTGGTCTCTAGTTCTATTGAAACTCAAGGTCAAGGTGTCACCTCTCACGTGTGGCTTACTGTAGCTACCATGTACAGTCAGAGAACTTTTTTGTCGAGCAGAATGACACACTACGGCAATTCGCCGAATTATAGCCATTACATACGATTGACATGGAATGACACTAAACTTGTGATTTGAATATTCGATCAATTTGCTTATTGAATAAGTTCCTTGACTTTACATTTTCCTGTGGACCGTACCTGAAATATTTCCACGTCGAGGAAGGCCCAATCACCGCGCGTCATGCCAAGCGCGTGCGCAGCCAATAGGAACTCTCGCACCAATGAACCGCGCACGCTCAGAATTACCACTATATCACAAAAAAGGCATGAGTTACTTCTTAATTTTTATGTTATTTAAATGGTACTTAATGTGAAAATTATGTACGAAACTTAATTATGAAAATCAGTCTATCTCTAATAGGCCATCGCAATGAGTAATGTCAAAAATATTGTCAAAGTGAAACTTATTTTTAACCGACTTCAAAAAAGGAGGAGGTTCTGAATTCGGATTTTTATATATATTTTTTTTTATGTATGTTCGGCCATAACTTCGTTATAAACGGATTTGCAAAATTCTTTTTTTAATGGATAAGGTATGCCTCAGGGGTGGTCCCATATAAATTTGATTAACTTTGTTTGCATTTTTTGTACCAAGTTCTGCCGTGCGATTCTGTAACCATCTCACCGTGAAAGCTTGGGTGAAGTGAGCGTGGAGTGACCTGATTAACACTATTAAGTGCTCACTTCACTTATGATTGCACGGTGTGATTTTTACAGAATCGACCGGCCGTACATGTTTTATGGTCGTGAATTCAAATTTGGAACAATTGTGACACCAAAATAATGGCCAATATTTTGACTTTAAAACTGTATGAAAACTTTTTCTTTCACTAGCCATTATTTGTTGTTTTAGGCCTTTATAGAAATACAAGGTGGCTCGATTTAGATGTCCGGGAGTGTATAAGTATTAGTCCACATTGTGAAAATTCTATATATCTATTTTGAACAACCGCCTTCATGGAACGGCTGGAAATAGAAAAAAGAACGAGCAGTAGAAAAAACGTGTGGGGTCGGGGAACCCCCGGCAGGAACGAATTTCAAAATAAAAATCCAAGATGGTGGCTGCGAAAATTTAAAAATTTTTGCAGTTGTCATCTTATATTTTCATTTTAACCGCACTATCGGGTTCAGCAACCTCGAAAACCATGAAAACGACACCCATGACGAAAACAACAAAACAAGTTTTTTTTGCAGCCGCCATCTTGGATTTTAATTTTGACCTCACTATCGACTTCAGCACCCTCGAAAACCATGTAACCTATCTCCCCCCCTCTCTCTTTCTCTCTTTCTATTACTATAATGAAGACCCGCATGGATGGCCATAACGCTTTTTCGTTACATGACGATTTCTCCCATTTTACTCCTACCGCAAGCTCCGTAAAAGAACTTCGTTCCAATAAAAAGCGTACTAACTGTCAGATTTCCAATTGCCTACAAACTGTGGAGCCCAGTGGTTTGCACTTTCCAATAAAATAATATCGGACGCATCGATTCTGTGCTCTCATTATTTTCTGTTTCCACTCTGCGAACACGGAATAGTACCTACAGAAGGTCAGTCCCATACAACGAGCGAAAATAGGCACAGTCACGCATAGACGCGTACGAGCGGCCTTCTCAAAGGAATGCTGTGGGCCGAACGCGTAACATAACCTAAAAGCGAGCATAAGCTTAATTAGCATAATCAGCCTGCTGAGACACAGACCTCCTGTCTTCGAGAGCGAGTTGGCTATAATCCACCACGCGGGCCCAGTGCGGGTTGGTAGATGTCACATGTCTTCGAATTTTTGGTTCTAGGACGTGCCGGTTTCCTCACGATGTTTTCCTTCACCGTTTTGAGAACAGAAGTATTAAGTTATTTACACTAAGTAAAGCGCCTGCCTGGGTTCGAACCCACGACCTACAACTCATAAATCAGCGTTTCATTACCTCTAGACCACCACTGTTTGGCTTTCAGTCTAACCAGATTTAGCTGAATACCAGTACTTTCTATGTATATCTAAACACGATAAAACAAAAGAAAACAGATTTTCTCAACTTGTGCTTCAAGTAACAACACGCCCAGCGGTCGTTGACCCCCAAATAAGACATAAAATATTGTTTTATTTTTATTTTATCGTATTTAAATACATCTGCAGTTTTGCAAGCTAATTTAATTTAACACTGTAGTATCGTGGATATAGGATAACGCAAGGACATTTCTTCTGTAGCAAAGACGTGTCCTTTTGAAACAATCTCATACGGACCACCGTATGAGATTGTTTTTGTTTTATCTCAACTTTATCTAACCACATACATATCAAAATCCCTTAAGTAGCCTTAATTAAATATCTATATGTAAATCACTCCCAAAAATCGTATTAATAAATAAACAAATGAATTTACCTCTTGCATACATGCTAACATCTTTGAGGAGCGCCTCACAGGACTCCCGCTCGTTGCCGTCCAGTTCTCTCACCGCCTTCAAGACACCTTTCTTCCGAAGACCCCACTCCAGACTTTTACCTGCCCATTTAAATATGGTTAAATACATTTGTACAAATTAAAAAGTCATATTGTGTTTGCAAAGTTTTATCTGCCGCTTTTGAAAAGAGTTTTCAGCAAAATTTTCAACTAACAATCTTAACAGCTAACCTAAGGGTTACACATGCCGAAGATGCCGCACTGCGATACCACGCCATCGCGGTTCAGCTGGCTACCTTGATGTCACCTCCATTTAAAACAAATGACACGCACGACCGCGAGGTTTCGCAGTGAAGCATCTTCATGTAAAGCATCAGCATGTAAGATAAGATAAGACATTTATTTGTAGAAACATGATTATACATACTAGGCATGCAGTAAGGCATGTAATTACCATAATACTGCAGCGTAGCGTTTAATAGAACTGCCGGTCGATTCTGTAAAAATCTCACCGTATAAACTTGCGTGGAGTGAGCTGTCAGTGTCATCCCACTGATGCTAGGGATTGACTAAGCAAACATTTACAATCATAATCGAGATTTTAATAAAAAAAAAGTATGCTAATTTTATTGATCATTTTACATAATTTCAAAGCTAGTATTTTAGTTGCCAAAAAAATCGCTATATAAGGACTAGTCTAGGAAAAAAAGAAAAAAAATCAACATTGAGATTCTGACTAAGTTTCTGTTTTGCTATTTCTTTTAAACTCCACAAAATAACTAGTAATGTTTTGGCAACTAAAATACTAGCTTAGAATTATACAAAATCATCAATAGAATCAGCATAAAAATCTCGATTATGATTGTAAATGTATGCTTGGTCAATCCCTGATATCAGGTGGGATGACACTGACAGCTCACTCCACGCTCACTTCACCTAAGTTTTCACGGTGAGATGGTTATAGAATCGCACTGCTGCTTACATAACGCCACGTTCCAAGCTTCACCTCTCCGAATTTGGAATATGACAGAAATTTATACACGTTTACCGATGAGTCTTTACCAGATTTAGAGACCGGCGATTTACATTTTATTTAATTAATTCCATTTCATCCATTCAAACTCTAAAGCTGATTGCATAAACATTCAATTTTAAAATAAATCAAAGATCGCAATCATGTTTTTCATAGCTAGGAGAGAAGTCCCCTGATAACTTTTATCTCCGTCAGGGAAACCAGTGATAACATTGCACAGAAGACATACATGACTAAGCTTATAAAGCCCGTTTGGGTAATAAAAAGAGTACTGCTAAAGCTATTACCAACAAACGATTCCTTTTAGTGCATTAAAGCCGGCCGTTTGATGGCAATTCTTTTTAATGATTGCCAGCAATTACAAAGGAACCCGTATTACAACCGGATATATTACTAGTTTTTCTGTTAACCCTTCCAATTACGCTTTGTTTTTGCCAGGACCAGGAGACAATAGAATTGAGCTATCGACCTCATGCTTGCCAGTACAGGACTTAACCGCAATGACATTTCCCGCTTAAAAGCACTGTCTGTAAAATATGTAAGCGATTTATGCGTCGTCACGTAGAATGTTGCCATATTACACATCGAGTATGTAAAAGTTCCGCTTTGCGTACATATATCGTTCGATCATGAAAATGGCCATTTCGTGATCTGCCTGGCCATTTCACGATACGCCGCCACTTCATGGTTTGATCATCGAACATCCGCACTATCGTTCAACGCTCAGCGTTCGATTTGCCCAGTGATGCTTGGGCATATCGACCCAGATACGCGTAAAAACATAACCCTGTCTTTGTTGCCGTGCAGTCGGGTAATAATTCCTATTCGACCTATTCCTACTCGAATAATTGCCATTTTAGGGTGCTAAGCATATTAAATAGCCTAGTAGCTGCGACCAACTTAGATGTAGCGCTCGACGATCGCTGCCGCGGCACCGCTCGCTTCGCTCGCTCGGCTCGTGTGCGGTTTGTCAGAATTCTAACCTAACGTAACACATTTAGTCGGGGTACCACTAGCGGCATGAAATGCAACTACTTTACGATTTGCCCAGTGGTCATCTGGGAATATCGATAAATAGTTTGATTCGCCCGACTTTCGTTTAGGGGCATCATGATATAACCGGCCAAATTATGAAATGGCGGCGTATCGGTAAATGGCTGATTCTACGATCGGACGGACCACGACATATACAAAGCAGTGGAACTGTTACGCGTTGTCTCCATAGAGACGTCCTACGAAATCACCTTACACCTCCGTGACGGTCTCCTTCGAAAACTCGATGTGGCAAATTAAGGCGTACTTACTGTACAGTCACGAGCATAAATACCTTACACTTACTCAGGTTTCCAAAGTGATTTTCTCCTAAAGTATTCATAGATGATAATTCACATCATTCAACATAAAATTATAACCATACAATAATGATAAAGGCTTTTCTCAGAGTTGCTATATTTATCGTGAAAAACGCTTTTTAATGTTCCTGAACTGCATCTCTGCAAGGTATTTATGCTGGTGAATGTACGTTATACGCGCTCCGTTTATGTAAACACTGCACTAGAGAGAGATAAGAGATACTGCGTACTGAAGAGATTATCTACTAAGTGCTTAAATGCAACCTTTGCGAGGGGCCCGTGGCTAAATAATTACAGCCGCACAGGTCGATCGATCAGGTTAAGCTACGCTTGCCGCGGTTGGTCTGTGGATGGGTGACCATCTTTACATACCGAGACCCCTTCGTGCCTCGGAAAGCACGTTAAGCCGTTGGTCCCGGCTGTCATTCGTAGATCTTTGACAGTTGTTACGGGTAGTCAGAAGCCCGAAAGTCTGACAACCAGTCTTACCTAGGGGTATCGTATTACCCAGTAACTGGGTTGTGGAGGTCAGATAGGCAGTCGCTCCATGTAATATACTGGTATTCAGCTGCATCCGGTTAGACTGGAAGCTCAACATAGTTGGGAAAAGGCTAGACAGATGATGATGATGCTTAAATGCAACCTAATGTTTGAAAAGTAGATAGCAGAAATACGAGACAAGCATCTATCTATCTATATCTACTCTTACTACTCGTAATAGGTTTTAAGTATTATACATATAGGTTATTGATGTACCTGATATTAAGTTTATTCTAAGAGAGACTCAACAATCTCACAGTTAAACTGCGTAAGCAGTTTTGTGGAGCAATGTACAGACGCCAGCACATCAAGCTACCCGAAACTGTCGGATTTTCCCAATCAACTTTGAACCTTATGCTTTAGCGATAAAGTTGAAAATCTATTAAAGAAATCTGACAGATTGTAGTAGCTTGATGTGCTGGCGTCTGTACCTAGCGTTAAGAAATTTTAAATGAATAAATCGTTAATTCATTCATTCATTCATAATAATCAAGCTGAAGAGTTTGTTTGTTTGTTTGAACGCACTAATCTCTAGAACTGCCAGTTTGATTTGAATTTATGTATTTAATAGCCCAAGCCTTGAGGAAGGCTATAGGCTATTTAACATCACGCTAGGACTCTTAGGAGACGAGAAAATATAAGAAATAACGCTAAGCTAAAACGAAGTGATAACGCGGGCAGGCGATGCAATGCGACGGGGTGAGTCGGGGAGCAAGAAATTCCACGTGGACGAAGTTGCTGGCAGAGGATAGTTGCCTTATAAAAAGAATAAGAAGAAAAAAAGATTTGGCTGACAAGACAAGTAACAAGGATAAAAAATGTAAAAAACCTAGAACCATTTTCCAAGAATAATTATTGAAATCATATGACAAACTGTGGTTGAATGTACTCGTCCCGGTCCTGAGAGCGTGTAAAGCTCTCACAGTACCTTCAGATTTAAAAAAGGAACCCTAAAACCGCTAGGAGCGTCGAATAGGTACTTACCAATTGTTGATTTGTTCGCTTCATTCCGAAATTAATATAGAAATGAGTCGCCTTTTATCAGAATTCTGTATTACTTACAAAGCTCCATTTCGGAGAGTAGCATGGAATCTTTTGTCCATAGCTAATGAAGAAGAATCTAACAATGTAGATATATAAATATGATCGGTGTATAACATGGCCAGTTAATTAAGGGAGAGGTTTTGATTCGCATCATTTCATTACCCTTTAAACTCATCTTGGTATACAACGTGTAACGTTAAATGCGCAAAACCTCACACACCCCAACTGATTTTTAATTCAATTGACATATTTCAGAGAGAAAATAAGTCATTAAAAAAATTGTAAAGGTTTGCTGTTTTAGTTTTACTGGCCATTCTGATCGTTTCTTGCGTCTGCGACAACGCTTTATCGAGGGAGGAGTTGTCACCGGGCCGCTGCGCCGCGCTGACATTGGCTTGCTTGACCTATTAATAAATAGACACGGCAACGTTTTTAATGAAGATTTTTTGAAAAATGTGGCCTATATTAAAAAAGTGGTTCAATTAATTCTGCTGGTTATTCTGATCAAACTATTTCAGGTTTTGCGCATTTAACGTTACACGTTGTATACATCAGCTTCATGATTTGCTGACGGAAAATAAATGGCCAAACCAATACCTATAGTTACAAAAAACAATAGGCAAAAGTGGTTCAAGTCTCGTGGTCAACCACTCACGTGACCTATATTCTTGTCAAATGTCCTTTAGGGAGAACGTTGAAGTGGGTTACCAGTACAAGTCCAGAATGAAGTGGGTCTGAGAATCTAAAAAATTTACGCGGGCGACGTGCTTTAACTTTCTCTTTATCATAAAAAAAAAACCAACCAAATTAAAATACCTGCCAGTCGCATTAAGGATTCCAATCCTGACATGTGAGAATTCGCGTACCGTGGGATCCTGCATAATTTGAAGGCACTCGGGCGTTTCGAATATTGTTAGTTATGTAGATCAAAAAATTAAACATGAAAATATGTGGCAAAAATGTCTGTGGAATACTATTCCCATCATGAAAATGATATTATGACATCCGCGTCAGTCCGTCGAGTTTTTGCGTTAGATAGTGAATTTACTGACGGTAAGAGAAGAGTTCTGACTTATCCATCAGTTAGGTAACGTGTGCCCAGCTGAAACTCTCGAACACGCTGTTGAACACGCGCGGTAACTGACACTGACAGTACGACATCCATCTTAGACATTTAGAAAATGTGAACTTACCGACAGTAAGAGAGAAGAGGTCGGACTTGTCCAGCAATAACGCGACGTGTGCCCAGCCGAAGCGCTCGAACACGCTGGTGAAGACGCGCGGCAACCGGCACTGACAGTACGACATCCGTGTCAGAGTCGGGTACTTGCCTTTGTCGTTGAATAACGTTTGCGGCTGAGGGGAGAAAAAACAATTATAATGTTTTATTTCAAGACGTACAGACGCCAGCACATCAAGCTACCCGAAACTGTCAGATTTTCCCAATCAACTTTGAACTTTATACTTTAGCACTAAAGTTGAAAATCTATTAAAGAAATCTGACAGATTGTAGTAGCTTGATGTGCTGGCGTCTGTACAAACGTTGTTTTGAACTTAAAGCTTGTTATAACAACAGTATTTTGGATTTTTAAGCTATTGCATAGCTTTTATCTCGGGCTTTGAGCGCGGCGACCGAATCAAGAAATTCCGTAACGAAAAAAACCTAACCCCCCACTCTGACCGACACAGCGGTGCGGCGTTGAAAGCCGTGCATCGTCTAACGTCGTTTCAGTTCGGCAGACTTCAGCACGGTGTTTGTGTGCGTGCGACTAGACGTATGCGTGTAGACTGCACGAAGCTCGCACGGATCGAGACGAGCTGCAATTTGTTTTCTTATCGCTCACCACGCTCAAAAATATTGCATAAATATTATAAGTGCATAAGCTATGCAATAGCTTTACCGCGGCAGTCCCCGAGTGCCACACGTATTTTTTTGTTATTTCAATTTGTATTTCCCTAATACAAAGATCTAATAGATCAGTTGAAATTATTCAAAATAAGTCCTAGAATAGACGAAAATAAGTGGTCTAGGGTAGTACTCACCCGTGTCCCCTTGCGTAAGTTTCTGAGTCGGTGCATGCGACTGACAACGCTTGCCGGGGCAGCTAGTTCACCCTCGGATGGAGGCTGAAACAAAATATTCATGTCAAAAACAAAGTATTAGGTAAATACTGACTGCTTCCCAAACATGTTTACTGTAAGCAGATGTCACACAGTTCTTCAGCCACACAGTTCTGCATTGCGATTCTGTAACCTCACCGTGAAAACTTAGATGAAGTGAGCGTGGAGTGAGCTGTCAGTGTCATCCCACCTGATACTAGGGATTGACCAAGCATATGTACAGACGCCAGCACATCAAGCTAGTACAATCTGTCAGATTTCTTTAATAGATTTTCAACTTTATCGCTAAAGCATAATGTTCAAGGTTGATTGGGAAAATTTGACAGTTTCGGGTAGCTTGATGTGCTGGCGTCTGTACATTTACAATCATAATCGAGATTTTAATCATATTTTTACGATAATTCTATTGATCATTTTATATCATTTCAACGCTAGTATTTTAGCTGTCTAGAATTATGTGCTGAATTTGCGCTTTGATAGACCTGCTACCCTGTATAGAACATTTTGAGTTTTTGAAGATCGATCGCACATAAGATTAAGAAAACATCTAGGTATAGCGTGTTTCTTCAGTCCCTTTAAACCTTTTGTAATAAAATTATGATCAATTTCTCCCTGGAGGGCTTTTAACTCGATCGCTATACCTACTAATGATTCCCAGAACGGGACCACAGTCCATGCATAATGAAAAGGGAACTCTTTATATCCGGTTGGGAAGGGATCTGTTATTTCATTTTGTAATTCGATACCTGAACGGTAATAAAATACAAATCTATTTCATAAAAAAGTGATCACACTAATATTATAAAGGCGTAAGTTTGTGAGTGAGTGTGTGTGTGTGTGTGTGTGTGTTTGATTGTTACTTCTTCACGCTCAAATAGCTGGACCAATTTTGATTAAATTTGGCACACAGATAGTTTATAACCAGGATTAACACGTAGAATACTTGTATCCCGATATTCTTACGGGATTGAGACTTATGCGGGTGTAACTGCAGGGCGCAGCTAGTTAATTTATTATAAATTAACTAGCTGCGCCCCGCGGTTTATGCAGTTTATGCATGCGGCTTATGCGCAGTTTGTGCATGCGGTTTATGCGCAGTTTATGCATGCGGTTTATGCGCAGTTTATGCATGCGGTTTGTGCGCAGTTAAATGTTAAAACGCAAGGTTATTCATAATCATAATCTGCCTATAACGTTCCCAATGCTGGGACAAAGGCCTCCTCTCGGTGAAAGGGAGTGGGCCATAATCTACCACGTGGGCATAAAGGTTAGGCGTCTTTATTATTCATAATAAAGACTTAATAAAAATATCTATTAAAACGCACATTTGCAGAAACATAATCATAAAACACTTATAATAGAATAGTAAAGCAATTAGCTTTAAAACGTTCATTGAAATTTTATAACATTTCACTCACAGATTACTTCATTCAACGTTTTGTTTGCAGTGCTTGAGTTGCGAGCACTCGTTATTACTCCAATGAATACATTTTAAACTTATCTTAAATTCATTTTGTACTGCAGAGAATTTAATTACTCTTTTGGTGAAGTTTACTGAGAAGTCAAGGTGTACTTTTCCTATTATTTTAACCAAACATCACGGCTGTTTCCTACGAAGGGTAAGGCAGAGTTGTATCTATATTACCCACATTCCCTCAGTCATGTTTATTATTAGTCCCATGTAATAGGTGGTGACTATTGCCACCTACCTGCCTGCTACAGAGAAATTCCTGATGGAAAACCGAATAACACTTAGCCGAGCCTGGGAAATAAACCCATGACACAAACTATTATTTGTAGATGGTATTTGTAAAATAAAACACTTGCTACGAATTTGCTACGACGCTACGCTGCTACGCCGTCGTAGCAAACTGCCGACCCGGTACGCATCGATCAATTTAAGTCAAGTACTTTGCTGCAATTACCTTGCTGCTTGTTTAGTACTCATATCAATTAACTCAGTTATAAACAGTTTTAGTTAAAGTAGGTGTGGCTGTATACGAGTATGCTCATGTGAAACATTTCAGTGTATCCCCATATAAATTCAAGTCACCATTTTACGACAAAATAAAAAAGACAAATGACACTCAACAAAGCTTGTTGAGTCTGATTTTCCTCAGCCGACTTTTCAACAACATTATAAGAAGCAAGAAATAAATCTCTTTCGATTCCCGTTACAAACAAAACCAATCTATTCTTTACAAAAAAGAAGACAAACAGAAATGGCTGCTTTTACAGTCGAGACCTTTAATCAGGAATACGACGGCAAGGTAAGGAACGATTATTTGCCAAGCAACGTGAAAGATTCTAACAGGAGAGAAACGTGATACACAGGGTGGCAAGGACATCGACGAGCAAACTGCAACCATGAACTCAGCGGAAGATTCTAGACATTTTTCGTCCCCTAGAGTAGAATATTTTCCTGGGTTAAAAAAAAATTGGCTTGTTTCATAGAAAAGTACCTACGCGGTTAAAATACATGGAAAAGCATTTTTTTTGTCCAGATATTTTTTTTTTGGATCAGTATCATGTACTGAACCCATGTACTAAACCATGAAGGGTAGGCAGAAACTACAGGACGCTACCTGCTTCGATCCTAAGGCGACGGTCTCTTTAAAACGTCACTCACTACGGACAGCGTGCTGTGACGTCCCGACGGATGACCGACACGCGCCGCCGCGCGCCTTTCATCAAAACTGTCGTTTGTGTCGTCGCATTTGACGGTCGCAGGCGGGGTGCGAGCGAGACCGCGCCTGTGTAATTACGAATATAGCATTCGGCTGTCATCGGTGACGGACGGCTACACATCGCCGGCGCACGGCGTGTGATCAGATAGACCACAACCTTACATATGTACTCGTTATGCCTTACTTAAGCTTATTCTTTTTCTTTAGCAATCTAAAAATATTTTATTACGTTACATAGATGAGTTTGGCCCAGAAGGTGACCGCGTAAACATGGGCATTAGTGACGTTTTTCAGGTCCTCAGAATTGCAGGTGTATGGACACTTTGGGCACTCCAATATATGGGACATGATTTGGTCACGAGCACCACATTCACTCTGGGTGTTGGTTGGGTCAATAATAAACTTATGCTTTTAATTAATTCCGTTCGGTATACTTTGTAGGTATTTTTCAATAAAATAGCGTGGCTTTTATGCACATATGTATACACAGATATGTACATTAATTAACACAAGACTTCATCTGTAATCTAATTTTCTACGAAAACTTTTGCAGCTTTGAACGCATCATAAACAATGCTGCCTTGCTCCGAGGGGCAGAAAGTAAAATTATTTAACTGCCCGTGATATTGCTCTGCACAGATATTGCTTGATTGCAGGGATTATCTACGAGAGTACGGCTATAAATGTCAATGGTATGAACCCGTTATAGCAGACTCCATTTTCTACAAGACATGCGCTTGACTGGACTGATGTTATTTTCATTGGTCCCGGCTCTCGTTCATGGATTTTGACAGTCGTTACGGGTAGTCAGAAGCCCGAAAGTCTGACAACCAGTCTTACCAAGGGGTATCATATTACCCAGTAACTGGTTGTGGAGGTCAGAGAGGCAGTCATTCCATGTAAAATATTTAGCTGCACCCGGTCAGACTGAAAGCCGACCCCAACATATTTGGGAAAAGGTTAGGCAGATGATGATGATGATATATGTATTTTTAGAGTTCCGTACATCTAAAGGAAAAAACGGAACCATTATAGAATCACTTCGACTTCGACGACGAACGACGACAACGAATCACTTAATTAATTAATTAAGTTATTTTATAATGTTTCCACGATGATTCAGGCGAGAGTAAAAAAACCGGGCAAGTCGGTTTTTTTACTCTCGTCTGAATCAAGTTTTTTTTTTTATAAATAGAATTAGTGTCCTGCTTTATTGCATAGTAGTAGACGAATCAACAGTAGCCGATTTACTTGAAATGATGATAGATCATTATACACTTGCGTGCAAAAAAATCCACTCACCCCATGCCCCATGCTATGCGATTTGAAACAATATAATTCAACAATTTGTACTAACAATAACCTAATATATTGTATATTAAAACCTCCCTGAAAGTGTGTAGATGACATTAGTGAAAAAATTATCAAAACTGATTAATTCGTTTTTGAGAAAATCGTGAACTTACAAATATGGGTGTTGAATAAAGGACCTTTTTTTTTTTTGAAGTCATTAAACAGAAATGCACAATATTTTGCATTTGCCAATTTCATTGACAAAAAAGTCACGCACTTTTTCCGAGCAAAAGTGAGTGATGAGGACATCTGAAGAATCGAGTTGATCTTGTCAAGAATATTGCTTTTATCAAAATATAGTGTATGCTCAAATAAACTGTACCTTACTTACCTTCACACAATATAAAATAATAAATAATATTCATTAGGATTTTTGAGACATCATGTCTTATCATGGGGTGGGCCAATTTTTTGCACGCGAGTGTATTAAGCGTATAAAGCTTTATATTTAAAAATATTTATTTCTCAATTTTCATAATTGCACCTAACACTTTTCGTCTCTGCCCCCAAAGATTGACTGGTAGAAAATGTCTATGGCATTAAATCTGCCTCTGTACTACATGTGTGTGCTTAAGGTATTAATTTTTTTTTTATTGATTTGAGTAAAAATAAATGTTTGAGTTCTACATGGAGCGACTGCCTATCTGACCTCCACAACCCAGTTACTGGGTAATACGATAACCCTTGGTAAGACTGGTTGTCAGACTTTCGGGCTACTGACTACCCGTGACGACTGTCAAAGATCCACGAATGACAGCCGCGACCAACGGCTTAACGTGCTTTCCGAGGCACGGAGGGGTCTCGGTATGTAAAGATGGTCACCCATCCACAGACCAACCGCGGCAAGCGTGGCTTAACCTGATCGATCGACCTGTGCGGCTGTTATTATTTAGCCACGGGCCCCTCACGTCATTTTACACAGAAACTAAAAAAAAAAATACAACAAGTAGAGGATTAGCCTTTTTATATGACCACAAACTGGCAATCTGCTTTCAGTAACCATAGCCATTAAGTATATGACCATCACTATTGCCTGCATCTGACACAAGTCTTGTATGTTATGTGATTCGGACATCATTAGTAAAGCATTCACATTTGATGTCCAGAATTACTTACATGTTTCCGCTTTCATTTATTTTATCAAAGGGTTCGTCGACGTGCATATCTATAGGTATGTGAGTAGGTAGGTAGATAGGTACTTATTAATGGCACCGAGGATTTTTGTGGGTCAAATTTCAAAGAACTGCAGTGCTATTCTGCAAAAATCTCACCGTGAGAACTTAGGTGAAGTGAGCAGGAAGTGAGCTCTTTCATTCCGTAATGGTACCATTGACACTGTTAAGTGCTCACTTCACTTATGATTTCACGGTGAGATTTTTACAGAATCGACCGGCTGGTATGTGAATGAATATAGTGCACTAACAGTGAAATGGCTTTAATTTTGACAGTTCAACAACATTCATTGCGTCAATTACGTTTGGTGAGCAGACAAAATCGAACATATAGCGCAATGGATTACCAACATATTTTCTTTGTTTTCGATTAATTTACACGAATTTAATTGAGATAAAGTATAGGTCAAATGGAAACATCACTGATATTTTTATTTGGGTTGAGTATTACTGATATAACGAACCATTTAAATCATTCCTTTTTTAAGGTTCCGTACCTAAAGGGTGCCAACGGAACCCTATTACCAAGCCTCCGCTGTCCGTCCGTCTGGCTGTCAGCGGGTTGTATCTCGTAAACCTTAATAGGTAGATAGTTGGAATTTTCACAGTGTGTTTTTCTATTGCCGCTATAACAGCAAATAATAAAAATAAAATAAAGTTAATAAAAATTAAAGAGCGTTGGCATTTTTTGCCTTGTGCTACGAAACCCTTCGTGTGCGAGTCCAACTCGCACTTGGCCGGTCCTTTGTAATGGTAAACGGTTTATAAATGTAACACCGTTTAGGTAAACAGTGATATATGAATATTAGCGTAGGAAAGTTGCTACGCTAATATTATACCAATCTAAACTCGCCTCAATATTCTTCTTCAATTTCAAAGTAATCTCAGGTTGTATTATATATCAAAGGTCCTCAGATTACTTTGACGATTACTAACTACGACGCAACACTAGCTTTCATGATCATATCAAAACCAATGATACCTCAAACGAGGCTGTAATACTGAGAATCGTTCTAAGTCTGCTTATGTTTCAGATACACGTGTATTTTCCAACACAAAAGACTATACAACGAGTAACGTTAAATGCGCAAAACCTCAGACACCCCAACTGATTTTTAATTCAATTGACCTATTTCAGATAGAAAATAAGTCATTAAAAAATTGTAAAGGTTTTATCTGCTGTTTTAGTTTTACTGGGCATTCTGATGGTTTCTTGCGTCTGCGACGACGCTTTATCGAGGGGGGAGTCGTCACCGGGCCGCCGCGCCGCGCTGGCATTGGGTTGCTTGACCTATTAATAAATAGACACGGCACCGTTTTTAATGAAGATTTTTTGAAAAATGTGACCTATATTAAAAGTGGTTCAATTAATTCTGCTCGTTATTCTGATCAAACTATTTTCAGGTTTTGCGCATTTAACGTTACACGTTGTATACGTATTAAGGCTGGTGTATTAAGGCTAAAAGGTACAGCTTAGTCAGGTGGGGGGTACTCCGATGGGCACTGTGCGACTGTGGAGCCACGTCACAGACGATGCCTCATCTCTTGACTCTGTGTAATAACACCAGCACTATGGAAGACATTTTCGAAGCCCACGCTAACACTGTCGAAGGGGCCGAATTCTCGTCGAAGCTTATTTCAATCAATCAATCAACTCAGCCTATCGCCGTCCACAGCTGGACATAGGCCTCTCCCAGACTGCGCCACAACACCCTGTCCTCCGCCTTCCGCATCCAGTCTACCCCATTCACCTTCTTTAGGTCGTCCGTCTATGTTAAGTACGTTCGAAGCTTATTTAAGTTATATAAATGAAAATCATCGACACGACGAAGCAGAACTAGCGTGACACATGGTCTACTAACTTCCGCCCGCGGCTTCACTCGCGTCATATGTCGATAAAAATAGCCTATGTCCTTTCCAAGGGTTCAAAGTATCTTTATACCAAATTTCATCAAAATCGGTCTAACCGTTTCGGAGATTAGCCGGAGCAAACCAACAGACAAAAATTTAAAGAAATGTTTTTTTTTTGTTTTAAGTATCGTATTTACTTTCATATGCATTTAAACATTGTAAAAAGCTCTTATTTTGACATTACAAACAGACACTTCAATTTTATTTATTTGTATAGAGCATAGACATAAATGGAATACAATACAATAAAGGAATATATGTATACTCGTATATGGCACATGTACTCGTAATATAGTAAATATTATTCCCTATAGCCTCATTTGTCTAAACACTAAGCTGCTGTGGAGCATACATAAATAATGTTGACACCTTTTAGCAACATCAATGAATTTTGACTGGAAATTATTGGTTCGATACATAATAAATATTTACATGAAAACTATGTATTCTTCAATTGTGCTCATTTTTATATGTATAGGAAAGTGTGCCCGAAATAAAAACCAAAAACCAAAATATGACAGGACTATTGTATCTTGTAATTTGAAATTTTTACCATACGTACGTACAATTATCAATACGTAAAATTATCAAAGCTGGCTCGGAAAATATACGTATTCAACAAATGTGTTATGTGCACACATTTAAGAATAGTACACACATTCGCTCATCCGGTCGAACAGCCCTAACTGACATATGAATAGCCTCGGATACAAAATGAAAACTTGTTGAACAGACAGCCTTATTGTCCATGTCCAACTAGCTTTCATAAGCGATTCCATTCGTTCAAATTATTTCCAATTTAGTCAGAGCTTACCGGAGCGACCTAATTCCGTTTAATGTTTTTAATTTCATGTTTCATGGCGTTATTTAAAGTGGGCACAGCTTTGGGATTTCCTTTTAATTTTCATTAATTATAAAACCGGCTTCCTTCATCAAAAAGTTTTGCAATGTCAGATTAAACATAGAAAACGAAAAGTATAAGATCTGTAATGTAAATGGCCAGTTTATACCTACATATTTAATCTGTATTTATTTAGAAAGAAAAATGAAATGCTAGACATTGTAGGCGCATCTCTTGAGAACGGCTGGATCGATTTGGGTATTTTTGCTTTCTAATGGTCGTAATTCAAAAACCCGAATTCAGTTTTCATGGAGAGAAAATGTGGAAAATTTTTAAAGTTGAAAAACTGAACTTCTTTTCTTCTATGGGATTTTTGTATGAATGATTGAAATTTGGACAGGACAACGTCTGTCGGGGCAGCTAGTTAACAATAAGAATATAAGATAGAAAGTAAGTATAGAGCTATGAGGTTATTTGTTATGTTACTATAGTTTATGGCCAAAATCGGAACTAACGCCGCCATCTTGTTTTTTGAATACATTAAAAATATAAATTTATTTATTTATTTTTCACTTCAAGACAGAAACATCAGTGTAGCCCTAGCTCTTATACTAGGAGTTTCTGCCGGTCGATTCTGTAACTATCTCACCGTGAAAACTTGGGTGAGGTGAGCGTGGAGTGAGCTGTCATTAGGGATTAACACTATTGACACGGCTCACTTCAAGCTCACTTCACTTATGATTTCACGGTGAGATTTTTACAGAATCGACCGGCTGTATCATAAAAGCCCTAACGTGACGTTTTAAAAAACAATTGCACAAATGTTTACCGCCCCATATCAACGTCTTTCGAGCGCCAAAAGATCATGCACAGTGCGTTCACAGTTATTTTGCCTCTGACATACTGCAACACAACAGCAAGTCAGCAACCTTAAAAGCGATAGCCTCTCTCAATAAAGACACATCAACCACAAAACTTAAAAAAAAAAACACCATATCAGCAAACCATCGACTAAATCAACCGTCAAATCAATCTCTTCACCCCACAAATAAACAACAGACCCTTTTGGAACAGAAGACCGAATGAACTAAACCATATCGTTCGCTGGCTCATTACATTCCAATACAATCACATTTCCCTCCAATGCCAAGTTCGAGCTCTTTCTTTGATTTGTTTGTACCCTTGACCAAAGGACACGTCGGTGAAACACTTTCGATAAAGTATCACTTCTCAATCCTGTGTTCTAGAATAGAAACATGTAACTTACTTGTAAAACTTGAGAGAGCTCGTCGGGGAAAGAATTACCCCCATTCCTACTTCTGCAGGGTAATGATAAAGGTGCCGGTGTAATTACATGCACATGAGTCAGCTTTTCCATGGTGTTAATAATGTACAGACGCCAGCACATCAAGCTACTACAATGTGTCAGATTTCTTTAATAGATTTTCAACTTTAGCGCTAAAGCATAAGGTTCAAAGTTGATTGGAAAAATCTGACAGTTTCGGGTAGCGTGATGTGCTGGCGTCTGTACCTAGGCTGCCGCTGTAATTGCATATTACTTGTTCTTTTTTAGGGTTCCGTAGTCAACGAGGAGCCCTCATAGTTTCGCCATGTCTGTCTGTCCGTCCGTCAGTCCGTCCGCAGCTTAGCTGAGAAACTCTTAGTACTTGAAAGCTATAATTTTGCATGGATATACATATTAATCACGCCGACAAAGCGGTAAAATAAAATATTGAAAAAAAAAATATATTTTAGGGTAGGTACCTCCTCTACACGTAAAATAGGGATTTTAATTTTCTCGTTTCATGTTTTCGTTTGTGTGTGTATCGCTGGATAGGTCTTCTAAAAATATTGTGAGTTTGTGAAAAGTATTTTTCGATTCAGGGATTCGCTTAAGAAATATTAAGCTTTAAAGTGCTCATTTTTGTTAGAGTCAAGTGTCGTCGTCCCCCTGCCAACTAAATGGTTGCTTTTGGGCATGTGAAAAATTCACGGCAGTAGGATATATAACGAAATTAAAAGGAAAACTATCAAAGCTGAGTAGGCTTTACAAGTTTACGAGTAATAGTCGACCAACTTAAATTTTCAGTTGCAATGTATGGGAGAACATTATTTTCATCTACAATGTTAAGTTAGTTCTAGGGATAAATTCATTCCACCTACGGAACCCTTTATTGTGCGTAGTCCGACACGCATTTGCCCGGTTTTTTGTGTTCTTTCTCTGCGTCATCTTCACCGAAAATAAACGTATATTTTCTTTCTTTTTACATTTTCATAGGCGGCGACGTGCGATGTGCACTAATGGCAACCGAAAAGAAAAATCCACTACGCATTTATTAATCAAATACATAGTGAATACTATAGTGATATTTCATACGCACAATCACCAGTCACTAGTACGTTATGCGGGCTTTACACAGGTCAATATAGCCACACCGTTTAAATGGCAATTCGGCTAGGCCGCTGGTGACTAAAATCGCAAGTTCCAAAGTCGCATGATGAGGTGACTTAAATCAACCGTGAAAATGCTGTCGCGGGCGATCGCCCGTCGCATGAAGGTCCACATTTTGATGCAAAATGAACTAGTCACCTGCGATTTTTATCGACCTGTGTAAATGGGGTGGCGATTCGGCTTGTGAGGCGATTTGGTATATGACCAGCCGCACGGCGAAAATCGACCTAGTGCAAATTCCCTATTACTCATAATCGATTTATGAATAATGGGGCTGGCCTGCTTCATATTTTAGGGGAAAACTTTTGAAAGTATTTCCATTAATAGATTATATTTAACCAGATGGTATACAAAAGGATCGCTAGCCTCTATTGTATCGGATGAAACATTACTTTTAAGCAAATTAACAAAGTTGTTAACGGACTCATTAAATTCCTTTGACTTTTCATAAATCCGTTAATCGTTAATTAAGTATCTATAATACTATTTGCCAAAAAGATACAAAGAGGACCACGCCGCGCTGCGGAAGATAACGTTCTGACAATTTCTAAATAATTATTATTACAAGCTCTAATGATAACCTTCTTTTATAAATTTTTCATTTCCTGTTTAAACTTCCGAAACCCATACCAAAATTTTTGACATATAAAATGTAATTTCTGTCATGAGTTTTAACGATTAACGTTGACTTCCGTTAAATCTTCCGGTTAAACAAAGTTAACTATTTGATTAACGGTACTCAGCTTTGCTTTTAAGTCTCTTATAAATACCTATATTGCAACAATATCAATTCTACAAAAGCGCCTATGGCTCTCTCTTATCATACTCGTACCAACCCAACATTCACTCAATCATAGATGACATTCAATACATCATACAAGATTGAAAGTGAAACCATTCGTCGAAGTGCTGCCAACATGTACATTTTTCGAACACAAGATTGAATAGTAATAGCTACCTGTTATTATAGTGCTGTGCCGGTCGATTCTGTAAAAATCTCACCGTGAAAACTTGCGTGGAGTGAGCTGTCAGTGTTATCCCACTGATGCTAGGGATTGACCAAGCAAACATTTACAATCATAATCGAGATTTTAATAACATTTTATATGCTAATTCATTGATCATTTTATACAATTTCAACACTAGTATTTTAATTGTCGAAACATTACTATTTTATGCGGTTTTAAAATAAAATATCAAAACAGAAACTCAGAATCTCAATGGTTTTTTTTTTCTTTTTTTTTTATAAACTAGTCCTGACAAGTCAAATAGAATTATCTTACAAAATATTATTAAAATCTCGATTATGATTGTAAATGTTTGCTTGGTCAATCCCTAGCATCAGTGGGATGACATTGACAGCTCACTCCACGCAAGTTTTCACGGCGAGATTTGTAAAGAATCGACCGATTTATAGATGTGGCAAACATGCTTCATACCCACCTGATGGTAAGTTGTCACCGAACGCCCCTGCCACGGCTCAATTTTAAAGTATAAAGTTGGAATAAAAGTAAGAAAATATCGGGCAACACAAATATTTTTTTATGTTAAGTTCGCTATGTGTATTTATTTATTTTGTTGAACTTTGAATTGAATTTGATTACAGTCAATATAATTACAAAAGGTTTCGGCCTCTCACTGGTCAATGAACCGAAATTATGTGTAAAAGTCTGTACACGCACGAACAATTTAGGTACCTGTCTGTGAGAAAGGTCGACTTTCACTTCAAATAAAAACGGTCAATTTCTACCAATTACGTACGTCCATACAATCTAAAAAAGGGTTTTGTAACTTTTAGAAATCCTAAAAAAAGGACAGACTAATTTGTGACTTGCCAGTTTTCTTACTTTGTTTAGAAATGTTCGTCCTTTGAAAGCCTTTTTCTATGTTACTTACAGAACAAGTTCCTTTCTGTTGTAGACTATATTATGAACCTATTCTTTAATAACTGTTGGTTTCCAAAAATAAAAGCTAAGAAATATAAACAAATTAATTATTAAAATAATATTCCACAAAGTAGCCCCCAACAATAACGTAACAAAAGAAGTATAACAATAAATTAAAACGGTATCATCAAACAAAAGATAAAACAAAAGGTTGGCAACAAAACGGGCTTGAAGGTCAAAGGATTAGCGAATCCATTGGACGAAGAACATTAAGCTCCAATCTTATGCCCAAGGTATTTCTAATTGTACCCTCCATTACTAGCAAATCGCCAACACGATCCTTTGAACTATCCCAATCACTCAACAAGATGGCCCTGCCCTTAACCTTTGGGCTTTTCTAGGAGACGAATCATTAGAAGAATGTAATTACATTAATGAGACTCGAAACGTTATCTAAAGCCTTGCGCTTAATCATGGCCGGCATGCGACCGTGAATTGTGCTAAATTAGATTCAAATTCTTCGATTAGTAGGGAGATTAGACTTTAATCATATGGAGTGACGGTATAAATTAGTTTGCAATGTATGGGGAATTGGCAGACTCTGAGAAGACACATATTTTGGTAGGTTACTTAATCCAAGAATGTCTGTAATATCGTATACTTGGGTGATAAAATGCCTCCTAATGAAACATTTTCTAGGCTTCTAAGGGGTCTCATCTCATATTTGTAAGAGTTTAGCTTTTTCATTTAATATTAATAATACTAAAAGCAGCGTGTTACAAGCCAAGAAAGATTGAATGGGTCCATACATCAGAAAGTTATGAAAAAATTATATTGAAGTTAGGATTGCTCGGAGCCTTTTCGAAAATAGTTGCATTTTATTTTTAAATATTCCAATGTTTTGGATTTAATCCGAAATTTACTAGAATTTATGTAAAAAACTCCAAATTCATTGAAGCTCTTTCTAATCTTTTAGAAAATAAAAAAAACATGTTAGATTAATAAAATTGCTTCAAACCGACAGTCTTAAGTTTCTATCAAAATAGCTATGAACTAAATATTTGCTTTGGCAACACAGGTTGATAAGTTTTGAACTGTTCAATGGATTTGTAACCCCATTAGCCCTTATCCCAGGGATTGCGAACCTATGGCAAATCCAATAGTAATTTCTACGCTCGAAATGTAATATCGAAATACGATGCAATTTTCATTTCTGTTTTCATTTTACAGGTTTTCAGTGCAGTTAGAAACTAGTTGAATTTAAAGAATGCAATTTTGCGGAATATTTTCTTTATGTGAGTAATTTTTGTTTTAAGTTAACTTACTTTCTGTTCATATGCATATCGATGGCACGTCTTTCTTGACAAGATTTTTCTAGTTTTATTGGCATGCAGATGCAAAAAGGTTCACCACCCCGGCCTAAGACCTTTGAAAGGCTAAGTAAAAACTTGAAAGGTCAGATAGATCAGATATGTCAAGATCAAGTTTTCTATTAGCTGCGGAGCCTGCAGCTGATGTTCATCGAAGTGATCGCAAATGACACGACTTGCGATAGCAGAAGATGAATTCTATTTTTCGATCACTGGGTGCTAATGTGTAAAAACGTGTAAAAACGTAAAGTGCTAATGTGTAATGTGTAAAAACTTGCAGTCCATTTAAAGCAAGATTATTTTATTTTGAGCTTAATAAGATTCCTTAAAAATTCTTCTATGTAATGAATTTGCGTGATACAAAATAATTCCAGACTTTACTTTCTAGACCTACGTAGAATGGTTTGATTCAAGCAAAAATTTCTGTCATATAAAAGTAATTATAAAAATTATAATCCTTTGCTATTACATATTCTTAGCGAAACCTCCCTCTCCAAGATCTGGCTCAAGCGGTGCGCTTTGAAGGACGGCGCACGCTTAGCAACGGGTCATTTTTGTCGGTTATCGGTCGGCAACGGTTGAACATCGCTACCCTCGTTTGTATTCGCATATTCGGTCGTGACATTGTTATTTTGTTAATTAATTTATATGATTTGCAGTAATTAGAGTTTCGTATGACATACTTTTAAATTATCATTTGTTGTAATTCCGGTTATTAAATTTTGATTGTTGATTAAATAATTTTAGGAAATACTTGTGCGTTATTTTTTTTAAAAACTGTCCTCACTTCTGGTTTCTAAGAATATAAACATAAACTCACATCTTCTGGCTATGGGGGTAGGCAGAAACCACAGAACGCCACCTGCTACGATCCCTACCATACTCCTTTTTCTTCGTTTATGTTCATACATCTGAGGGGCGATTCTCATAATTTTAAGAACGTTCACAGATTGTGACTGATCTCAGTCACAATCTGTCAAAAACCTTTAAAATTCCTACATTATTGACCAGTTTCTGACAATGATTGTCGCTGGGGTGAGATTGCAACTAGATTTTGAACGTTTTTAATTGTCATGTATTTAACGCGGCGACAAATTAATCTGAATTTGGGATTAAAAAATAACGGTACGGTCGGTAGGAAAAATAGTAGGTTGGTAGCTACTGACGGTGAATAAAAAGTAGAAAATGGGCATTCTTAAATTATAGAATGAGGTTGTATATAAAGTTAACTAATTGTCTTTAATAATAATAAGAAGTAGTCGACGGAGCCCTGCCTCGCGGGACTTAAAGGAACCTAACACGAAGGAGATGACGGGGCTCGTTCGCTCGCTCTGCTCGCTCACTTCGAACCTAACCTGTCCGAGTCGGGGTGCCCAAAGTCACGGAAAATAATATTCCTTTTTAATTAAGAAGCCCGCTAAATAATAACAGCCGCACATGTCGATTGACCAGGTTAAACCACGCTTGCCACGGTAGGTCTATGGATGGGTGACCATCTTTACATATCGAGACCCCTCCGTGCCTCGGAAAGCACGTTAAGCCTTTGGTCCCGGCTGTCATTCGTGGATCTTTGACAGTCGTCACGGGTAGTCAGCAGCCCGAAAGTCTGACAACCAGTCTTACCAAGGGGTATCGTACGACCCAGTAACTGGGTTGTGGAGGTCAGATAGGCAGTCGCTCCATGTAAAATACTGGTATTCAGCTGCATTTGGTTATACTGGAAGCCAACTCCGACGTAGTTGGGAAAAGGCTAGGCAGGTGATGATGAATTATGGGGATTGGCCTTCTGGTCATATACGCACGCCGGTAGCAAGTACTACGCACCTGAACTTCCTGAAGAACATCACCAATATGTCTTCCTAGGGCGTCCCCACCCGGCGTTTCCACTCACATCTGCCTGTTAAATATCTCTTGTTAGTCGCCTTTTATTCATCCTCTCAACATGGCCAGACCATCTAACCATTCTTTATCTTTGTTTACGAAAATACAAACTTCAATCTAAAAATAATTACAAAGACACCAACAACGGCAAAAGGTTTATCGTAAAATTAGCACAAGATTTAAGTTAACACAAACAGTAGGACGAGTAAGTAATTTAACAAGTTTGCCCTCACTAACTTGATGTTAGCTCTTCCACTAAACTTAACTTACTTAACTCTGCCTTGGACTTAATACGTTTACGTTACGTTAAGGTTTACGGACGTTTTTCTAGGGATTTATTTACAAGGCATGAAAAATGGATTTTGCTAAACTGTAATGACGTTGTAACTGTGTAGTTAGCGTATTTTTAAGTCTATGTTCAAGACTAAATCTAACGTACACCCAATTTCAAACATTTTGGAACCTCTATACAAGGTGGAGACGACAATACGACATTAAATCACATTTCGTATATCTAATTTATTTATTATTTCTTTAATTAAAACAGTATAAAACCAGTTACAAAAATTAAAGAAAGTTTGTAAATATACAAGAGAAAATATAAAAACATCGAGTTGAGGCAAAAAAGTTAACTACATTTTTTTTCCTCAATTTTCATAAATCCGTCTCACACTGCTTCTGATATACCGACAGAATCTTCGTGTATTCCTCCGCAAACATCACAATGACTAGCCAAGACGTTGACGTTTTTAAATTAATACGTACATAATATATGTAAGTGCCCGTAACACAGGTATTTTATGCCTTTTTCGGGCACCAGTCTCTAACAAATGTTAAGCCTATTTTTTTTAGATAAAGCACTTCCTGTCCACAACAACATTTGTGATGAGAAATAAATTAATTTATTATTTATTTACTATGGTGAGCTGGTCTTTTGCTCGCCTTACCCGTAACGGGTTATATCCGAGGCATCCCAGTAGAAATTATGTTGGGAAGAGGTAAGGGTAATAGCCATGTTTACGCTTATATTAGCCTACGCTGTTTACGCTTATATTAGCTAATGTCATTAGCCTACGCGCTTTCCAACAAAAGCGCGTAGGCTAATGACATTCCCAGTCTGCATACAACAATTAAATCGAATATATCCAATAGTTTAGTCACTATAACTAGTCATAGATTGGCAAAATCTATAGTTGGCCCTTCATTTTTTAATTTTTACTATTTGTCTTTTTTTTTTTTTGTTACTATTTAACTTTCTTTTTTTAATAATTTTTATGGGTTTAAATAGTTTACTGGTTTGTTTTTTTTTGTGTTAATATTTGATATTATTATTATTATTATTTTTTTAACAACAACTGTTTTTCTTACCTCTTGGATCTGGAACTCTGTCGTCTCCTTCTTGGAGGTGGGCGTTAATAGCTGCGACACAGTTTCTAACTAATGCAGCTATTTACGTACGCAATCAAATTGTAAAATGTATTTTTGTTCCAATAAAGATTATTATTATTATTATTATTATTATTCATTACCTACTATTTAATTTGTTTGAAAAAATCACGTTTTTAATTCCGTCCGTTTCGTTTAATTTGATAGTTACACAATAATCCAAAGGGATTGGTATTGTCAGTGTTTTCATTTATTGTCGTACTGTCGTCCCCACATTGTATTAAAATTGAATTTGGTCACTGATCTAGATCAGCGATTACGCTAAATGAGCCGTCTAGACCAATGCCTATATTTACTTCACTCGTCGACACAATAGACAATTAAAGAAAGAAAAAAATAAACTTATTGTTAGTCTCGAAGAGATACCCATAACTAACAAGAATAAAACATTTCAAAATCATCACCTGCATAGCCTTTTCCCAACTACGTTGGGGTCGGCTTCCAGTCTAACCGGATGCAGCTGAATACCAGTATTTTACATGCAGTGACTGCCTATCTGACCTCCACAACCCAGTTACTGGGTAATACGATACCCCTTGATAAGAATGGTTGTCGGACTTTCGGGCTTCTGACTACCCGTAACGACTGTCAAAGATCCACGAATGACAGCCGGGACCAACGGCTTAACGTGCTTTCAGAGGCACAGAGGGGTCTCGGTATGTAAAGATGGTCACCCATCTACAGACCAACCGCGGCAAACGTATCTTAACCGGATCGATCGACCTGTGCGTCTGTTATTATTTAGCCACGGGCCCCTCAATAAAAAAATAAAACATTTCAAAATAGAAATTGAAATTGGGAAAATATGCGTCGAAAACATCGGCCATTTCCACAAATACACACCGGGTTACTTGATTACTCTCACATAAAAAAAAATAAGTTTTCTTACTTAGTAAAGATGCATATTCATAATAATAGGCTAAATAAGAAAGCACACCAATAAAATACTCTCCATGTCATTTAATCCTGGTTTTATAAAAATAATCAACAGAAAATTCTTCTTCGTATTAAATAAGGAAGGTCACTTGATTACATAACATATTTTAATAATGTGTATAGCCTCCTTTATTTAATTTCACTTCATAGATTCGTCGTGAGATAGAGTCATATAACCTGATTATATACGACGTGTAACGTTAAATGCGCAAAACCTTAGACACCCCAACTGATTTTTAATTCAATTGACCTATTTCAGACAGAAAATAAGTCATTAAAAAAATATTAAAGGTTTTATATGCTGTTTTAGTTTTACTGGCCATTCTGATCGTTTCTTGTGTCTGCGACGACGCTTTATCGAGGGAGGAGTCGTCACCAGGCCGCTGCGCCACGCTGACATTGGCTTGCTTGACCTATTAATAAATAGACACCGCAACGTTTTAAATGAAGATTTTTTGAAAAATGTGACTTATATCAAAAAGTGGTTCAATTAATTCTGCTCGTTATTCTGATCAAACTATTTTCAGGTTTTGCGCATTTAACGTTACACGTTGTAGATACTTTTCGGTAACTTTGGCCAAGTGGACTTAATCGAAGAAATCAATGATTTTCTATCATTACATTGCACTCCATCTAGGGAATGAAATCTCGTTCTCCCGAGATCTCGGCCTTTTTTAGCGATATTGATCTCGGACGAAAAAAGGGTGAGATCTCGCGTCATCAGCGTGCATTTGTTTTGTTTAGCAATAGTTGTTGCTAGCTAACTAATTTTATTATTTTGTTCCTAATTTATTCAAATATTGTGGTTATTTGCAAAAAAAAATACACAAAACTGCCAATCTCGCGACGTCTCGAAATTGGCGAGATCTCGCGGTATTGTTATTCATAAACTCGCGGGATCTCACTTGAGCCCCAATCTCGCGAGATTGGCATTCATTGTGTTAAACTCCCGAGATTTCGTCCGAGATCAATCTCGCTAAAAAGGCCGAGATCTCACGAGAACGAGATTGCGTTCACTAACTCCATCAGCATATATTTGTTTTGAAAGACACCCCCAAATATATTCCATTATGTTTAGGTCAGGCGAAAGGGCTGGCCATTGAAGAACTTCAATTTTATTATTTTCAAACCAGCTCTAGACGACCCTTAAAATATCTTACCGATATCCATAACTGACCATTAAAAAGTTTATTAATTTCTCTAAATTTGAACTGAAGCATTAGTTTATATTTTTTAGCAGTCTGTTTTCCCGATAAAATCTCTAAATTCACCGGACCATATATAGAAACGGCACCCCAAATCATAACAGATCCAACGCTACTATTTCGCCTTGATATTTTTTTTTCTAAATCATGAAAGTAATAAGCAAATCCGTCTGGTACGTCCAAGTTAAGAAAAAACCACATTTTTCCACTCATTATTCCACTTCATATAAATTCGAGCGAATTTCAATCGGGTAACACGATGTTCATTAAATAACGATGGCTTTTTTTTTTGCGCTGTAAATGAGCCGCTTTGGCTAATATTCGCCTTACAGTTCTAATACTTGCTGAAGTACCAACATTTGACGCAATTTATCTAGCTGTACTAGCAGAGTTCGATGCTTCTGACGAGGCTCGCGAGGTGTCGCAGCCAGTTTTTTACGTTGTTTGAGGTTTGTTCCGTAATTTTCTGGGTCTCGCAGATAATTGTTTACAACCCAACTACTCCGTTGAATCATTCTAGCAATTTTTCTTTTTTAATATCCTTCTGATTTAAGAGCAGAGATTTTAGTTCTCTCTTCTATGCTGGTCTTCCCTCTACCCATTGTGCGCAAAGTATTTAAAACGTTCAACTATAGCACGAAAATGTTTCGAATGGACACGGTTTATTCCTGCAAAAAAGTCACGCGTCTGACGTCAACGATTGTTTCAAAATAACTAATACAAGTGTCCAGCTAATTATATAGCCCTGGCATACTATTCTATTAATTTCCAATTTAAAATAGGAATAATCGAGTAAGTATTCCAGAGTGTTGTATAACATTGTGAAAGGTAAATTTTAACGAAAGGTCTCCGCCAAGCTCTAGAATGTTCTATATAAAAATATATTTTTTCATGTGAGAGTAAACAAGTGACCCGGTGTGTAGTATTATACCATCGACTTTCATTGTTGACTGTACTCGGGTCGCGGTACCTAAGTCTACATAATACGGATCAGTCGCGCTTTTCATGACTAAGGAAAACTCTCACAAAATGTTTCCTAAAACACGAGTGAGTGAACATCCTCGATAGTTTATACATAATCCTTATAAATGAAAAGTTTCTGAGGATGGATGGATGTTTTTTACTCTTTCACGCAAAAACTACTGAACGGATTCGGATGAAATCTGGCACACAGACAGTTTATTATTATAACACATAGAATAGTTTTCATCCCGAATTCCTATAGGATCAAAACATATGCCGGTGAAACCGCGGGGCGCTGCTAGTAGAAAATAAAAATAAATACAACGCGCGTAATAAAATAATACGCCTAATAAACCAAGTATTCTAACTACTCCTACGCGCGCTACGTGCTACGGGCTACGTACTACGTGCGTAGCATTTTGCTACGAGAGTAACAATTAGCGCAAAATCATTGAAACAAGTGCTTGTTTTATAACAATATTATTGAACGCGAATGTGTTAGTAATTCCAGCTAAAAAAATAATCTTCTGTACTTCTATAATTATTTGGAACGAATGAATGTGTTTTTATATTTACCAGAAAAATCTATTGACAGGTGTTGTAAATACATATACGGAAATAAATATTTGCAGCATATTTTCCACGAAAAATCATTTCATTGCTAAAGCGAAACGCGAAAATAAACACACACAGTATTCCAATCCCTACAGAGTTACAAAAATAAATATAACATAAAACTAATTCTCAATCTCGTTATCATAAAGAGATTGTATAACTCCCGTGAGAACCTTCGCACACTTTAATTGAATCACTCATACGAGTACTTACCGACTGTACTACCCATAAATATAATTAATATTTATAAGAAACAAGGAATGATACTACCTGAACGCTAATTATGACATCTCTAAAAACGACAGCAAACTGGCTCGTTAAATGAATCGCGTCTATGGAAACCCAGTGACTGGGTCCAAAAACTGAGTCACTGGGTTCAGTCACTGGCTCGTATGAACCATTGTTACCAGTGTTATTTGTTTTTCCATTAGGACTTTCTTAGTAACAGCCCGGAGTTTGGAAGTTGGCGGTGTGATACTAACAACTTTCGAATACACGTAGGGAACCCGATACGAATGCAGGCGGGACTTTGGAATCGCGGGTGATCAGAGTGGGGACTCTGATTGCCCACCGAGTGATTTCGGAGAATACGGTGGCACTGTGGTCACGTGCTGCCGTGCAAAGCGAGGCTCAGGGAAGACCCCCTTTATTGTCTCCCCAGGGACGTGCCCTAACAGGCGTTGCACTGAGGGGGTTCCGGATTGGTCTACTAAGAGGTACCGGGACCCCCTCCATGTGCTGATGGTGATCACCGGGGTGGTTTTAGTGAGGTAAGAGTCCCACACTACCTGGTCTTTTTCCCCAAAGTCCAGGTGCCTTTTGAAGGTTTCCCCCCGTAAACAAAAAAAAAAAAAAAAAAAAAAAAAAGGGAACCCGATACGAGTACCCCCGTGCCTCGGAGAGCATATTAAGCTGTTAGTCCTATGCCTAATCTCTCTCCGGTCGTGTCAGATTGCGTGCCGTCCCATTGGACTATGAGCGTGAGGGAAGAGAGGGTGCACCTGTCTGCGCACACACTTGTGCACTATAATATTTATTTATTTATTTATTAAAACTTTATGCACAAGTAAAAAAAAAGTACTGTACAAAGGCGGACTTAATGCCTGAGGCATTTTCTACCAGTCAACCTTAGGGTGATGCAGAGACAAAATATGGAAGGTGCAACATACGTGATAGATAGCTAGGAAACCACTATATAATATCTCCCGCGCCGAAAGCTAGTCTCGATTAAGATTAGCCGCACACAATGTGTAACTGAATTAATGCACATTGTGAAAGTAGTTTGTTCAGAATCGTTTACTAAATCGATTTCTGTCATTTTTAATAGATATTTTTATGCCAAAAATAATTAATTAAACCTACGTACAGACGCCAGCACATCAAGCTACTAAAATCTGTCAAATTCCTTTAATTGATTTTCAACTTTATGGCTAAAGTATTAGGTTCAAAGTTGTTTGGGAATATTTGACAGATTCGGGTAGCTTGATGTGCTGGCGTCTGTACATTACAGTCCCGCTTTCGCTGCACAGTCCAAACAAACCAAAATTGACGAAGTGCCTACTTCGCTAGACGCTTATAAGTGTGCGACTGTGTGCGTGCGTGGCTTGACTGTGGCGTGACATGTCTGCTTCATGTCAGATGATAATTGGGCTAAAAGAACCACCGATTGGGTTCCTCTAAATGCACGACGCCATCGCGGCAGGCCGAGACGAAGATGGCGGGACGAGCTTGACTCCTACCGTAGGGACTGGCGGCACTCGCAAGAGACAGAATTGTGTGGAAAAGGGAGAGGGAGACATTTGCCCTGCAGTGGGATAGTACAGGCTAGTTAGAGTAGATTAGATTCGTAAAAATTCAGTGTATGTTTGTATTATGGTTATAACATAATATTTTAACTGTGGTGCTTGGTGGTTTTCGTTAATTCCGGGACGTGTTGTATACAAAACATGCTTTAGAAAGAGACCATCACACATATATGAGTGACAGAGAGAGCGCTCTACAATGCCGTTTTTTTATAAACTTAATGTGCCATATTTCCAGCCGCAGCTGTAATTGAATCGCTCATGCCTATGTCACCATCTTCATCATTGTCTTGCGCTAATGACTTATCCTGATTTGTTTCGGTCAGCGCAACATATCTATTTCTTCCATAAACTTACAGAAGCATGCATGTTGCATGTTGGAGTGACTTCCGAGATGAAGACTAAATAAATAAATAAATTATGTATTTTATACATTTTGTAAAATTTCATAAGCCCACCAAACTGCGTAACAGTTTGTCGGTGGGATTAGCGCTTATCTTGTTTTATAAATTTGGTTAAAATAGTAAAAAGTAAAAGCTATATGGATTAGTTTATAATCGGCCAGCAATGGCAGCGCGATCCGCCGCCGACACACGCGCCGATCGGCGAGCCGTGCCGTCACAATCATTTACAAAATTAAAAATTTTGCCGTCGCACCTCAGGTGCGCACTACTTTCCGTAAGTAGTGCGCACTTATAGACACTAGCTCAGTATTACCCATGAGTACAACATTACAATGCTTAAAACTCGTTAACATCAGGTTTGTCAAACTTTATATTCAACAACAGCAAGTTAGTGGGTATTCTCACATCTTAAGACCACTTCGTTAAGGAAAACAGTTTTTAATTATTTTTTTAGTGTTCGTTTACTTATTTTATTGTTCTCTTTTCTTAGCCAATTGAGATCTTTGAAAAGTTTAGGAGTCAAATACTTGTTGGTTCTTTTTCCATTGTATTTTTTGACTCGCTGGTTTACGCTCTCTAACGCTTCTAGTATTGTCCCTAATAAGATTACTTCCTTTCTAGCCATATAATCTCGCTTTTACCTACTGTATTAGAGTAATTTATAGGCATTAGAAGTACATATGCTACATTTAGAGTAGTTATAGCTCACTATAGCAACTAAAAAACATGTATTTATTTAAACTTTATGCACAAGTAAAAAAAAAGTACTTACGGACTTAATGCCTGAGGCAGTTTCTACCAGTCAACCTTAGGGTGATGCAGACACATTTAGTGTTGGAAAAACTGTAAAACATGAGAATCATCACAGGTTCTAGTTGATGGGTTACGAAAACGGGTTTTTTATTGAGGATCAAAAGTAGATAATAATCACAAACAGACAGACGTAAACTCTTGTCATATACCTTCAGAATATACCTATTCTTTCTCTTTCAGAACATTATTTTTTGTTTTCTTACCCATTACTTTTTCTTTCATCTCTCACTGAAGTTAATGACGAACGAAAGGGTGCTTGTACCATAGACTAGACTAACTGTAGTGGGCTATGACAGATTAGGTAGTTTATTTATAGTCTATGGTACCCTGTAGCACGAAACGTTCTAAAAATATCTGTGCAAGTCACTTGACACGTGTAGACTGGGGTGACTTCAAGTGTTAGTAGAAGATTATTCTGTTATTTATCATATAAGGAGGCTGGAATAAAGTGAAGAATTTCAGCCTTTTGGCATTAAGAAATGAATATTTTGTGCGTGTATTACTATAAAGGTCCTGTTAAATAAAGATGGAAATACTTGAACTTAATACATTATTTGTTTAATCTGGTTCCAAAATAATTCAATTAATTAACACAGTACAATATGACGTGGCTGGGCAGTAGCGGTGATGAGTAATGGACTGGCAAGCTCTGCGCTAGTGTTCCGTTAGAACAGGGCTCGGAAACCGGTTGAAATTCTTAACCGGTTACGGTCATTGACCCCAAACCGAAATCGATTTAGGTTAAGGTTTGCACTTTACCGGTTTTTGCGGGAAACCGGTTTTTCATGAATTTTGGTTTTGAAAGTGAAAATTAACCGGTTAAACACCCCCCGCCCCCTAACTAAGCAAGTCGCAACATGAATCTACCCGCACCATTTAAGTTCTCCGGTTGTATTTGACGTCCTCAGATCAAACATTTTTTTTCCTAATGTTTTCTGTGGTACTAAATGTACTAATGTCACTATAACTTGTTGGAAGTGTTAAAAAAGTAGACGAAAAATATTTACGACTTACGGAATTAACCGGTTAATTTGGGTGTCAAAACCGTTTGTGCTTATGTAACCGGTAACCTTTGTCATTTGGGTTACATATGAACAGTTCACTTGTTTAACCGGTTAATGAGGGAACGATATATTTACCGGTATTTCATCGAAATTAACCGCTCTTTTTAAACCGGTTCAGAGCCCTGCGTTAGAATATCAAAAATGCAATTCAGCATATCGCATTGCTAAGGTCACTACAAATACTTAATCTTGTGGGGCGTAAATAATGTAACATGTCACTTAACACACTCAGCGCCGGTGTATACTTAACTATACACCGAGGTACCTCTTTTCCCAGGCTGGATATCTTTAATGGTGGTATATCTTTAATGATACACCCAGGTACCTTATGTCGACGGGCCGGTGTATAGTTGACTACACACCGTTTCATACATTTTATAAGGCGATTCGATAGGGCTGGCCCTGGAGAATAGGCCAATATTTCTGGGTTGGACTTTTAGGCCATATGACCGTTGGCGCTGAGTCTGTTAAACATTAGCGAAACTTATCTATTTTTAATGAAAACCAGTTTTATTTTTCTATGTTAACGTATGTGTCTGAAAAGGTAATAAAAAGGTAATCATGTTTTTAGAAAATAGGCGGCTTTGTGTGCAGATAAATTCTAATTTTCATAAAAGTTTACCAAAAGAATTTTAATTCAACTCTATTTGGCTATATAAGGGTTTCTAGTTTGAAGTACTTTATTACATGTAGGCTTTCGGAGAGCACAGGAGTATAATGAGCTATCTTTATCTATGTATAATATTAAAAAGTATAAAACAAAGTCGCACAAACACTACACAATAGATTTTTATCTATAAAGTTAATGTGTATGGCATAATTAGCCTATGATGTTCCCACTGCTGGGACACGGGCTTCCTCTCAGTGAGAGGGAATATTTACTAAATATCTCAAGCACACAAATGTACAAAGGTGGACAAAATGCCATAAGCATTTTCTACCTGTCAACCTTTGGGTGATGCAGTGACAAACAGTAATGATGAGATTATGAATATCATCATCTGCCTGCCTTTTCCCAACTATGTTGGAGTCGGCTTCCGGTCTAACCGGATGCAGCTGAATACCTGTAGTTTACATGGAGCGACTGCCTATCTGACCTCCAAAACCCAGTTACTGGGTAATACGATACCCCTTGGTAAGACTGGTTGTCAGACTTTCGGGCTCCTGACTACCCGTAACGACTGTCAAAGATCCACGAATGACAGCCGGGACCAACGGCTTAACGTGTTTTCCGAGGCACGGAGGAGTCCCGGTATGTAAAGATGGTCACCCATCCACAGACCAACCGCGGCAAGCGTAGCTTAACCTGATCGATCGACCTGTGCGGCTGTTATTATTTAGCCACGGGCCCCTGAAGAGATTATGAATGTGTTAACTTAAAAATCGAATTCACCCGTGTGACGTAGGAGCGGGTCACTACTCCATTATAAAATAATCACATGTGACGACCTAGAGGAGTCGAACTCGTCACATCCAGTCCAGTGCCAGTACTTTCGGTAAGAGTACCGAATGGACTGGCAAGACAGAATTATGTGGAAAAGGGAGTGGGAGGCCTTTAGCCTGCAGTGACAAGACAGGCTAGTTAGATTAGATTACGAGTATAAACCTTACCTGATCCCCCATCCCAGTAATAATTGGTGTGTTCCAGTAGGCTGCTAGCCTGGCGACTGGCTCCAGGGCGAAGGCGCAGGCTGGGCCAATGAAGGCGATCACGTCGTCTTTGAAGTGCATGTCCGCCGCCAAGCCAGGAGCTATGGCCCCGGAGCAGGACGGGTAGCTGCGGAAAAATTGAGAGATTTAGTAATTTTTTTTTAATTTATTTATTTGATAGGAATAAGAAACACCAGTATATTACATAGTAGGCACACAATATAGAAACTTATAATAAAAGTAACAAATACAATACTCAAGACGTTATCCACAGATTACTAAACAGAATAACTACCTGTTAGCAGAAGAAATTAAAATAAAAAAGAACAAATTAAAAGAGCACTTATTAACTAATTACCAGGGTTATGATCTCTTAAAATAGTCGTAATTTCACTCTTAAATATGGCTTTGCTGAGAAACAGTTTGGGTCAGTAGACCCAAACTGTTTATTGTAGGTGTCTACCAGGCGATGTAACGGCGAGCGAGCGCCTGAGTTAGTTCGACAAAATGAAATAGCAAATAGGCGTCTCGAACGAACTTCTCGACCGATTACAGTACGAGGGCTCAGATATCTAGACTATTCTGCTAATTTATGCCGGTCTCTTCTGTAATAAGCTCACCGTGAAAACTTAGGTGAAATGAGCTGTCGTACCACCCGATGCTAGGGATTGACACTATTGACGGCTCACTTCGAACTCACTTCATCCAAGCTTTCACGGTGAGATATTTACTGAAAACATGTTTTTAAAAGGTCAGGTCGGGGAATAGATAAAGTACAGCAACACTATCGCTAGAGCCATGATTTGATGCTTATGTGCTCGATCTGTAAAATAGCCAGAGACAAAAAAGGAAGTTAGCCGCCGATTTCAAAATTGTTGAGAAAAGTAAAAGAAGCGAAGAAGAGAAGTATGATGACGGCACGAGTGCAACGATGACCTTTTTACTAGCGGAAAAAAACAAAACACCCGGTCGATTCTGTAAAACTGTCACCGTGAAATCATAAGTGAACGGGTTTTATCCCTTCTTGTATCCCACTAAATTCCTATTGGGCTGTTTGGGTTTCAATTCTCTAGAAGTAAGACGGTCGCGCGATCAGATGATACTGATATTTAAAGCTTTTCGGGGGATTATCGATGACCCTGAGTTGCATAATGTAATCTGCAATCTATTTGTCCCAGACAATTACTGTAGCGGCAGGAAACACCGCTTATTGGCTGTTCCAGCTTGCCGCACAGTTGCGCACTCCAAGTCACCCATCCCTCGGACATTAGGCGCTATTAACGCTCTCCTGGACTCAAACACAAATCTTGATATGTTTGCGGATGAATGGAAGATGATACTATCAGAATGTTTGAAGTTTTGTGAGAAGAATGCATGACTGAGTTGAATCAATTATATTTTATCTTAAATTATATTAAATAGTGTAATTGGCTTCGGCCGTTCTATTTAAATAAATAAATAATATCAAGTGAAGTGAGCACTTAATAGTGTTAATCCGCAGTGAATAACAGCTCACTCCATGCTCACTTCACCCAAGATTTCACGGTGAGATGGTTACATAATTGCACGGCACCACTTAACCTACGTTGTAATAGCTTAGAAAACAACCCTGTGAAAATAATGAATCATTTTCTTGACGGTTTTTTTAGCCGCTTTTTAACTAAACTCTTTTTAAAGAGCTGTTTACCTGGCGGTTGGGGGGCCGAAAAATTAGGCGTAAACCCAAACAAAAGTGTTTTCACGGTGCACGGTGCTCATAGACAAAAAGCCTCAGATTCAAGACCTAAAGTTGAAAATTAATATAAATCGTGAGACAAGCAGACATTCACGGCGTTAAAAGAACTATAGAATTAAGATATTCATTTATCTAAGCGAGGTGAATAACCTCTTGTATTTACGCGTTATTTAACTAAGTACCTGCGGGCTTAAAATACGTGACTACTCGCACGTCTAGGTACATACGCTCTCGTGAAACTAAAGCAAACCTTAAACCAGACTCCCTTATTAAAATTTAGAAAGAGCTTTGAAGAAGATATATTTAAACTAGGTGCCGGTCGATTCTGTAAAAATCTCACCGTGAAAACTTGCATGGAGTAAGCTGTCAGAGTCATCCCACTGATGCTAGAGATTGACCAAGCAAACATTTACAATCGTATTCGAGATTTTAGTAATATTTTTTATGCTAATTCTATAGATCATTTTATACGATTTCAAAGCTAGTATTTTAGTTGTCAAAACCCACTTTTAATCCCACGTAGTTTGTGTGGTGTGATCACTTCACCTGTAACACGAAATGTCGTGAACCGGGTGAAGTAATCACGCCGACTCGTCAGGACTAGAATAGGGAAAAAAAAGAAAAAAAAACAACACTGAGATTCTGATTGAGTTTCTGTTTTGCTATTTTATTTTAAAACTCCACAAAATAGTAATATTTTGACAAGTAAAGTACTAGCGTTGAAATTGTATAAAATGATCAATAGAATTAGCATAAAAAATATGATTGAAATCTCGATTATGATTGTAAATGCATTCTTGGTCAATCCCTATATCAGGTGGGATGACACTGACAGCTCACTCCACGCTCACTTCACCTAAGTTTTCACGGTGAGATGGTTACAGAATCGCACTGATGTTCTGTCGGCGCCAATTCGTGTAGAATATTTAAATTTTCTGGGATGTAATGTTCCACGTGCTGTCTACATTTCTCTATCTATTGTCCTATCGCAGGTATGCTGGAAGAGATTTCTTATGAAATAAGCATCACCTTCGTTCCTATTTTTCTCTTCTGTTTTTTCTTGTCTGTTTATATATGTGTGTACGTAAATGGTAAAATAAATAAATAAATAAGATTGGTTACCAAACCAATCTTAATGAAATTAAGTAAAATTACCAAGCAAAACTACCAAGCTTGGACCTCTTCAATTCTTTTAAATGATAAATGATTTATTTTCTGTAAGTAGGTTTGTACAAACACGTTTACATGTCAATCACATTTTTTTTAAACTAGATGAGGTCGGCGTTTTCTATCTGACTACTCTGAGAAGAAAGGCCGAAACAAACTCAGAGGTCACAGTCTCTTTTAAACTCCAGACATAATCTTGGTCAGATCATGTGAAGACCATGTAGATTGATGTCTGAAATGGTCTTTTGAGTAAAGAACCACACAGATTGAGCGGACCTGTCCAATCAGTGCACGCATTTGACGAAAATCGTGCAGCTCAACTCAGAACTTGAGTAGCCTCACTATTCGATTTAAAACTAGCTTTTTGGGTATGAGAGTGAAGCTGGGCCCTGATTCGCTATGACCATTTAACGATTCCAGTAGTGGTACTATGACCACTTAACGACTCCATACTTCGAAACCACGTAAATTCCTTAGCTAATCAAGACATCTGCTAATACCGTATTCTCTATGACACAATGAACAAAACCACGTGAAATGAACGCGAAGTTGGCGTGGTTTTAACTGTCAAAATACCACGCTTGACACGTACGTGGTAAGATTACGTGGGGAATATAATAATAATATATAATATAATAATATAATAATATTCCACAACTTTCACACAACGCCATCTAGGCCCAAACTAAGCAGAGCTTGTGCTATGAGTACTAGACAACTGATAAACATACATATATTTTCTAAATACATACATATTATAGATAAATTACACCCAGACAAAGAACAAATGATCGTGCTCATCACACAAACATTTGTCCTAGGTGGGAATCGAACCCACGACCTTGGGCATAGCAGTCAGGGCCACTGACCACTAGACCAACAGGCCTGTCAAATAATAATTACCATACAGAATTGGGGCCCTTGTAATCTCTTTAGTCGTCTTTTACGACATCCACCGGAACAAAATTAAGAACCAATTTCTAATATAATTTTTGAATTTCATATAGACTATAAAAATTATGTTGAACATTAATTTCAGCGAGTATGTCTACACGTGCATATATCAATCTACTCGTACACGCATCAATCACTAATATTGACACCAACTTATTTCGTATGTGATCTTTTATCCTATTAAAAAAGGTAGCAAGGTCATCGACGCGCAAACTACACTGTGTCACTGTTTGGTTTCACTAATGGAGATGACAATACGACAATAAATTAACTTCTTATATGTAATGTCGTTCCCAGTCTGCATACTCGTACAAAATTTCAACCAAATAGTTTCGTAATTATAGTTAGTCAAAGATTTGCAAAACCCATAGTCAGTCCATCACTGCTACTTAGTTTGTTTGAAAAAGAACACTTTTTTCATGTGTTAGGATTTATTTGATAGTTTCAAAATACTCTTATGCGTTAGTATTGGTAGTGTTTTCGTTTATAGTCGTATTGTCGTCTCCACATTGTATAAAGATCAATTGCCGCTCGTTAGTCTCGCAAAAACTCGAAAATGGCTCGACCGATGGTGATGATAATTTTGTAAGTGGTTGTGTGCACTTAGGAAACTATGAAATAAAAAACCCAGAAGAGCAATTTTCGTAATTTTAAGAACGTTCTCAGTTCCAATCTGTCAAAGATACCTATAAAATCCTTACTTTTTTGACATTGATTGTTACTGAGATGAGATTACTACTAGATTTTGAACGTTTTTATTTTACGGGAATTGGCTTCTGGTTTCGACAATACAACAGATTTGAGAGTACATTACATTTAGAATACATTCCCCTTGGCCATTGAATCAAATCACAAAATACATACAAAATAATTACGAATAAGCCTTCTTTATCATATCATAATCAAAGAGCGATCCATCCAATACGAATTCGCTCAGCGAAAATATATTCCATACTCCGTAGTCAAAGGTTTATTGAAGCATCTGAAGGTAATAGATACTATAAAGAGTAGCATGAGAGGAATATCAAGTAGATGGCTTTCCCTGAAGACGTAGTTTACGAGACGTAAACTTTGAAGACTAACGTCAGAAGCTTCTGGACGTTCAGACCAGTTTTATTTACATTTCATAGTTTATAGTTTGATATTATGTGGAGTGTAGGTATGATATTTTGTTGCTTACTCGCGGGTCTTTTAATTACTTCTTTTTACGAGTAAAAGGCTTATGTATGCTGGGGACAACTTATTTTTAAAAAATATGGCTGATAAAACGAGGTACAAAGATAGGTGAAGAAGAACCAAGGACAAAGTAAAGTCAGTGGAAATTGAAGCGTCTCATTATGTCATAATACCGAATTAGTACGTAAATATACATTCCAAATTGACTGCGACGAGATGCCACAAAGCTACAAAATGCTACGAAGCTACGCGATGCTACGAAACTACGCGATGCTACGAAGCTAAATCATGCTATGAAGCTACGCCATGCTACGAAGCTACGCGAGGCTACGAATCTATGCGATGTAACTAAGTTACGTGATGCTATGAAGCTACCCGATGGTACGAAGCTATGCGTAGCTACGAAGCAACGTGATGCTACGCAGCTACGCGATGCTACGGAGCTGCGCAATGCTACGACGCTGTGTGATGCTACGAAGCTACGAGACACTACAACATTCGTGAGGGAATTGGTGATCGAATAGTATGGTAGGTCTCTCATCAGTGGTAACAAAGCCAGTTTAAGTTGGCCTCTTATTCTGTTGAAACTCCGCACTACGTTTCATCAGCTCAAGGTCAAAGTGCTACCACACTGACGTCCGGCTTACTGTACCTATAAAGCCAGGTTAGTCTCCCAAAGATGTATACAACGATGGCCGCTTGAAATTGTCCAAGGATTAGTGATGTGGTACTATGAATTTTAATTGCTAGTGCTATCGATGTTCCAAATAATTTCCGCGCATGGAAAAAATAGAAATTTGAGGCACAATAATAGGACTGTTATTTTCTTATCGGACGAGACTTTTCTTTGTCAAGAAACATGATTAATGTACGAAGTAAGGAAAAGTTTGAGGATTCACTTCCTGCCCCGTAACAATAAATAAAGAGTTTATTTTATGGCAGCTTAAAAAAAGTAACGTAAAACCTTTTTCGCTTAAACAATACAAAAATCCCTTTGTGGAAAAAAAATTATACGCATATGTGTAGATAAAAAACTGTTTCGAGTTCCAGAAAACTTGTTGGCAACAATAAATTGAGTCTTTGACTACTTTGAGCCATTACAAAGTGGATAGTTATTCTTTCTTTTTTACCTTTTTTTATTTTAGCAGGTCACTGTCCAGTTAAATGTTGTAAAACTTAAAAAGATTTGGATTTCGCAGGCTTCCCTGGCATTTCCCCCTTAATTTGTTGCTTTTCCCTCGAGTAAAATGGGATGACCGAAATTACAGTTCAGGCAAGTTTTTATCAAAAAATCAATCAAAATCAAAAGTCATTTATTCAAACTAAGCTGAGAATCAGCACTTTTCGAACGTCAAAATTACAAAAGACAGTCCCCCAAAACGCCCGCCCTTCACCACTTCCTAGTGCTTTCGCTGGGGAGAAGAAGTGGCGCAACAAACTCCCCAGCAGCACAGCTGTCTGTTCAGTTAGAAAATACTTGATTGAATACAATACAAGGTGTGCAAAGTAATTAACATTACAAGACACAGAACACTAAATTAAATTATTTGCCATATTATGTCAGCTAGCGACGCCAATATACCAACAAATACAATAAAAAATACTATAACTTCCTTAATCAGGAAGTTAATAAACGTATTCAAGCCAAAAAAATTATAAATCAAAATTAAAAATTTAAACAAAAACATACTATTTAAATATAAGACTCCAGGTATAAAGGGCATGACCGCTTACATATTTATGTAATGCTGGGTTCTGTTCACATAGTCTTGAAGTTACAAAATGATATTTAGGACCATCGAAGGAAACTAAATAATAATAATAATAAGCTTTATTTGGGAACATAGATACAGTTGGCACTTGTAACAAATGAAAACGACGATAGCTGCAGAAGTTAAAACTGTGTCGCAACTATCAAAGCTCGTCTTAGGATAAAGATAACAATATGTTCCAGACTTAACGACAGGAAATGAACAAGTTATTACTAATGATAACAATAAAACCATGGTCAGCAAGACGATAAGGTTGAAAATGTTGTGTGAGGTGGTAAATGTGATAATGTTTATAATAATGTCAACATTATAATAAACACTAGCTGCGCCCCGCGGTTTTACCCGCATAAGTCTCGATCCCCTGGGAATATCGGGATAAAAATAACCTTATGTGTTAATCCTGGTTATATAAACTATCTGTATGCCAAATTTCGCCAAAATTGGTCCTTACCGTTTCGCCGTTCTTCGCACGCTGAAGAAACCTAGACTGTATGAAAACAGGACATTTAAGTTTTCGTGGGAAAGTTTCATCACAAACCTGCCTTGCACCTTCTGCAGCTCAATGCCGTGATGCGCCAAGAACTTTTCGTTGATCATACTTAATGCTAGGTCCACAGCAGGGCCACACCGCTCCAGGTCAAAAGGGGAGTCCAGACGAGAAGCCATGAGGACCCCTACTTTGTACACCACTCGTGACGTCAGGGAACCGGTTAAAACTGGTGCGAACAGCAACACACAGGATAGGTGTAGAATATGCATTTTAATTTTTGTTAATTTTGAACACTGAACATATTTTTTTCGTACTAAGTTTTTAGGCTGTTCAACTGCAGAGCAGAGAGAGATCAGCAGAGTTTGAAACTAAAAGTGATTATCTTCACTGGTGTTAAAATCTTCCACTTCTAAGACATAGTTATTATATTTCGGAAAATAACACACTTCTCAGCACACTGGCCTAACTGAAAACTAAATTATTTGCTTAACTCAATTTAAAAAAAAAAACAAATATTCTAACAGCACACAAGTTCAAAAATCACATTCGCAAAATGAAACTCAGCATTGATTGTAATGCTTTCTACAATTCTTTACTTCACCCAAACAACAAAAATACTTATTAATATTTTCGACGATAAAATATTTCGCGGTACCCACACAATCGGGAGCGCGTGCTCCCTGGACCACGTATGGCAGGCGACTGGCTCGGCGGTCCGGAATGCTGGATGAACCCGAGATAAAGTAATGTAGGGATGTTGACGCTTGACGCAACAGGTCTATTTTCCCGCACCAAATATACCCAGGGAGATGTAATTGATACGAATTCTGGAAGCTGAAAGTTTTACGCAAGGTTAGAGAGATAAAGGGTTCACATTTCTTGGATTATAGCTAAAGAGTTATTTTTGAAAAGACACAAACTAAGGCAGTTGTTTTTAATCAAAAGCTGTAAATATAATAGCTTTATTGAGATTTGAGAGTAGTTTTTTTTTTTCATCTACCTACTTTATATAGTAATGAAAAAAGAATAATAATACGGGTAAGATACGAAGCTTTTCATATGTATGTCCCTTAAACTTTGACATCTTTTCAATATCATGACGCAGGAAGAAAAACGCGAAGATTTTTTTATTCAGCACTGTTTTCAACCCTCGGTGTAGAGCCAAGTATTAGGAATCCAATAGAGAGCATCCCAGCGCATCAAGAACACACAATGTTTGTAAGTGAGCTAAAAGTGACACTGGCGATAAAAAAAAAAAATTAAAAAAAACTGTTCAAAAAAACTGGCAATGTGCGAGTTTAATTTAGTAAAAAAAAAAAACGCGTTTCTTATTTGTGGACCCTCTTTAATTTTTAACATTATTTTTTTATTATTTGTTGTTAAAGCGGCCATAGGGTATAGGCAAAAATTGGGTTCAAAAGATACAGCCCTGTGACAGACGGACGGACAGCGGAGCCTTAGTAAATAGGGTCCCGTTGGCACCCTTTGGGTACGCAATCCTAAAAAACAGCAGCTTTAGATCGTTCAGAAATGTTCAAAGAATTCCACTCTTTCATCTTTGTAATTTTCCTATTCCTACTCAATATTCAAACTTATAGCGACGATAGTGAACGAAGAAGGTTTTACTGAATATGGTAATACACCTTCGTTTTATCTGCTGCGTAGCTTCGCTCGTATTTTTATATTCCGGGACGAAAAGAACTTTTCTAAAGTACTTTTAGAGATACGAAGATATGTTGAGTGCCAAAATCATCGAAATTGCTTTGGCAGTTAACAAGTGGTGAAAACAAGGACACCGACTTACAGACAGACTTTTAGGATAATGATAGGCGTCAAAGAAAGAATACTGGTTAGGTGAAATTATTGCATCAGGTACACTACGCCATATTTTTTAAATGTCTTTAATTTAAAGCACCCGTATGTTTCAAACCGGAACATGGGAGTGCTGATTTGGTTATTGTAAAAGGTACGACCGTTCTGAGGTCATATTATGAAGTATTAATTCCATTATGATTCCAGTCCGAAAAAGGGATGGTGGTATCGGCCCAATCTCTCTCTCTCTCTCACACTAGAACCATGATGGTGTTAAAACGTCATAATACGACACCGGTCGATTCTGGAAAAATCTCACTGTGATAACTAAGGTGAAGTGAGCTTAGAGTGAGCTGTGAGTCATGCTGATGCTAGGGATTGACACTATTGACGACTCACTCCACGCTCACTTCACCCAAGTTTTCACGGTGAGTTTGTTACAGAATCGCACGGCTGGACGAGCTCTTACACAAGGAGTTAACTTTTTATCCGGCCACGGGCGGCACCACAAAGAAAGGTTGATGAAATGAATTGTTAATTTACATTGTCGTTGGTCTTACTAAGAAGAAAGGTTTATAGCCCTCCGATGCTGACTGGTGTGACGTAACAATAGTTAAGCAAATCTGCATAAATGTTTACATAGTATGGGCTTTACAGCTCAGAGTTTATGCAGGAGACATTTATTTTACGTTATGAGATACTGGACATTAATCTGTTAGTTAAAGCAATCTCAGGGACAAGGAATGATGACTATCTCTACGATCATATCATGTATTATCTGAACTTGCTTTGATCTTGTTGCATGGATGTTTGATTACTTTAAACTTTCAGAGTGACAAAATGTTAGCAAGTTAAAAAAAAAATATGGATGTCACGTGATCAGCTTTGAACGTTTATATCTCGGAAATGTGACACTTTACGGGGTCAGGTCTAATTATGTTTTGTTTGCATAGATGTTAGCTATCGATTTATATAGGTTTTCTGCGTCGCCGCCATTTTGAAAAAAAAAAACAAAACAAAATGGCGGACAGGTAGGTATGCCACGGATCTTCAAACTCCTCTCATCCAAATCCGTTTAGTCGTTTTAGCGTAAAAGCGTAGTTCAGGACTGAATTACATCTGTAACATACAAAAAATGTAGATCAATGTAGATCAATAAACATTATTATCATTATTATTACATTAAACGCAGTCGAGAAAAAAGAAAAGCAAACGAAAACAAATACTTACCACTTTAAATTGGGATCCGATCGATTAATTGAGTCAGTACAGTAGGGTCGTTAATGGAATTCGAATTATCTTTTTCATTACATTCCCTTTTCAGACCTTTTCACCCTTTACGGGTATAAATACCTACGTGCTAAGTAACTCCTTAAAATTCATTTGCATGCTGTAATACCTACAGAACCAAAACTGAACAGTCCTCCAGTCAAAGAATAAAAAATATGACCTACTAAAATTCTGACTGTTTGACATATTTTGATCCATCTCCTCTTTATAACATCTCTTCTTCTTAAGTATCAATTCATCAGTCAGACATTCAAAACCTACCTTCACTGTAAATAGAGCTTTCATTATCCGTCAAAATAGTAATAATAATAATTTTATTAATAATAATAATAATTTTATTAGTACATCAAAAGAAAAATAACAACACAGTACATAGCACACGGAAACAGTGGGTTGTACTACCAAGTTTAAAATTCTTGTCAGTTTTCCGGGCTCCTAAACTAGGTACGCACTAGGTACCTGTATCTTAGGAGTCGGAGATTTTACGGCTTCAATTTTTGTTTTTAATACAACCGTGACTTTACAGTTCAGTTAGGTACAGTGGTTGTTAACAAAGCAAATAGAGTGAATAATTGTGTATGTGGATCTAGGAGTGTGTATATGAGTGTAGTTTGTGTGTAGGGAGGTGTGAGTGTTTGATAAGCTGTCTTTCAATGCAGGTTTTGTAAAGTTATGACACAGTTATGATTCTATAGCCAATATATTTTCTGTTTTATCATATGTTAAGGATAAGAGCCATTCTCTTAATTTATTTTTAATTTCATGTAAGGTATATCTGTACAGTGGAATAATTTTATTTATTTTATTATAAGTACATGTATGTAATAGTCTTCTCATCACCACGCAAAAATTAGTAGTTATTGCTGAAACCCTTGACATAAACCCCTCTTTTTACGACACTCCCAGGGTGAAGACAGAGAGGCCTATTATTTGTCCGGAACCACTTACAGAGAGTAGTAAGTTTCGTTGAAGATTTCCAACCATTAAGGATCCCCTCCACATAGAAATGATAAAGGTTCGTGAAGCATAAAGATGTCAATATCCCTTCACTTTATGAGGTGTTCGAGTGATCATAAATTGTGACATTGCGCGAGATTTACTAGGGTTGATATTTCTACGTGTGAACACTATATTTCATGAATTTTATTATTTACTAGCTTCTGCCCGGGACTCCGCCCGTGTGAAATTTCTTGTTTTAACATAAAATATATCCTATTACACTCTGCAATACTGTAGCTTCATATTGGTGAAATAATTTTTAGATTCGGAAGATTACCCACCGCCTACATTAAAACTCACATTATTTACAGCTACACTTCGAATGTGAATGTATCTGCAACGAGAATTTAGGTTTTTTCCGCGGTTAAACACATCCGAGAGAAGCTAGAAATTGAAACTACCGTTGCAAACCTTCTATAAAAAAACTGTTTTTGATAACGGCAATCAGTCCAAATACAGCGTGGCCCAAAATAACGTTGACTAAATTAAAAATTTCAAAAATGGAACTGTTAGTTTTTCTTTTGTTTTTTGTTATTGTATACTCATTCTTCGGCGTCATTTCCAACATTTTCGCTGTGTCAGTGCAACGTGGAGCCATAATTTCATTGCATGAGCGTGGAAAAAGGCAGTGTAACATAGCAAACATTCTTGGCATTTTTTTTTTTAATATTTAACGTCAGTTAGTTTCTTTACAAATTAAACGTTATAACAAGGGACGCATGAGGACTATTAGAACTTCTAGGAACCGGCACATTATCAAAGAAAGATTAATCCGTAATCTACAGATCAAGGTGAGGAAAATATCGCGAGCCTTGAAGGTTAGTCGCTCCACCATACAGCGTATCGTAAAACATGATCTACAATTGGTACCATATAAACTCAGAAAAGCGCAATTCCTGAAGGACAAAGACAGAAAAGCTTGAGAGATGTAGCTTGTTTAAACAACGCTCTGCAGTGTCAAATTAGAAAAATATGGTAGGTATTCTCTGACGAAAAATTATTTTCGAATATTCCCGATCAGTCATACCTTGTCGTCTACTCATCAAACTAAAAAATACTTGTTTTTTACTTAACAATCATTTAAAAAAATGCAATGCAAAATGCAATTAGTTAAAAAAATGGCAAATTGCTAAGGATTTTGTATCACAACTGTTAATTGTTGTATTTTTTTTTTCTGTGAACACGCATTTTTATAATGCTTTAATTAATACTTAATTAAAGCATTATAAAAATGCGTTAGTGTCACCTTTACGATAGAGAAAAAAAACTTATTTTTTTTAAAGAACTTTTTTCCCGATTGTCAAGTGTCTGGTGTTACAGATCGGGAATAATCGAACGACGAGACATTCTTGAAAATATGCTTCTTCCTTGGAGTCAAGAGCGGTTCGGTAACCGTCCATGGATGTTCCAACAAGACTGCTCCAGCTCACAGGGCCTTAACAGTGGTGCAAATACAATTTTCCTGGTTTTATCAGCTCCGAAGCCAACCTATTCACCTGATCCGAATCCGATAGATTACAGTTTATAGTCTCTTAGAAGCAAAGTCCTGTGCTACGCATCACAGAAGTGTTGAGGAGCTAAATGCAAGTCTTACACGGGAGTGGGACAAAATATCTCTGGAGAAAGTATGGAAAATAGTAGAAACTAGCGACCCGCCCCGGCTTCGCACGGGTGCAATGGAGAAACACTGATAATTTTAGAGCCATTATTTCTCGTAAAAAGTATAGGATAAAAAATGGTTATTGTGGGTTATCCCTAAGAGATAGACATATACCATCGCGGACTTTTTTGTAGACCATTTTAAGGTGTACAATACTGTAGTACATTATTTTGATCTATCTCGACGGGTTCAGCCAGCGTTTACAATGTAAGCGCAAAAAAATGTGTTTATTTACGACATCACATTAGAAACCTCTAAAATTATCAGTGTTGCTCTACTATATTATGCATGTATTATACATATACTCTTCCTCTTGAATCACTCTATCTATTAAAAAAAAACCCCATCAAAATCCGTTGCGTAGTTTTAAAGATCTAAGCATATATAGGGACAGACAGACAGGGAAGCGACTTTGTTTTATACTATGTAGTGAAGTTTACCAAGCGTTTGTTTCTATTTATCCGCGCTAGAGAAGTTTATTTGAAACCAAATAAGGATTCTCGTATAAAATGAAGTGTATTTTTATAATGTATAAACTTACTTAATTCACGTATAAATAATTCGTAAGACCACGTCAACGTTATTTTGGGCCACTCTGTAAAATTCTAATATTCCCATGCATATAAGCGGTCTGATCTCAAAATCAAAAGTCATTTATTCAAACTAGGCTGAGAATCAGCACTTTTCGAACGTCAAAATTACAAAAGACAGTCCCCCAAAACGCGCGCCCTTCACCACTTCCTAGTGCTTTCGCTGGGAAGAAGATCTCATGCCAATATTCAGTCTCGGATGAGACAATCATCATCATTCTCTGGCCCTTACTCCAATTTATTGAAGGTCGGCGCAACATGTCACCTCGGCAGGTAGTCACTCTTTCTAGTCATATCATCTTTCACACAGTCCATCCATCATTTCTTTTGTCTCCTCCACGTTCTTCTCGGATGACGCAATAAGGCTGACAATAATACCTTCCTATATTACTTAGGGCGCATTCCACCAAACTTTTATACCTACAATAAGTCTTATTCTGAGAATCAATTTTGAATTTTTTGACAGTTTTTCCATACTAGAACTGTCAGACGTCAATTTTATTCCACGAATAAAAGACTTTGGTAACATCAGCCCTTAGTAACATTATAAAAGTGCTCCGTGTTCGTAACCCTAGCTAAACAGTAAATCTGTGCCACATCAAGAGTGTCTCCGAGTGCTGGCAGCCGCGGCCTCATAAACTTGTTTATGGCACCGTCAACTGAATGCCGTTAACTCGTTAACTGTGCTCACTGACCACTCAACGTGTTGGTATTATTTACACAGATTATGTCATTATTGTATGCCCTGAACAGGGACTTACGGACACTGTTATAACTTTTGTTACGTTAAAGTTTCATGTCCCAGCTAAAGTAAGCCATCCAATCCCAATCAATCTGCCAAGTCTTTTCCCAACTATGTCGCGGTCGGCTTTCAGTATAACCGGATGCAGCTGGATACCATTATTTTACACGGAGCGACTGCCTATCTTACCTTCACAAACGAACCTTTTTTTGTATTCATGGATAAGACGCAGATGAATGAAGAAATCGGATAATTATGAACACAACATTCGAAACATGACATTTATTCAACAAAATCTCTACACACAGCTTACAATTCTTACATTATAAATACAAATCTGAAAGGTACTATTTGGTGTTATAAATTATTACACATAACAAAATAGGTAAATATCTAAATATGTATTTATAAATATATCGACCAACCAAAAATATTACAACAATTTTCTCAACATATAACATTTTTGTGCATAAAAACACGAAATATTTTTATTTATTATTGTTCAAATCACCTACTGTAGGGTAATAATATATTCTCTTAATAAACATCTAATCTATGGAATATATTAATTAAACATTAAAATTTAAATACGTTTTAAGCGTCAATTTCAAATACATAGGTACTGACTACGGGATTTGAACAGCTAGTAAACGCTAATGAGTGCGCTCTTTACCGTGACGAAACGTTTTACACAAAATATATAAACAAGAGTCTCTATTAGAGAAGAAGATAAGCGTAATACTAACATAATGTCAGCGAAAATCCTAAATAGAGAACAGCCTGTCTATTCTGTAAAAATCTCACCGTGAAAACTTCGGTGACGTGAGCTGTCATAAGCGTCAATGCCTAGAAACAGGTGGAATGACAGCTAACTTCACCTAACTCTTCACGGTGATTTTTACAGAATAGACTGTCAGCAGTACTCAAGAGCCGACATTACGCTTGGCGTGACACCAATTAATAATGACAATATATATAGCTCAAATAAAATTGAGCACGCTTGCCATTGCAGAAAAAATAGTTAACTTTTTTATTTTACCCATACAAACGAATGTTGCCAACATTAAACAGCAAATATTTAAAGAGCTAAAATTTCGCGTAACAAATAAATAAATTGCTATATACCAATAAATACATACGACAGATACCACAAATTAGGCCAGTTACACTGTCAACTGATACCAAAGAACGGAATACGAATTTTCAAACATGGTAACATTCATTAAACCGATAACAGACAATTTACTCCAGTGAACAGTTTACTCGAGTGAAAATTCATTTTTGTTTCATTCCTCGTTCACAAGACAAAGACAAAATTTTACAAGAATGTATGTACGTCCACTTTCTCCTTTCATTTTAGTTTTCGATCATTTGGTAGGGAAGTGAAAGATGAGTGCCGAAATCCTACATGTTTGGATCGGTTCAATAATTAATTAAATTTTCACTTTTTATTCCTTTTGCTTTCAGACGTTTCACTTCGAGTGAATGATGCCGAATGAAACAAAAAGTGAATCGTCTGATAACGGCTTTACGCTCATTCTCCGAATCTCTCTGTGTGGTTGTCATATAAAACACGCAATGGGCAGTAAAAATATCAAAAGTTCGTATTCCGTAAAAGACAATAACATTATTAGTACTCGTGGCAAAACTACTAGTGAACAACTTGGGTTTGTTCCAAATAACTCTAATACTACAAAATTAATATTGCGCTGGTTTACTGGTGAAAATGGCCGAAGGCTATAACCAGTTTGAGCCAGCTATAACTAGGTGAAACTGCATCTTGAAATGCCTGCATTTCCCATTTATTTCGTTACTGGGTTTATAAAAAGATCTTTCTTATTATACTATATTTTCACGCCAATTTAGCAAGAAGACTGACAATAATTTTAAATCTAAGTAAACCGAGTTGGATTTAAATGTCATGGCTAGTTTAAGCCGGCTTAACTTAGATGTAATCATTCTTTAGGTTTTTACTGTAATGCAACGTACATAAACTAAACTCTCATTTTTAATTTCCTAGAACGAAATGATAATAATTATACTAAATAATGTCATGTCGACAAAAAAAAGGTCGACAGCAAAATAAAAGTCAGAGTTTAGATGTTTACAAATATTTGGAATTACAAATCATGGCATTTTCGAATACTCCTGTCGACTAGGTAATAAAAATGTTTGGTATCTTTGGCACGGTATACTTACTAAGGAAACTAATATATCAGATACCTCAAGTCGTGGTTTCCTTTGCAGTGACGTCGTATTGTTTTGCTCTCACTTAGGACCAAGAAGCGACCAGTCGTTGAAGGACTGGTCGCTGTCGCTGAATGAAAGCGAAGGACAACACACAGACAACAGGCGTAATAAACGCTTAATTCAAGAAAATTAATTTAGTACATGGCATGGACTAATAAGTTAGTTTTATTCAAACAAAATGGCCAAAAAAACAATCCCTAATTCACCAGCAAACCACCCATTATTAAGTTAAGATGAACATCTATTAACAGCTATACAAAACAATAATGACTAGAGTTAGATCCTATTGATACGTTAAGAATACAAGAACTCAACACAATCCGTGATGATACAAATTAAATTGTACTTTATTTAAACAGCGTTAAGGTCTATATTAGATAGTTATATAATCCCTTGTTAGGATAAGTAGGCTTTGTATGCCAAACGGCAAAGCTCGAGCGCTTTGGGGCCTCGAAACAAGCGATAACTTTGGTGAGTTGGCAGTTTTTTTACATACACACCAGCGACACGCATCAACAGCAGAGGCTACAGCGTCCACCGTGGGCGCGTCGGCGGCTATGGTGCTCAAATATACGAGCGGCATGTTGTCGACGGCTGTAGTTGTCTCTGCCGCTGACTGTGTATGAGCGCTTAGTTAAAACGATTTTTTTTTCCTCAAAGTCCAAAGACAATGAAACTTGTGTATGAGTGATAATTACATTCATATAAGTCGAATAAACTCCTTTATTGAAACCCATAGTTAGTCAAAAATATCACATTACAATTTAGTTCCAAACGCCATGAATTTTACAGCTTGTTTACAGCAAGATTCGCTTTTCATTCACAGTTCCTCGCTCGTTTCGAAACCACATTTTGAACACGTCACTAAACGATAAATACTAGTTTGACACCGTCTTATTGCACTGAAGGTACAACACACGCAGTGCCACCGCAGTACGCAGCACTTATAGTTCACGGACGAAGCATTTGACAAACAAATTATATTAATAAAAACACGAGAAATAGTACATCAAAATCTACCTTGAAACATTTAAGTGGGGGTAAAAACCTTTTCAGTTACACAAGAACTACCATTATCTATGACACAGCTAACATCCACATCACAATTAGTTACCTCATTAGGCGTTTAATATTGCTCGTATTTAGGAATCTCCCTTTAATATTAAATATTAACCTACTCCTGCCGGTCTGTAAAAATCTAACCGTGAAATCATAAGTGAGCACTTTATAGTGTCAATCCCTACCATTACGGAATGACAGAGCTCACTTCCCGCTCACTCTCCTAAGTTCTGACGGTGAGATTTTTACAGAATAGCACTGCTGTATGTCAAATGTTCCGCCGCGAACCTAGCACACAGACGAACACACGACCGAACACGTTACGACTACACTAATATTTGTGCGTATCGACCTATCATTATACAAACTCACACTTCTTCCCACAACACTAAGGGTACTTCAATAATACATACACCAATTATACACTAAAGTTATACATAAATATACTTTTATATTTACTTCATATAATTATTGCTGTATCTGTTACACAGATAAAAGAAGAGCTCGACATATCTCACTTACATTACTTAATTGTACTCCAAGGTTCAATGAGAATACCAAAACGTTTGCTTTTCAATAAAACTGTGCTTTGGTTGGGATACACGAATATGGCATTTGTATATTACGTCTGGAATTACAATTTAGCTACAAGGTCCCCTAAGATTCGTATTAAATATGTGTCTTATGGGCTAGTCTGAAAGCCAACTAGCAAATAAGTTCCTTAAAAAATTATTACTCGCCTGTAGTGATTTTTTTACACTAGTTTTATCAAAAAGAGTTCTAAGAAAGAATGTTCGTATCGTCTAATCTACAATCTTAGTGTAGACTAGTCATAGGAATTGCCTAGATTAAGTTTTTAGAAATTCATTATTTTATGTATGTACTTATAATTTATACCTCATCCCTAATGGTGGGTATATTTGTAACACTACATGTTGCACTAGTGTGGACCCACCTTAGTATATTTCACTGCAATATTTATACGTTATACAGGCAAGTTGTATTAAGCGTTTGCTACCTCATAGCTACCCGAATCCTTCCTTCAATATATAATTCCGTGACTTTAATTCTCAACTTTTCAAATACTAGTATAAATATTTATTATGTACAGACGCCAGCACATCAAACTACCCGAAACTGTCAATTTTTCCCAATAAACTTTGAGCCTTATGCTTTAGCGATAAAGTTGAAAATTTATTAAAGAAATTTGACAGATTGTAGTAGCTTGATGTGCTGGCATCTGTACCAACATTTCTAATCCCAGTTTTCTGTATAAAAAATAAAAAGGAAATGCTGTTCGTTGATAAGCGCATCACATGGGATCATCTGGACCATTTGTTTTTGTTTTTTATTTTTAATGTTCATAATAGTCTAAATGAGGTTTTCACGGAGAGAAAAATTTGAAAATTTGTCCGGAAAATTGGATATTCGCCAAAAACTGAAAGTGCTTATTTCTAAGGAATTTTCGTATGAATTTCTGAGATTTGGACAGGACAACGTCTGTCGGGTCAGCTAGAGCATATTGTATAAAATACTGGTACTTGAAATCCAAATTTTTCAGTCGGCTCTCAGGCTATACCTACCTACATATCTACAATATTATCTAAACATTCAAACTTGTCTCCTAAATAAAACTCTTTAGTCTATGGCTCAAAAGAAAAGTAATGTAAAATAATTTCTACATTTACTTATTGCTTTCTTGGATTCGTTACTCGGAAGACATATAGTCTAATCTATTAGGTACTGCAGCCCGTAGGTATACAAATATATATTATGTATTTACTCTTGTATAAAATAAGTATATTGGGTATTTTTAGGCATTATGAAGGAAATGCACGAGAAATGGCACTTTGTATGAAATAAATTGATTGAAAAGAAATATTAAGTACACTGAATGCAAGTTATTAAAAATAATCATACTTCGATGAAAGAGATCTTAAAGAAAAATATATAAAAGAAAAGTCATAGAGTAAAATAGAGTTGAAACTCTTCAAAGGCGTGTGACATTGGCATTATCAATTGCCATCAACCGTCACATTAAGGCAATATCATCTGTCATAAATAAAGTTAAACATCAATAGAAACATATCATTTAGGCCTCGATTCCTTCTTACGTAACCTACGATAAACAGGGGTCTTAAAGAAATTACTAGTAAAGTATATCCAATTATCTAATTAGGAATTGTTTAAGAGGTAGAGGACCAAGGTATCCTGTTGAAGTAGCATTCTTATGGCAAGGTTTTATAAATGCATGTAAAGCATTGTCATAATATGGCAACTAAATCATCTATAGCTTTTGAATAGCAACACCTGATCAAGGAAATCTAGAATTGGAGCAGTCAAACTAGATTAGCTCTAAGATTTTCCAAAATGAGTTATCTTTTACGAAATGTGACACTTTTAGAATACTTTTAAGTCGCAGAGCAGTGCCAGCAACAGGCATCGTTATATATATTTTTTTTTTTTAATAGAGAAACATTCATACTGTTAGTTATTCATTTTGCTTTCATTTTGAGTAGTTGATTCAAAGACGTCAATCCAAAATGCATAGACATTTAAGCATCTCACTTTGAATTAGGCCGTATTTGAAAACGTTATAGTATCGCAATACCTCAATACATTTAGTCATAACGTAAAATAATCTGCAAGATAAAGTATACATTTTAACAATGACAGTGCTCTTGAGCAATTAATTTGAACGAATTAAAACAGTGGAGCAAAGATTTTGGCATATTATTTTGTTCTGTTTACACTTGTGTTAGCGCAAGTGATAAGGGCATTGATTGCTATATTAGCAGCCAGCTTCTCAAACTAAAATTAATGTGAATAATTGTCAAGCGCGCGTAAACTGCCGCGATTGGCTGTTGATAATTTATTCAACCTATCACAACACAGCTTACGCGTGCTTGACAATTTGTCACATACATTTTTCGTTCCGAAACTGGCCTTAAAATTACCAATGCACTTACAACTTTTTTTCAATGCTGACGAACAATTCACCTGCACTGTGGAAACAGTGAAAATATTACATATTTTCGTTGACTCAATATCATTTAAACATAAAGCAATGATTTTTTTTTTTCTACTAACCATAAATAATAGGATTATTTTGAGGTAGAAAAAGGGACATTAAAAATTCAATTGGTTTAATAAATGCATTGGAACATTGTTCTAATGTTCCAATGCAAACTCTATTTTTGGTAGATATTGAACAACATTATCAAAAGTTGTAAAATTTAAGTAGTAATTTAATGTAAAAGTTTAGTTAATCATAGAGGATAAAACCTTTTTTAGAAGACATAGTGTTGCCAATTAAAAAAATAACTTGAATGTTCGTACCTAATCCTTAATAAGTACGTTATTTTCTATTATATTTTATCCATATATTTTCGTCGTTATATTTTTTTTACCAAAGCATACATAACAAAAGTTATGTTACTTGGTGTGTTTACTTTCCATCGTGTTTCATAGCTAGAATACCAGCTGTATTGAATATACTTCAAGTATATTTTCTTCAGTGGTGTCAATATAAAGATCTTACTGACTGTTCAACCATGGGTGGTTAAGGCGAGGTGTGATGCCTTCTTCTCCGTCGAAAAACTAGCGCGAAGATGCTGCGGAGACGTCGCCACCGTCGGCGACCACCGCTCATCGATATACCCGTCCCCAAAAGTGATGCCTGAAAAGTAAAGTAATTTTTAAATTGGACTGTATCTGCGCCAATTATATGTGCTCAGATTATTAAATCTTCTAAATGATTAACTATAACGCCGCCCACTGTATATTTTGTAGTGTTTGATGTATTTTTTTATGTTGTGTATTTTTGTGGTGTACAATAAAGTATATAGGGTGACTGGTAATTAGTGACCGATACTTAAACACCAGGGGCGTTCCTTTCATTAAAGCCGAAAAGCCCGGCTTTCAGTCAAACGTGAGCCTAACAATAAAAAATTAAAAAAAATAAAACTACACAAGTAAACTTGTAAATTAACCAACTCAATCATGTCGCAAGAATTGATAAGAATAATAAAAATGCGCGCCCCGGCCGGCGGCCGCCTGCTATACGTTCGATGCAAGGTTGCCAGGTTTACATACTCGAAGAATAATATTTAAATCCCGCACAGTTTTCACCACGCGCACCGTTGCCAAACCTCTCCAATACCGCTATTGCGAGAACGCAACAATAAACATCGTCCCGTCTCGCTCGCACCAGCTGGCTTCTTATGAGGCTTCTGGACCTCTCACTATTTGTATACAAATTGTTCACGTTGTTGATTACATCAGTATGTACTTATTTTCCAAATTGTACTGATTTTTAAGCCTGGCTTCTGATTTTTTATGAATGGAACGTATAGCGAAGCGTGTGTGTGTAAATAGTATGAATGAGCGCGTCGCTGTGCAAAGCTCGATCTATGGAATGGAATGATACAATTTCAAATTAGTTCAAGTTCGTTTCGAGCGGTTACTGGTGCATTTTTTGCTTGGACATTTTCTGTGAAATGAAGTGTTGTGATTAGTTTTGCGGTGATTACCTATCTTTGTTTTGAAGTGATTAAAAAGTTTCTTGACATTAAAATGAATTCGGAAACGCTTGCAAATGTGCCTTGTTATGGATTAAAGTATGTGCAATCTTTATTCGGAAAGGTAAATACTTTCAAGTTTTACAGACGAATATAATCTCATTACTTCACCTAAACCTACTTTTTGAGTACCTATTTCTCAGAAATCTAAATTACGTAAAGGCATTTTAGTCGAAAATTGCCTTCAGGGTGCCTTTCCGGAACTTTTAAAGATAGCTCATTTAATTGTGACCATTCCTGCGACAAGTTGTTTCGCGGAACGTTTTAAATAAGTACCTATTCACACATACTTAATTAAGAAATAAGTACTCAAGAACAAGAACGGCTTTCCGAATTATCGAAAATTGCAATAGAAAAACAGCTGTTGGTAGAAATTAAAACGTTCACCAAATTTTGACGCCGACTGATTACGCCGTTTTGAGTTAGAATATATAATTTTTATATTTTGTAAAGGCCGCTTAATTAATTGTAAAAATTAAAGCAGGCGCCAGGATCATGTTCTCTAAATGAATTGACAAAAAACGGCTTTTATCAAAGCTACTGAAGGTAAAGTAAATCTGTCTAGTAATTTTTACCATGCCTTCCGTGTGCGTGTGTGTGGTGTTTGTCATCTGTCTGTGATAAAGAAACGAAAATTGAAGAGTTATGGCTGTTCACATTGTGAGTAATTATAATTATAAATATTATCAACATCGTAAACAATGTGTAGTTAGAAATCAATCAATAACTTGTACGCCATCTACTGGACAGATTGTAATATTTTGCCTATAGCGACTGTTGCGAGCGAGTGAAATATGAACTAACTCTGAGCTCTGTTGTGCCAATAATGTTAATAGATGGCTCTTATACGTCTTATCATATTTTACACGAAACTGATAATATGAAAATGAAAAAGTTGCGATTTTGTAAAGGATTACCAATACTTTGAGTATATAATTTATAATATAAGAAAAAAATGGTGCTATTAAAAAACATTTCATTTTAATTGCTAATAGCAAAAACTTACAATTATGAAATAAGAATATTAGTAATAGAACTAAAACGAATCAGTCGGTAGGCACAACTTGTGACAGGCGATACGGTAGGTAGGTACTTAGTTTTTTTTTTTTTAAGGATGTTGGCTTGCCCTAAGTTTAACCACTAGGCACGCCACTGGAAATGATTCTACTCATGACAACAAACAAGTTTTATAATGGGACAAAAAGTGAAATGACGAAAAAAAAATCAGCTGTTCCCTACATTTTAACAGCTGATTTTTTTTTCGCGATTTCGGATTTGGTCCGATAGTAAAAGTTGTTTGTAATGATGAGTAGAATCATGTGTTTAACTATCGGTCACTAATTACCAGTCACCCTATATATAAATAAATTAACTATGTGAGAATATTAACATGATGGCTTTTTTTTTGGCTGCTGGTTTTGCTCTTGTCCTTGATTTCTATGATGGAACAGGAGTACCTAAAAGATGTCTGTTCACTGTTCACTCTTGCTTTGAAGATTGACAGGTTATAGCCTAATATATGTCCTAATACAGGCCAGAAACCACCCCTTATTCCTTACTAACATCTCAAGTTTATGCTCTGTCCATGTCTGCCCTTCAAACAGACATAAGTCGTCACGCTACGCCTCGTAAACTAAGAAAGACAACAAGAGTATACCTGTCTCTGTCTCTCCAACCGTCGTATTTCTCTGACGAGCGCGTGGAACGCATCGTCTACGAAGTGTCGGAGCGCGGCCGACGTCTCAAAGAACGGACAGCCGAGCTGCGTCGCGAGTGCCTTGCCCTCTTCTGTCGTCACCTGTCCAAATATACATCATAATATTGTTAACTTGTAGTTCCATTATTAGTCACAAAATTTTAGCAAGCAAACAGGCCGCATGTCTTGTTTCTTGTCATCGTCATTATTACGACACAGGCTCAGGATATCACAGGCATTTATGTAATATTCTCACAAGGTAGAACAATGACCTGGTGAAGGTCGCTGGAATCAAAGCACAAGACGGGCCGATATGGCGAAGCTTGGCCTATGTCCAGTAACCACTGATTCATGAACTGGTTGATGGATAGGTTGGGAGTGGTACAATCCTAAGCCTTTTGTAATCATCTCTTCTGTGAACACAGTGTTACATTATACCTGTCTAAACCGTGGCGCGAGATCCAGCTTATTCCCGACCAGCACAAGTGGCAGCCGCTCGGAGGGCCTCGCCTGCGCCAGCAGCCGTCTGTACTCGGCAGCGGCGCGGAACGAGCGCCGATCTGTCACCGAGTAGCAGAGCACAAAGCCCTCCCCGCACCGCATGTACTGTTCTCTCATCGCTGTGAACTCCACCTGGTTGAGGAGGAAAGAATAATTTAATTAATATTTGTTTTGCTTTAAGTAGTAATTACATATTCAAACAAAACTTGTATTTATTACATGTGTGTGTTTCTGTGACAAAATAGACATTTTGTCTTTCTTTCTTTTCTTCCTATTTATCTGGAATGAAAAGGTACAAAACAAAGAAAGACTGCTAGATTTTTCTTAAACCAATTTTGTTTTTATGGAATTGTATTTTTGTTTATAAAAGTACTAAACTACAAATAAAAAAATCGATTTGTTTTAAGCATATTATGTATAGAATGATTTGTAGTCTGTAAACCTTTTATTTTGCCACATGCATCAGATCTACCTACATACCCTTATTAATACAAATTATCAGTAATCAATTTACTCTGGTATTGGTACGGAGTAGCTGTACACATTCAAAACAATGGGTGTTAATTGACGTCCTGGACTAACCTGTCCTGCCGTGTCCAGTATATCCAACAACGCTGGCTCCCCATCTATGACTGCTTGCTGTTGGTATGAGTCCTCTGAAAGTACAACATAATATCCTCATCATTATTCTCATACCCTTATCCCAAATATAATTAGTATTTATATTTATTAAATATTGAATATGTTGGGGAAACTACTCCACATTAAGTATTTTATTTTCAATAGGTAAACTTCACATTTCAGTTTTTTTTTATTCTAATAAGAATGACTTGGTTCAGCAACATTTCTTAAATACCTACACATTTCCACAAAAGTTTACATATTAATACTTATGAACCAGCTATAACTTTTCAACATACACTATACAGATATACTGTAGACTAAACAAATAGCAAGTGACAGTAATGAACTCAATCCATATGGTACCAAATAGACCATCTAATGTGAGTATTGTTCTCGTCAAATCTAAAAGTGCTTGTTAATTTGAAATGTAAACAATGGTTGGAATGTGTTAATTCCGTCAATTACCTATAGTTGGGTCATGGTAGTCCAAGAAGCTGTGACTGACGAACTGCAGCGTGACGGCGGACTTGCCGACGCCGCCGTCGCCCAGCACCACGATCTTGTAGACGCGGAGGCCGCGCGACGTGCCCGCAGCCTCGCCCGCCATGCCGCCGCATGCCTGCGCCCGAGAGCCGCGCCCGCCACCTTCACACCGTAACCACCGCCATGGCCCGCCGCACACGCCCCCGCCGAACACTAACACCACCGTGCCGAATTTTATCACACCACAACACTAGCAACGCCCTTTCATTTAACAATGCACATTTTGATTTATATACAAATAATTTTACTACTATTCTTTAATAAAAAATCGACAGCTGATTGAAAGCGATTGACATTTCGATTTTGTTTAGTTATGTTGGCCACTTTATCAATGCGTTCAAATCATTCATTTTCAATTGGAATATTAAGTGATTTTATAAATCATGATTTCACCTAAAAATTTGACAAGCATGTACTTGATGACGTTGATATTATTTTTATAAAATGTTTACTAACTATACGAGCCAATAAACTGTAATTTTTGTTTTTTATTGGAAAAACCTTTGATGAACGCATTCAGTTTGAAAGTTTTATACAGTTGGTAGAATTGTTCGTTATATAAAAGCGTTCAAAAACCTGATCACTTCTTGGAACCTCAAATATTCAGTTTTCATAAATAATGTTTTTATGTGGTATTTAGTAACCTCAAACCATTAGGCTCAGTTGTTAAAAAAATTACTCAAGCTCATTAAGAACGTTATATTATTATAAAATAATTATAAACTTTTCGTGCCCCATGTTTGTTTATTTTTACTGCACTACTAATTGCACAATGTCACTGTCATTTGTCAATGTCAAATGTCAACTACAGCCCTGTGGTGGGCAGCTTCTTCGTTTTTGTTTTCACATTTTAATAAACAAAAATAAAGTTCCTATCTGATAATGGCCCACATTCAATTTGTAGATGAATTAGTTCGGGAATATCTACTGTACCGAGGGTTTACATCAACGGTGAAAGCGTTTGACAACGATTTGAAGGCAGATAAAGACAAAGGTTTTAGAGTGGACAAAATAGTTGAACAAATTGTACATTACATTAATGTCTCAGACCTTAATGGTTTAAAAGAGTATTGGTCACACCTCGACACTCTTGTATTCTCAAAATTGGAGAAACACGTTCTACCTGGTAAGTAGAAATAGTATCTAATTCCAACTTTCTAGTTGACCATAATATATCCAAAAAGTTATGTTTTATTTTTCCAGCTGTGCGGAAGCTAGAATACAGCCTGTACAAGTTATATTTAGTGACAGCAGCGCAAAGTACAGGTGGAGTGCGAAATGAGCGAATTACTGACTTTCTATCAAAAATGTTACCCGAGCTGAGAAGAGGAGATAAAGAATTACAGGCTGAGTGGAATGACTGGTTCAGTAAGTTTGTTATTGTATTTTAAACTGACTGTTTATTACTTGTTGAATAGGATTAGCATGTTATAAGCAAAAAAAAACAATCCATTCTGTCTTCCTAACGGTTGTTTAGTAGTTGTCATACATGTTATACACCTAACATCTGTTTTTTAATCTCATAGACTAAATTGACACATGCAAATGTCAAATTTACAAATAATGTTGCCAGCTCTTTTGTGCAGTGTTGTATATACCTACGATACCGGTTTGTTGAATCGTAATTTTTTATTAGACAAATTTTATTTTCATTCAAAGTTTTATATTTAAATTTCACGTACGGTACACACGGCCGCACGACGTGCTACAAGCTGCCTGAGTTGGTCTGGGCTCAAGTAAAGGGGCATGTCGCTAAAAATAATACATTCAAAATGAATGAAGTATGAAGCCTTTTTGAAGAAGGGCTTCGTCAAGTGACCCCGCAGCGGTGGAAAGACTGTGTAGGCCATGTAATTAAAATTGAAGATGAAATGTGTCATCCGGGCCATATAACCGACGACATTACTGATAGGTTTATCACAGAAGTAGGTTCAGGTATTCTGATGATTTAGAATATTCCTCAGATATGGAGTCATTATCTGAATCAGATTAATGTGAATACCTGTAATTAATATAATTATGTAGTTAAAAATATATGTTTTACATTATTAATTTTGTATTATTACGTTTTAATTATGTAATTACACATTATTTCAGGTTATTATAAGTTATTGTCTGAATCAGATTAACGAATACCTGTAATTAATTAAGTAATTAAAAATATATGTTTTACATTATTAATTTTGCATTGTTACGTTTTAAATAAGTACCTACACATTATTTCAGGATAACTTATTATAAAAAAACGATACTTGATTTTATTAACGCTAAGTTTCGGTTGTGCCACATCACTATTTAAGAATTGCAATAAACTGACAACACTTGTAATGTCTACGAGATTAAAAAACAGACTTTAGAAAGATAGCTCACTTTTTACAGGCAGAACCTATTACTTACTAGCTGGGGTACCCGGCTTCGCTCAATATTCCAGAATGTAGTGGAATTCTCTCGAATGTTCCCAAACATTCCACAACTTTCCAGAATGTTCTGGAATGTTGTGGAAAGTTCTGGATCATTCTAGAAATTTCTAGAGGGCGAAAATTCCAGCCCTTATATCATCAAAAGCATGTTCTTCAGATAAAAACGGAATGTTCTTCATGGACAGGAGATAGAGGTTTACCACACCATATAACTCCGTTGATCGTACCGGGACTCAGTTCTGAGTTTTAGTGGCACACACATTGTACACTTTCTTTTATAATATATATTGATTAAACCTTTATATAAATATATTGCCTTGACAGTAATCTTTTAATTGTAACACTCCTTCCAGTGCTACCTTTCATCTCTAAGCCCGAAGAGAATCCTGCATTCAGCCTGTACTTCACACGAGCATGGCAGGACAGTGTGCTGGTGTCGCTACACAACCTGTTAGCCACCGTCTTCCAATGCATGCCGCAGCCCACACTCACCAGCTATGAAAGTGATGCTGCCATGGTTAAGAGGCTTCAGGACAAATTGGCTGCTGTTTCTGGCAAGGTAATCAATTTACCTGCTTAAATTTAACTTACAGTGGTCCACTTGCATTTGCCCTGAACTAAAATAGCTGGAAGTAAGCTGGGCAAAGGCTTCCCTTTGCCCAGCAGTGAAATAATGGTGGCTGACAGTGTTGCTACTGTGAAAAACTATATGTGTCAAGTCAATATTTTATTGTCAATCTAGTCAAGATTATCAAATGCATATGTTATATAACATTTTTTTATAAACAAAAATTCCTGCAATATTTTTGAACAAGTGAAAAGCTGCAAATGTAGGATTGTATACCAAAAGAATCATTTGTTTGCAAAAAATGTAGGTGGTAAACAAAGTTGCAGTAACATATTTATTTGTCATCTCTTTGCAAATAATTGATCTGCTGGAAAAATTTTGATCCTGCTGGCTAATTACATAACACAGTATCAGTAGCAATGGGTTTAATTTTGACAGTTCAACAACATTCATTGTGTTATTTATGTTGTTGAGCAGACACATTTTTCAAACATATGGAGCAATGGATTGGCAATATGCTTCAAAATGATTCAAATTGAGGGTAATAGTGTGTTACGCAATTAGGGTGTTGATTCTGGTGCTAACTCACAGTGAATTATTTGCCATTCTGAAAGGTAACATAAAATTTTCAGCCAAATATATTTTTTTTTTTTCGTATTATGTCCCAATGCTGGGCAAATGTCTCCCCTTTTTTCCTTCCAAACCTCCCTGTCTTGTGCGAGCTTTGGCCACGTTGGTCCTGCAAACCTTATGAGATTGTCACACTACCGCGCGCCATGTTCTACCTCGACAGCGATGCAGGATGCACATGTCAATGGCTTTTAAGTGTTGTAGGAAGACTATTCGACTGACTATTAGACTGCTGCGCTGCGTGTCGCGGGTTCGATTCCCGCACGGAACAAATATTTGTATGACCTACAAGTACTTGTTACGGGTCTGGCTGTTTGTGTATGTGAATTTAAATGTTTGTAAACGCACCCACGATACAGGAGAAATTCCTAGTGTGGAGCAACATTAAAAAAAAAAACTATCTTTCATGTGTTCTTTAAGGGCCCAGTAGATCTTCCATGTATTTTGGACTCGTCTTTCGACTTACTTGTCTTGTCTATTGAAAGATACTATCTGGCCCAAGTATGTATACTCATCTATTGTAACACATTTCCGACTGCATCGACCCTACGTTTCGTGCTGCAGGTCATAACCTGTTAGGTAATAGGTAATGCGGGCTGGTGTCCGCAGCTCCACGTCAATGCGCGTATTTTGCGTACGGGTAGGAAAATCGATCATTCGATTCACCCCAGCTCCTCAAGGAAGGCCAGCAACGTCTTGATGTTACTGACCGTCTCACGTAGGGTACCTGGGTTACCGAAGTATTTTGCCCTGTAAGTGGCGACCACGGGGCAGCTTAGAAGCACATGTGCCGCTGTCTTTTCATCCTCCATGCAGGCCCTGCACAGCGGACTGTCTCTTACTCCTATGACAAAGAGGTCTCTATTAAATGACCACTGGCCAGTTAAAGCTGCAGTGACCGTACGCAGCTTTTGTTTTGTTAAGACGGAGAACATGGCCTGTTTTGGATCTGATCATTGAGAATCTAACCCCCAGACTTGCCGTGCTCACATCAGGTAAAATAAAGTTTTTTTTTTTCCCCTTATTTCCAGAGTCAAGCACAACAATCAGTGGAGAAGACCTCACCAATAGGACACCAGTCGCGGCTCTCTCAATACTCCGAGCGGCTCAGCGGACCCCTACCTTTAGTCGACGACTTCTGCGCGGTCCCCTCCGAACACCTTGAGAGTGGGATTCGCGAAGCTAAAGGCCTCCGAGGCCTTCTACGACAAATGGGAGGCAGCCCTGTCATGGGCAGAAAGGCCGGACGATCGCACAGCCAAAACTAAGCATTAATTTATTGTATTGTAGTAGTGTAAATAAACTTTCCCTGTAATTTTATTTTATGAGAGTCAAATTATGTGTTATTTTATTAATATAATGGTGGGTGAACTATTTTTGTTGTGTCATTTTTCACGTCGCCGTCGACTATACAGCGTGTAACGGAAGGGGGGTATCAACCCTGAAGGAGTTGAATGTGCTCATGAAACTCAACAACTTTCCCCAAAGAACATAGGTCGAAATATAAAAAAAAAATTTGGCCCTCCCTTACAAAACCGACTACCAGCTGATTGATTTACTATGGGAGGGCCAAATTTTTTTTTCATATTTCGACCTATGTTCTTTGGGGAATGTTGTTGAGTTTCATGAGCACATTCACCTCCTTCAGGGTTGGTACCCCCCTTCCGTTACACGCTGTATAACGAATTGTCCTGAAATGCGGGAATTACAGTGCCGAAATCAAGCCGCAATATACCTCCAGTCAATGATTTTGAATCACTGTCCAAATCACCACGATCGTTATTCTCGTTACAATAAGGTTGCTACTGACTGTCAGAGGTGAAATAACTGTGAGGGTACCCCTTTTTCAGCATAAAATATGTCTTAAAGGTATGCATGAACTACTGAATTCAGATTACCATGGGGCTGGATGGTCAAACCCGCTGGCCGCAGGACGGGTCGCGGGCGTCGCGACCGGCGGCGGTGCGCGTCTGGCGGTGCAGCAATCTACGCGGCGCAGTTTGCACGGCCACGGGCTAAAAGTTTCAGTGTTCATTATTGCGCAGCGAATACAAATAAACTTCTTTAACTTCCTGCACTATTCGCAGCGTCTACCGCGCGAGTGCGTGGCATGCGCCGTAACGATTCATACATTAGCTTTTATCGCCCACCGCGCCGCCAGTCGCTCGTGCGACTCGCTCGGCAAACATCCCCCGGTCGCCACTACGCGTGGCATGGCTAGTACATTTCTATGCATTTGTTTTAGTCGCATTACACTTCGCCGTTCGCACTGCGCGAATATTGGCTGCAGCGAATATCCCGTGGCCAGGCCAGAATAATCTCAGTTTCTGTAACTTGGGGCTTATGTAATGTTACCTGCTTAGGTATTAATCATTCCAATAAACGAAACAATTCGCAAAACAAAATGTCACGCTCCAGACTGACAGTTGCACCTATCACCTCAAGCAACCCATTTCGTCTATAAAACATCGAATCGTCGTCATCTGCCTACGCTTATCTCAGTTTATTTGGAGTCGTCTCAGCACGTCTTTTAAAAACATATTGAATCGGTGAACCAAATGCTAAATTGTTGAATATACTCTAGCAGCTAGCTAACTATATCACAATGGCGCACGCATTTTATGCGGATGCGGAGAGAAGGTCTGACCGCCGCATTAGAATGTGGTACCAGAACAACTTGCTGCAAGTATTGCAGGCAGCTAAGGAGAAGCAACAGAGGGAGATCGATGTATCCATCGCGTTAGCCGGAGAACTTATGCAGGTACGGTTGGAGCCTCATATCAGAATCAGTAGCGATTAGCCGCAGCCAAACGAGAAATCTGTCAAGTAAACTAGCTCACACAAACGGTTGCAAGAAATATGAATAACTAGGCACACAGCACTAGGGACTATTTACATAAATGGCTACGGCCACCGTTAGAAAAAAGTCAGCTGGAATTGTTTTTAAATTTTTCAGCTGATTAGCCAGTAATCCTAACTAATATTAAGTATACTTAAATGAGAAAGTAAGTTTGTTTGTTACATTTTCACGACTAAACCACTGAACCGATCATCCTGAAATTTTGCATATACGTTGTCAGGTGTACAGAAACGGACATAGGGTACCTTTCGTCCCGAAATAAAGTGCTGTTCCCGAGGAAAACAACAATAACGTAATTATGATAATATATGGCGCCACGTGTCTTTCGAATCATGATTGTATTATATTAGAAACTTTAGTTTCGTTTTTAATATTTTTTAAATTAAGCCTGATACATTTTGTGAGTCTAATGTCTATAGACCGGTTTTTCATCCTCCTAACTATAATATTATAGACAAGGGCAAACATTGCAGGTAGGATTTGGAAAAGCCATGTTTTTTCCCATGGCCAGCCTTATGTAGCATGTTCGCGTGTGTCCAATGCCCAGAATTTGTACGTATTAGTGCCAAATAGAAGGACATACATTATTGTGTATAGGAGCGTCCTAGAATAATGTTCCGTTCTTAGCTCAAGAATGCAACGGCCAAACAAGCAGAGTACAACCCGAATTTATTGCCAAATTATAAATTAACGCGAGCGAAGCCGCGGGCAAAAGCTAGTCCTATATATTTTTTTGGTCTGAAGGAAAAATACAATTCAAATGTTGATTTTAGAAATTGAATGAACCTGTTGCAAAGCCGGTAGAAGTGCCAATGCCTAAGTTGAAACCGACCGAAGAAGACGCTGTGATGAAGCCTATCGAAGAGAAAGTCATGAACATACTCCATAAGGCTAAGGAAAAAGGTGCCAGCGAAAGATATTTGAGAGAGAGATACAAAAAATCGCCTGAGGAGAAGTTAGTAAGATTGATTTAGTCCAGGGCTGGGAACTGTACCTAACACCGACGTGTGCGTTCGCGCAGCGGAATGTTGTCGAATTTAAAGATTTTAATTATGCAGATATTTAGTGTATGACGTCGTATAATTGTGTATGGTAAAAAAAAATTTGTGCACGCAGCCATTGTGGAGAAATTCACCAAAAACTGATTCCGCTGGGCGAACGTTGTCCTGGCGGAACTTTTTTTAATCCATAGACTTTAGAAGAAAAGAGATGTGTCCAAAAATTAGTGTGTATTTGTGTGTAATTGTGTATGTATGAATAAAATTAGTGCATGCATAAACTTCGGAGAAATTCAAGTTTCCGCTGCGCGAACGTTTGGCCATTAGCTAGTTTTCATATAAAGCGCTTACATAGAGAGCTGTAGATTTTTACATACGTTGTTTTGAATTTGTTTATATTTGTTTAAAAAACAGATTTAGAAAAAATCGTAGGGCTTAAAAGATAAAAATATAAACGTAAAATACGCTTATTAGGCCTTAGTTCTTAAAGTATGCACTTTGGGGTCTAGATTTTCACGTTTATACAAACCTTGTAAGTGTCTGCAACATGTTGCCAAGTATCAATGATGTTCCGTTAGTAATTAAAGAGTTATAGGACAATTTACCATGAATAGATCACTGTTTACAAAGCAGTCAAATATCACGACGTTCTAAAGGAATTGCATGGTAAAATGTATGCTAATAATTAGTGTATTCATTCAACTATTCACATGCAAAATTTCATGTCATTAAATTCAGTAATTAAAGAAAAACAATTATAATACTGACGAAGCATCGAAAACCTACATAACCCGACCAAGTTCGGATGGCTACAAAAAAGCGGCCGTGCCATATATTTAAGAAACGTTCTTAACCTTCCAATATAGTATTTATTAATATGGTACAGTTGCGTACACAAGCGTTAGGAAAAAATAAAACAATTGCATTTCTTGAATGAAAAATATTTTTTTAATAATAACTTACTTTACTTTATTAGTTGTTTTCCTTTTAAGCGGAGTATGTCTTAGTGATATAGAATCATATGAATAATTAATTATTGAAAAACAGCCGTTATTGCCATCTCTACACATAACCCCACAAAAAGAAAGTAGCTAATAAAAATCTGCCTTATACGTATATCATTACATATAGGTAATAAATATAAGGTGATTATTTAATAACAATATTTCTTTTCAACATTTCGTTACAATCTGGTCGGTCGTTTAGTTAATTCAGTAGTTATTCTGTAATTTTCTATTCAGGTTCAAGTTCAACAGCAAACGAATACGCGCGGGCCGCGGCTAATGAAAACATATTGCCCTCTCTTTTCTTCAAGGATGGAAGTACCGTTTCAAGCGGGAAGCCGCCTATCGCTCGTTGCGCGCAGCGCGTTGTCTATTTTTTCACACTAGAATATTTTTGATCAATTCATAACTACAATACTTAGACTATTTAACCAAAGGACTAGCCTTAAGCGTACCGCTTCGAACAAAATAATTCTGCATATTTTGGTGGGGTGCGGGGGAACACGCTCACATACATAAGTCACTACCAGTACAACGGTTTACATCAATTAAAAAATCGATTCAAGAAGTAGTTTTTTTTAAGTTATTACATTGTTTGATCCACTAAAGTTGCAAAGGGGAACGCTCGTGCATGCCTAGTCCATTGGTTAAATAGTGTAATAAGCTACAATATGATAAATATTTACCTAAACAGTAGTACTTACATGTGGTAATTATTTAATTTCCCTAAGGGGTCTATAGTTAGAATCCTGATCCGTGAATTCTTCAATAGAAATTAGCTGTATGAATTTTATTTGTCTTAATTAGTATATCTAGATTATATCTCAAGTCTCAAGCGCATACTTAAATAAAGTACCTACGTAAATAGTACCCACTTTCTGGCATAGTCAAATACATTTAAAAAAGTAGGTGTACAAAAATAAATGACCTATAAATTATATCGAAACAACAATTGTGTTATCACCTATACCAATTCAATACCGATATTATACTGTAAATTTTGGGATGTGACCTAAATATATTGCACGGCCGCTTTTTTGTAGCCATCCGAACTTGGTCGGGTTATGTAGGTTTTCGATGCTTCGTCAGTATTATAATTGTTTTTCTTTAATTACTGAATTTAATGACATGAAATTTTGCATGTGAATAGTTGAATGAATACACTAATTATTAGCATACATTTTACCATGCAATTCCTTTAGAACGTCGTGATATTTGACTGCTTTGTAAACAGTGATCTATTCATGGTAAATTGTCCTATAACTCTTTAATTACTAACGGAACATCATTGATACTTGGCAACATGTTGCAGACACTTACAAGGTTTGTATAAACGTGAAAATCTAGACCCCAAAGTGCATACTTTAAGAACTAAGACCTAATAAGCGTATTTTACGTTTATATTTTTATCTTTTAAGCCCTACGATTTTTTCTAAATCTGTTTTTTAAACAAATATAAACAAATTCAAAACAACGTATGTAAAAATCTACAGCTCTCTATATAAGCGCTTTATATGAAAACTAGCTAATGGCCAAACGTTCGCGCAGCGGAAACTTGAATTTCTCCGAAGTTTATGCATGCACTAATTTTATTCATACATACACAATTACACACAAATACACACTAATTTTTGGACACATCTCTTTTCTTCTAAAGTCTATGGATTAAAAAAAGTTCCGCCAGGACAACGTTCGCCCAGCGGAATCAGTTTTTGGTGAATTTCTCCACAATGGCTGCGTGCACAAATTTTTTTTTACCATACACAATTATACGACGTCATACACTAAATATCTGCATAATTAAAATCTTTAAATTCAACAACATTCCGCTGCGCGAACGCACACGGCGGCGCCAGG